>VZSE01014410.1:324242-626807 GCA_013398275.1 Promerops cafer | reverse complement strand
CTTGGAGCTGGTGATGGCCAGGAGCAGCACTGAGGAGGGAACATCCACCACGCTGCTTTTCAGAGGGGATTTACAGGGGTGACCTTGAACTTCTCTGAAGGGTCACCAAGGTCTAGGGTGGGATCTCTGTCCCCACTGTCCCCACAGGAGCCCCAAGCACCTCCGGGCACTTCCCTCTGCCCATCCCTCCCTCCCTCCCCCGCCTTACCCACAGCCTCTCCCCGGCGTGTCCCAGCTCCTCCAGCCGCTCGGGGCGGCAGCTGCCGGGGCTGGGGCCGGGGCTGGGGCCGGTTCCTCCGGGCTCGTTGCAGTCGCTGGTTTCCTGTCCCCTGTGAATCACCAACCCCAACATCCGCTGCCCGGCCGGGCGGCCGCTCCCAGCGACGCCGCCTGCACAAACCCACTCGGGTCACTTCGTGCCCTGTGGGGAGAGGAAGAGGCTCGGACAGCGTGGAACCACACACAGCACTGAGGTCACTTCCCTTGAGGTTCAGGTGGTGTTGGTGCCGCAGAGAAGTTCAGGCTTCCTTTTAGCCAAGAGCCTCCGCAGGAATGAGTCTGCACGCTGGTAGCAGCAGGTGCTGCCAGGAAGATCTCAAAGCACAGCAAACTGCAAGCCCTCTCTCAGTGTTTATGGAGAAGATGGTTACAAGTTTCAAAGGCAGCAAATAGCCCGAGGTCACTATTGCTAATGGCCAAACTGGAGCTCCTGCCCACGACTGTAAGAATAAAACCAGTTCTTACGCTTCAGCAGTGGCAGTTTGCACGCAGCAGGCACAATTTCACTGCACTCTTAGAAAAAGTCATTCCTCAAACGTTTTGGTGCTTGAATGGAATAAGGACAGTTCATGAATTCCCTATTGGGAACTTATGTATTGGCTTAAAGCCCTGTCACAGTCCATGAAAAAGGGATCCTGCTCCAGCCCTGGAAAAATCTGCACACACACACGTGAATGTGTAGTTGTGCAACAACAGTACAGGAGCCACGGGGTGCACGAGTCACAACCATAAACAAAACGTTTCATGCTGCTCTCACTAAGGCTCTGCAAAGCCTCTCTTACATGTAAATTGTTCAGTAAAGGGAAATTTTGTTATATTTAAATGAGGGCGCTCTGAAGCAGCCACCTACACCCAGCTCTCTGTGCAAGAAGGTGACTCGGCATCATAAAAATGATTAAGGAGCCAACTGGTTACAATTTTTGCAACTCTGGGGTGAAATCTGGCTGAAAGCTTTCAGAGGAAACGTTACTTCAATAAGATAATTATCCACTGTACATGCAAATAGACTTTCTCTCTTCCAATTCTAACCTGAGATGAAAAAATAAGGCACCTTCCAGAACCATTCCCAGACAAAATCCAGGTGCTGAAGCCTATCTTGAAATCAGTATAATCTGAAACAAAGATAAAAAGAGGCAGACCTCAGATTTTAATTGCCCACATGGTTTCTGGGTGGTCTCCATGTAAAGGACATTGCAAAATGTGAAATGTTTTTTTCACTGCCAAAAGAGGTGTTACAAAATTGGCATTTCTAGCAGAGGTCCTAGTGATTAAATAGTTTATTAACAGCTTTCTAGCAGGGTTTTTATGTGTTCAAACATAAGCTGACAGAAGTTTTGCAAAAGAGTTCTTTATAGCAGAACTGATACTCAAAATATGCTGGAGACATTTAAAGTTCATCTGTTGTACAAATCAATTTCATCAGGAACAGCCACTGCTAAAAAGGTGCCACATATTTGGTTACAGGTTCTCTGGTGGGTCTCAGCTTCAGGTATGACTCAGTGCTGTGCTGTGGACATTACCCTGCTTGGCTTGGGCTGCACCTCATGTTAGTCCCCCAGCTGTCCCCTGATGGACCACTCAGCCTCTCCAGAGCAGGCAGAAGCTGCTCCTGTGCCCAAGGAGCGAAGCAGCAGAGTCACCCCAGTGTGACAGAACAGCTCTGGGGCAGAGTGATGCCCCTCAAAGGCATCAGTCCTCTGGAGAGGCCAACCCCCTTGAGCAGAGGGCAATTACTGCAGCAGCACACGCCGGTGTGTGGACCTATCCCCCTTCTTCACATTTCTCCTAAGGAGGGCTGGATGTAAAGGTTTAGGATGAGTCCTCACTCGAGCACTTTCCAGCACAGCCACAGGTTCTGCTCTTCATGAGGCCAGACCAGCTCTCCTCCAACACACACAAAATGACCCCTCAGGCACCAAACCTAGCCCGGGAAACCAGGCTCTACCCTCCTGAAACCCCTCTGCCTCATCGAGACCTGCTGCTAGAAACAATTTCTGATTTGACAAAAGGTCAAAACCACAGGAGCAGTATGTTTTTATCTACTGCAATAAGTTACAGCAACACCACACTGTAGTTTCACTGTTCGTGTTCTTTTCAAAGCTCACCCATTTCAACTTGGGGTTTTTTTCCCCACATAACATAGCTCCTACTCCTTCAGGCAGGTTCACCAGTTAACCTCACTTTTTCACCTTTTGATACAAAGCTGACAAGCTGCAGAGAGATCTCTTGGGTCCAGAAAACTCATTAGAGCCTATTTTCTACCTGGCTCAGCTTACCTGGGCCCTGGGAAGCCAAATGCTCTGGGGGCTGATTTACATCCTTTCAAATAAAGGTGGGAGCTGCTCAAAGACCAGCTGACTTTGCTTGAATCAGGTGTTGTGACTAACACTGATCAAAAATCAGCAGTGAAACAAGGACAGGAAAACAGGGCATCATCTAAACCCCTTCTTCTGCACAAACACACCCGTGCTGGAAGGTTTGAGAAAGCTCCAACATGTTTTCTGAGCTCCAACAGGCTCCAAGCTCAGCAGCTTTGCAGGTCAAGCATTGCTGTGCACCAGCATCAAGCCCCTCTTGCTTTGGGACAGAATGAGCACGTGTCTCATCTCAGCCACGAATTGGGATTACAACACATTCCATTTTGTTTAGCAACATTTTCATGGCAGCTGTAATGCAAGCCACATCTTGGAGGAAATTTTCTGGTGTGCTGAAGTAGTGCTGGATGGTTTTGTGTATACCTAGCAACTTTTCTCTCTGCTGTAGTGGAATGAACCTTTCCCCAGGCAAAGGGGAAGTGCTGCCTCCTCCCCTGCCCCAGCTGCACGTTGGCTCTCTCTGAGCTGAAACCGAAAGTGGCTCTGTTCTTGCTGAAGGAAAATAAATGCTGCTACCACCCAGTGGAAAGTCATCTCACAGCCAGGATCCCTGGGTGCTTCACAAAACTTTGGCCAAGTAAACTTTGCAAAGACTAATCCCAAACATCCCTATGGTACAAAGCTTCCCATCCTGATCCTGCTGAGTTCATCCTTGTGGACACAATAATCCTTAAATTTGAAGACAAAAACCTAGAAGGTTTGAATGCTTTTATTTGAATTTTTATACAGCAATACAAATTATACAGATTCGTTACAGTACAGATTTTGCAGGGGTTTATAGAGGTACTTTGTGAGTTTTTGGTTTATTTAAAAGAAAGAGGCAGATCTTGGGAGCATGGTGACATGAACAAAACAATCTTGTGGTAGGAAGCAAATCCTGACCACAGGGAACACTAACCTGGCTGAAACCTACTGGGCAGAAAGGTGGTGGTAGCATTCCCAGCAATAACATCCCAAAAACATCAACCCTGGGATACTCTAGAGCTTTACACAGGAATTGGTGAGCACACAGGTAAAAGGATTGCTCCTGTAACAGCGCTGAAAGTCCTCGAAGCCCTTGGATGTACTTTGCTGCAGAGGGGACAGAAATGAGGGAAGCTGATGTCACACTGAACCTGCTGTTGAGCAGGTGATGTCAGGAACAAGAGTCGCTGCCATGATGGAAAAGGAAACCAGAAAATGCTTTAGATTTAGTCACTCCAACAGGCACAGTAAGATGAGGAAGGTGATTTCAGACCTAGTAAAGCTGTGTCCATCTCGGGCTCCTGTGAGCAGACACAGGAGAACAGCAGAGCTTCCCTGCAGGCCCTAATGCACAGGAGAGGGGCTGAACATACAATGTCAAGGTATTGCTGTTACTAATGTGCACCAGGCTTGAGAGTCAAGTGTCTGGCACTGAAGGATTAAAGCCTTTCAGCAAGCAGGGTCAAAAATATTACACCATCCTAAATGCTTCTATTCAGTTTGGTTTAATACTGCTACAGCAAGTGCTATTACGAACAACAGAACAAATTACAGGTTACACAAATAAAATGTATGCACCAAATAAAAGATGTCTCTCTGCCACTTTTAATATACTTAGCTCCCGCAGTGGGTAAGTGGCATTTAAGAGGAGGGAGTCAACTACTAGATGGAGTCTACAACTCAGCTGGAAATCAAATTCTTTTTCAGTCACAGAAACTCCCCTTTCAAAAAATTTAAGACAAGCAACACCAACTAAATTGCATCCCGAGAATCCATCCCAGGGAAGCCCTTGAGAAGTACAAAGGTAACTGATTCTACACTAGAACATGCTGGAATAGGCAAGCAGTCCCTTTCCTTCAGAGCCTTTGCACTGCACTGGTAGTGAAACACAGAAACCATCAGAATGTAAAACATAAACACAGATTTCAAGATGCTCAATGTTAACAGCTCCTCTCCTGTACTCTTGCTGTGAGTGCAAATAACCATGAGATGGCTTCTGTGCACAGAGAGGGAATGGGGCTGGCACAGAAAACCTGTGACTATGCCTTGGAGCCAACCTGACACACAGAGCCTGTGTCCAAAACACACCCAGGGGAACAGGGGGCTTCCAGCAAAGTCATTCCAAGCAGATTTGTCCAAAGCAGGCAGCAGGACAGGGGCTGCTCTGCAAGCTGCAACACGCCAGCACTCTGGTTGAAGAGGCTGCACTTCAGTGCTTTAGTATTAAATATTTCCTACAAAGAGGAAGGGTTGCAATATTACAGGATTTGCTCTAAAAGTCTCACAATTTTATCATCTTTCCTGAAGACAAGTCAGCAGCCAGTACTACAGGTAGCAAATGCTTCTACTAGACTACGTACTAAAGTCAGGATTGAAACTGTAACAGTATTCATAAGTTAAAAATATCAGTATCATCCAAAACTGCCCTGGGACAGCAAGCTTGGCCACAATCATCATCAGCCCTAGGACACCTGTAGAACTTCAGAAATTCACAGTCAGCACTGGAGACTGAGTAGTGGCAGCACATCTCAGCAGGTGAACGAGTTGTTGCTGCTTTAGGAAGGCCAGTAAGCCACACTCAAGGGCATGAAGTTAATGTGACTCTACCATCACCAGCCCATTATTTGAGTGTGTGAACACTCCTCCACCTCCTTCTTCAGCCATCACAACAACTTTGACAGCCACAAGCACAAAGAGCCCCCTCAGAAGTTGCTCCACACTTGCACAGCCCAGCGAGTCAGCAACACACCTGTGCCAGCACTGGGTGCTGCCCTGAGGACTGGGATGAGCTCTCCCAAGGGCATTCCTGGACTCAAGAGTTCAGTGGAGGTTATTTTTTTGTGGTTGATAGCAGAGCAGAGCAGCACATTAAATGCTACTGTCCACTGCTGCAGTGTCCAACAGCTCTCCAGACTCCCACCTTCCCCACTTGCAACCAAACTGGAGCAATGTGGCAAAGCACTTCCTACAGTAGCACAGCAAACTCAGTTTCAGTCCCAAAACCTGCCTGGTGCCTTCCTGCCTTCAGCTTTGTTTATTTTTCTAAGTTTAAGCTGGAAGAAAGCAGTGCACGGCTACCAGAAATAACTCAGTGAGAACATGAACAGCCACAAAGTGAATGATCCATTTGCTACACTGCTGGTACCTCCTCAGTCTGGGCTTTGCCATGCCAGGCTTAGCTTTAAGCAGCAGGTAAAGTTAAGCATCACAGGTTAAACCTCAACTGCTTTTCCTGGTAGGATGGGAAGAAAATAATCTTGCTTCCTCCTACAAAGCTTAAGTGCCACTTCCATATATCAAGTATAGTTGTGTTAACTTTTGACAAAAGCTGCTTTGATAAGCTTCTGTATAGGAAAATGTTCATCCACTGAATTTTTGAAGGAGGGAAAGAGAAAGGACTGGAAGAGTCTGACCCTGAGCCACATGGGAAGCACAGTGTAGAATGCTCCAAAGAAACCAGGTAATGCATGACTGTTTGCATATGAAAAATTACTAAAAAAAAAAACAAAAAAACAACACAATGGTTTTGGGATCAGGCTGCATTCAGTAGTGGGAAACCCTTAACCAAACCAGTATTAGCAGATACAGAAAAAGACATCTAGAACTAAGATGACCCATCTGCCACCTCTCTCACTCATCAAGCTTCCTTTTCTCCATGCAGCAACGAAATCCCTGCTTCCAGCAGCACCAGTTTAACAGAGCAGCTGTGGAGAAGTGTGGCAAGAGCTGCAGGGGACCACCTCTCAACCAGCCCTGCTCTTCCACACCCCTCAGGCTGACAGACAGGACAGCCAAGTGCTGGCACACCCAGCTCCAGTGCAGGAGTGGGACTCTGCTCAAGCTGTGCTAAGAGCAGGCTAAAGAGAGGGTGGACTGAGTAGCTGGAAGCAGGAACACTTCCCATCCTTTCAGGCTATGGAGAGCAGTAAAACCAGCAGGGAGGTCAGAGCTCATTTCCTCAATAAAAACATGGCTCTACCTCTTTCAACTTACCCTGCAGTACATTAAAGCACATACTTCACAGCCACAGGGCAGCAGCCTCCTCAACCATTATGCCTAGGGGGAAATGGGTCAGTTGGAAAAGTTTGGAGGAAGTTGGCAGAACAGCAGTAGTTGATCCATTGACTGTCTCAGCACAAAGCCCACGTGACACTGCTCAGCACTCACACTGCAAGGACACATCCTGCCCAGTGCTGGCCACAGAGCAGCAGCACCCACCTGCAGGAGCACAGCCTGAGCAGCTGCAAGAGCTGCAAGCTGCAGGAATTCCAAATCCCACCTGGCAGCCTTAGCAATGCACTCAAGTGACACTGAAGTCACAGGACAAAGAAGTTGGGCTCATTTCCACCCATAATTAATTTTTACTTCACTGTTACAGCACTCTTTAGATTAGATTCCTCCCCTTCATCTTTTCCTCTTCCCCCCCTTATTTTGTATCAGAATGGCTCTAAGACAAATTAACACAGTATTTGAAAACTGAGGGGGGGAAAAACATGGTAGAGTAGACTCAAATAAAGACCAATGTTAAATATTACTTAATGTTTTCTTTTATTTAAAAGATCATTCACAAAATACCATATCCATAAATTTATTTTGTTATGAAGCAGAATGTGCTAAGTGTTCGGAATTTTTTTTTTCCTTTGTTTTTACATTTAAAAGTCAACTGTCTTGACTAGAAGTGAGTTTTTATATGGGAATTTGTTCTTAAAATCTTTTCCACATTGAAGATGTAAATAGATCAATTATTGGTTTGGAATACAACCACACAAATGCATGTCTGTCTTAAATTAAGTATTAGTGTTAGACAAATGGTTCTTATCTCAGAAGCAGATTAAGTGAAAGGCAGAAAGAAGGAAAGAGTAGTTCTGTAAATTGCTGGGACTCTGACTTACAATGGGAACCTTAGGGAAGAAATTCATCACTAGCAGTGGTGCTGGTAGTGGGGCAGCCGTGCTTCCAACCTCCTCTTGTAAGTACTCTGGGGTGCTGGCTGGTTTATCTGAAGGCTCTCAGCACTGGCAATACAGGCCCAAGCTTTTCCCATACACTGGACACGTCCAAACTTCAGTGTGGTAGAACAAGGTTTTTGGTTTTCAACATGAATGATTTCTCTTTTTGCTTCAGCCTCCCCTCCCTCCTCCCACACAACACTGACAAGAAACATTACAAGTGAAGAGAGGTGTAGTAACAAGAGATGCTTTTTACCCAAACTTCTACATGAGAATCTACAGCAGAAAGATTTCTAATCTGCCCATTTTCAAGGTATTCTGAAAGCTGAGGTCCTAAAACTGTACCCCACTGGGCAAAGAAATACAGGGGATAGTGACGATGAAATACTGCATGGCAAAGTATACACTCCTTCAACAAAAATAAAAAAGTCAATTTTATTTGTAGAAACTTCATTTAAAAATTTACCAAACATGTAAAACCCAAAAAAGTAAGCAGAAAGCCAGTGAGCAGTTGTGCTCAAACAGGCATGGCTTTGCAGCACTAACCTTGAGCTCAGAGTTGTAGTAGCATCATACCATTTGGAAGTCAAGAGCCAGCAGGAAGAGGCTGCTGGCAGAGGCTTTATCCATACTGATTCCACCAGCTATTCAACAGGCTTGTCAGGCAAGGCATCCATTAAATTGATCCTTCCTGGCAACCCATGTGAAAGGGCAGCTGCCCCCCTTAGTTTAATGAGGGGCTCTGCTGTGAACAGTGACTATCACCAATTGTCATAAATGGTATTTCACTACTTGGTTAGAACTGTAAATTTTTGTTCAACTCATCTGGACTCTTCAGTTTTCCTCTTCAGAGCCACAGCAATACAGAACGAGACATGCAAGTCAGAAGAGGAACACTGAGGAAGTAAAAGGAAACAATACAGGGAAATAACTAAGTCTAACCTGTGCTTCTAAAGTAAAACAAACCCAGAAAGGAAGAAGTGAAGCAGCACCTTTGTCCAGAGACCTCCACACTTGTGGAAGCAGCCACACTGCCTTATCTACTGGCAACTGTGCTGCCTGGAAGGAAACAGAAGAGGGAAACTCAGCACAAAGCAGGCACTAGATACAGCAAAGCCAAGAACGTACTAAAAACCACTTGTTAACAGCTGACATGCATTCACAAGCTCTGTGTTTTCGGTTTCAAAGAGGACAAATACCAGATGGCAGGAATGGTAAACTGCAGGGTTGACATTCCAGCAGAGCTAGTCACTCTGTACTGTCTTGCTTTTTCTCCCGCCTCCCCATTCCCTCTCAACCCCAAACTCAGTCGTGTTCTTTTACTACTTCCTCCCGGGGCTTGGCTCCTCCAAAGATGGCGGAGTTTGGATTGGCTACTTGGTTGAGGGGAGTATCGACTGTTCGAGGTTTGAGCTGGAGTCGGGGTCGCTGTGCTCTTTCCTCTGAAAGGAAAAACATTCCACTTGTGAGATCTGCCTGTGAAGGGCAGGAGCTTTAACCTGACAACGAGACCAGGAGTCTCCTTTGCGGAGGAAGGCCAAATCACACACGGTAGGAGTTTACCTTCTGTTGGCTCTCTAAAGTCCATGGAAGACCCACGAAGGGGAGGCCCATCTCTGAAGCGACCAGTGCCACCACTTCCCATGGAGGCACCCGGTGGTCGCCGGTCTCCGGGGCGGGTTCCTCTACCCCGACCTCCCAAGAAGTCATCATCTTTGAATCCTGAAGATGGAAGACAGTGAATTTAAAGAGCATCTTTTGCAATGTTTTTAATCTAGACTTATCTGGATGACTGGAAAACCTTGCTAGTCACCGCTGTCAGTCCAAGGTGATGCACTGAGAGCCTTTGTCTGCAGACAGATTGTTTCACAGAGCTTTAGCACCTTCTGGAGGAGTTGTTTGGGTTCCATTTGAAACCAAGTATACTATGCCAAGTTCAGAAAGTGCTTTATCCATTTAGAAGCTTATTGGACTGTTGGAGAGTGAGTCAAGTTAGTTTAAAATATGAACCTTGGCTGCAACTTCAGTTTGTTAACATCATTAGCTGAGTTGAGAGACAACACTGCAAGTACTCAGAGTACTTCCATAGCCAGATCATCACACTGGCTACAGCCTTAGCATGAAATCTGCAGGAGCAGAGCAAATAGGAAAATAGCTGGGGAGTAGTGAAATACACTTATAAAACAGAGTAAAACCCTAGAGCTGTTTAGCTGTACTATAAACTGACCTGGCATTTACTAAACTAATTAAAGGGCTGGGAAAAAAAACAAATCAGACTTTAAACTGACTGCATTTCTTCAGTTTATGTATCACAAAAAAAAGAAGTAAATCAAGCACTATCTGTCACTGACCAGAGTTCCAGTCTGTAGCACTGACTACCCTTGAGTATCTCTCCAAGCCCCCACTGCCTGCATTTCAGTGGGAGGAGGATACTTCAGGCTATCAGCATATGGAAAGGGAATACACTCAGATTTTCAGAAGCTGCCTGGAAGAGAAAGTTGTTTGGTTCCCAACTGAGAGTCTCCTTTCCACTTCAGTATTTGGCAGAGTTGCAGAGCTGTCCCTTACTTACTTCAGTGCCAAACAAGCCATCTTTAAAGACTTGATCTGGAGCAAGACTGTACAACCTGAGAAGAAAAGCTTCTGTAGCAGCTAAGACTGAAATGCTAAACTTTTGGCTCACGAATCACTCATCCAGCATTTAAACAGGCTGAAATGCATCCACATTTGGAGAAGCTGCCAAAGAAGGTACGAAGCTGTGACACAGAATGCTTAGCTCCAAAGGCAGGTTAAGCGCAGCACTGCAGCAAGCTCCTCTCTCCAGCATCATGCTCCAATCCATGCTGGGGGCAAGGGCACTCTTTGCTTCTCCTACATCGTTCATTCCACTCACGCAGAGACCAGACATCGCAAAGTTGTACTTGCCAACATCTCACCATCAGAAAATGGACCAAACCCATGAGTTCAGAGGACAAGAGCAATTGTGTTAATGCCACCCTGCATTCTAATAGCTGGAACTGACTGGAAGTTAAGAGCAAACCCAGTGGCTCTGTCACTACCTTCCACTCAGCAAGCTCAGTCACTTGCTGCAGCTGCATTATCAAAACAGGTCTAAAAGTTCAGGAACATTTTGCATGCACAAGTGCTTTGGAACACTAATCTGACTATAGAGAAGTCAGTTACTTCAGGGACACACATATCATGACATCGCATCTCCTTGAGGAAAGCCTCTGCTCTGACAGAACATCAGCCTTCCTACATTATCTGTCTGTTTCTGCTACTATTCAGAAATTTACTTAGTTGTGTGTTTGAGAAGTCTTAAAACAGTGACCCATAGGCTACATCTGGACAAGAATTCTGTCATTTATGGTCATTTCATAGAATTATCCATTGAGACACTTTCCTCTCAAGGCAACGGAAGATTCCTCATGAGGAATCCCACCACAGCTGCAGGATGTCCAAGGCTGGCACATACAGTAGATTCAATCAAACCAGTAATGGTGACAAATGAAAATGAGAACATTTCAGTGCCTTTTAGGCTTCCTATCTGTATAAGTGTTAATACTGATACCAGAATTGAAGTCATCTCTGGAATCCCATCCACCTCCTCTGGATTCTCTGGAACCTCCTCCCATTCCTAGGAAAAAAGCCACAATTGTGTTCAAGTCTGGAGCTGTGGGAAAGACTGAGCAAGGGAATACCAAACCAATGCTTCAGTCCTTCAATAGTCAAAGTTATGCTGCTGGAAAGTCCTTTTCTTTTGGTACTACCAAGTTCCATTGCACAGGAACAAACAGTCAGTTCAAGTTAAACCAAGAATAAGTGTCCAGAAGAGTTTCTTTAATACACATTCAATGAAAACCTCTGGTGAATCTGGTTCAACCAACCTTCAACTACAGGCAAGAATGTTTTTACACTGGAACAAGAGATATACTCCTAAATAAGCACTTGTCTACATGTGCTTACTCACTTTTCATACATCACCATAAAATAGTAGCAGATCAGACTGTTGGGCTTGTGATTGTCCTCTGCAAGACACAACACATTATTAAGGGTATTGGTCTCACTTCCTGGGTTAGGAGTGACAACACATCCAGCCTTTGGACACAAAGCACAGCTAAATTTCAGACACCTCAGGAGCGGCAGCAGCAGCTGGTTAGAAACACATACATATATACATACCAAATTTCACCTTCCAATATAATCTTCACCTTCACTTGCATGCCTTGTCTTAGCATTAGTCAGCACCAGAAGCCATAACTACGACCATTATATTTAAGAAGCTACTTAGAAAAATGGAAGTCACCTCTGTCATCAGGCCCGCCACCTTTTCTGAAGCCAAAGCCACCTTTGTCCTGTTTCCTGCCTTCTGCTATGTCCACTCGGAGTGATCGGTCACCCAAAAGCTGTTAAATCAAGGCAAGAATCTGTTCAGGAGGCATCATAAGGGCTGCCAAAGAGTTTGAGACTCATGCTCATCTTTGATTTCACAAATCAATTGCAAGCATACTTACTGCACCATCGTATGTAAGGGCTTCCTTGAGTGACTCCACCTCATCGAACTCTACGTAACAAAATCCTGTAAGAAACAAATCTGAAGTTAACAGCACTTTAAAAGGCCTTTGTAAGAGGCTACTCCCCTGCATGCCTGCTAATAGCTTCCTTCTCCTTTAAAACACGAGTTGTGATGTGCACATGCAAGATGCACATGGCTCAGAAATCAATCATTATCAACAATGAACACATTTACCTGCAACTGTTAATGATGGGGCAAATCCTGAAAGAACTCTGGGCACTCTGTGAATGCCAAGAGCCTAATTCCCTTTTCCACAGAGTTCTCATTATAGATTGGATCTAATCTATGCCTTCAGAGAGTTATTCAGCTGAATACTGACACTTCGTCCATAGAGTTGTTAAACAAGAAATTGAAATACTTATGTGGTCAGCAGTGTGATTTTGTGTCATCACATCATTTAGTGGATTTACTCCTTTTCAAAGGCCCTCTGTTATCCAAGGTAAGCCTTTTCCATCCCTTAAAGTAACTTACAAATATAGTCCATTTCCACCAGACAATTCCCATAGCAGTTGAATTTGCATCCTCTAAAACAACTGCCTGAATGGGTTATCTACTTGCTTTTTTTCCCTGTCTACTGAAAAAAAGACAGAGCTGAAGCAATGGGAATCTTCTGATGTAAAGGAATTACTCAATACTTAAGTTCATGGGATTTAAGTGGGTCAGCTCTGGTAGAATTCATACCAGACAAGGTTTGAGAAAGTTCTTTTATGTCGGGCAAATATTGACTCCTCATTCGGTTACTCTGTATCTCAAGATGATGAAACAGTGACTCTCATTCAAGTGATACACTTCCACATTAGTAAGAAGACCTGCGTAAGTCAAGATAAAAGCAGAGAACTGTGCTTTGGACTGAAATTCCCTTTTAAAGTGACTTTTTCTCCTAAGTTTGCATCTACCACCAAAGAACTCTGAACACTCACCTTTAAATTTGTCTGTTTCCTTGTCTCTGACTAGTCGTACGCTCCTTATGCTGAGATCCTTGAAAATGGCATCTATGTCTCCCTGGACAGTGTTGAAGGGCAGATTTCCCACATAGGCTGTGAAAGGGGGCTCTGTTGGCAGCTCTTTATTTCTGCGGGAACCAAGGCCGCCACCACGAGACCTGTTGGAAAAAGCAGAGTGCCTCTGCAACTGCCTCCCAGCGCAGGCACGGTGCAGTCCACAGCTCTGCTCAGGTGCTGTGTTCACTTTTCCCACAGCTTGGCTTAGTTTTCCTATGCTTTTGCCTGTACCTGCCAACTGAACTGTTGGTCAAGTCCTTTCCAGTATTACCTGATGCAGTACTTCAGTGGGAAATGGAACACATTACGAGGTGAACTCACTAATGAAGTGATGAATGAACTTCTTAACCCACAATTCCTCAAGGAAAGCAACATAACATTACCTTTAAATAAATTCATCTTAGAATAGATTTTAAGAATTTATGGCAATGAAGAAATACATGTAGGGCACGGGTTTGTCAGTTTATCTGGAAATTAAGCTGGATCCAATGCTTTTAACTGAAGAGTATATTACCAACACCCACTCCACAATCATCCAAATGATATCAGCAACATTCAGCTTAAGACAAGCACCTTCCCATAAGTCTGAAGCTGTGGCCATAATTGTTGGATATCTGGACTGGAATGCTTTGAACTGAACACAAAATAAATTTAATTGAACAAGGGGTTCTGAGGCAGAAAAAAATCATGTGCTGTCTGGATGCTTACTTCTTTTGTCTTGTGAATTACAGAGGTAAACTGGGTGGTCTTTTCCTGTCTTGTCCCGCATAAACTTTTGGCATTGCATGCTGAGGAATTAAATTGTACCAGCTAAATTCTTTACTGTACACAGATGTAACATGTGTGAACTTCCTGCAGAGCCTAATCTTCAAAAGCCAACTTGGAATTTCTGTATAGAGAGCAAGGTATGTACAAGGCAACCTGAAGTTAAAGCTCCTAGACCTGTAGACTATAGGATGCCACTGGTTCCAACACCATTTGTCCCACATAAGCAGTCTCTGACCTTTACCTGAAATATTTACGTACTACTCCATCCACCTTCCCTTTATCACCTCCCTTCTACTGTGCTTTGCTTGTGTCTGTTCCCTTTCCCTGCAGCTCCCCGTGCATTTAAAACCACGGTGGAACACAAGCTGTACCAAAGCAGGATTTGCCAATGTGACATGGACCAATTACCTTGCTGCAGAGTCCTTCCTAAAATCCAGAAGGTCAAATTATTTTATAATTTCTTTTTATTCTGGCTGGTTGAATGCAGTAAAAAAAAAATCCATTGGGCGAGCAAGGTACTTGACAGTATTTTTTTTATTCAAGAATAAATATTTTACTACTAATGAATCAGATAATGCATTAAGCTTGAATAAGATTCCTTAGCTCTTCCTAGGTGAGCCTGTCATTTATGCCTTATTTAGCACCTCCATGCAAGAATCATTTGTCACCAACACTATCAACATGCTGCTAACTCTACTTGAATCACAATCTACATATCTTTAATTAGTGTCCACCCAGGTTTGCATTTAGCATTTTTGACAATATTCTTCATCTGCCTTTGTCTCATTAACAAGTCAAAAACATACTGGAGAACTAAAGCTGTAATAGTTGTGAATTACTTTAGTCACAAGACTGAGTTTTAAGGAGGAACTTCAAGAAAGCTGAATTGCTGTTCTAAATCATCCCATAATACATAGAATCAGTTCCATGCCTTTGTCCTTATTTATCAACTACAGCATTAGGAACAGCTATTAACCTACCATGCATTTAACTTGCATCCAAAAAAGAAAATCTTAATGTTTACGTCCTACAGAAACATCAGAATTGAGTTTCAAAGGAGGATTCTCTCTTGTACATGTCCTCAGGACATTCCCTGAGCTGCCAGTCACCTAAAAACCAACCCTGGAGTGAGTCCTCAGCCAGACCAACAAGGTGATGTGGGCAGCTGCAAAGAGCACTTTGCCAAGGTAGGAGTGAGAACGAGAACAAGGGCTGGAACTACAGCTCTCATCAGCAACCTCCACTCAGCTTCATCTGAGCCACTTCTGAAACCACACTCTCAATACCCAAAAGGATTTTCTGTGCTACAGACAAATCTCTTTCTATCACAGTGCACCAGAACTTCACAGGCTGCATGTGTGGGAATCCATGCCCTATTGTGCAAACCAGACTGATTTTAAAGTCAGAAAATTAAATATTCTTCTCCAATTTGATATTAAGGCTTTGGTTATCAAATATATAACTATACCTTTAGTATTTTAGTTTCCATTTGAAGAACAGGAGTCATCAATAACTAAGTTTCAAACCAAGTTTCTTTTGGAACTCAGGTATAGCAACAGAAAAAAACTGTTTCTGTACTTCCCTACATTTTTTCCAACACTGAAACAGTGAAATAAAAGGGCTGACTTCAGTAACCAAACAATGAGATTGGAAGAAGATTCTCTCATTTGCAACAAAGTAGGACAAAAGTAAAAAAATAATTGAAAACACATCTGAACTAGGCAAACCAGAGTTCTGAATGAATATCTGCATTTCCCACTCTAAACTTTTGCTTGGACACAATTAGGTAATAATTATGTCATCTTACTGTGAGAATCTGAAAGACATGATTTGATTTCCTTCTCAGAAAACCAAAGCAGAAAGCTGAAGAGGAAAGCTTGCTTCTAACAATGCCCCCATAATTAAACTTTGGTGTGCTGACTTAATGACTTTGGTCATATTGGGCAGAAAACAACTAAACTCCCATTTTAAAGCTACTCTTTTGCAAAGTTCAGTTACATCTCCAGAAAAGAAGATCTGCCAGAAGTTCCAAATGAAGGATATTTTGAGACCCAGTATCTGAGTCAAATAGCCTTTCACTAGAGATCAGAGCTCAAGATTTACCTTTTGTACAGCACAGAGACAACAGCCTACCTGGGTTCTGACATCAGAGCTTTTCTGGGGCAGCATAAGGATTAGCAGGATGACACTGTCAACCCTCCAACACCAACACACTAAATTCAAACCCAATTTATTCAAGCAACCCAGGACATACCTGGAGTAAGTATCAGATGTCTTCAGCAAAATGCTTATCCAAGCCTAAAAATCAGGAGATATCTTTAATGCTAGATGGGTAAGACATAGGGTCCAAGCTGCCAGAAGCATAAGGACTAACTCTCCATTTTCACTGAACTGTGCAGCACTTCAGCAGGTGAATCTTAACCTTTAGTAGGGTGCCCAGCACTTCAAGCCACACCTAAATAAACAGCCTAGCAGTGAGTTAGGAGTGGTAAACACTCCCTTTCCTTCAACTCTGAAAAGCTCTAAAGACAATTTCAGCTTCAACTAGGCCTCAGTATGCTTAACTACAGGTTTTCCTGTCAAATTTTGGGCTCCAAAATACTTTCTAAAAAGCTTATAGGAAGCCTTTTGTAATTTATGTCAGCATCACATTCTTCACCAGGAATAAAATGACTCCTGCATCCCCTAATATTATGATGCAGCTTTTAATCAGTGCATCACTAAACATCTCAGATGTAGCAAAATCCCATCTTATCACACCAGTCATATCTTGATGCTCTTCCACCATTATTTTGATGATGAGAAAGAGGCAGATAACTTACATATGTTAGAACCTGTTGGGCACTGATTTCCCATCTGTCATACTGAAATCCTGTGCTCAGTTGCTATGTGCACCAAAGGTTACACAAAATGCAGCTTCCACAAAAACTACTACACCTCAGCTGAGTTTACACAATTCCCACAGTCCTAGAGTGCCTAAAAATGAGCAGGAGCCACTTCAAATTAACATGGCATTCTTTAATCAGAACCTTCAAGAACAGTCATGTTTTCACTACACTTCATATATTACAGGACTTCATACAATATATACACAGAGACCTGGTAAATTGTGAATTAGCTATTAGTAACTTAATAGTGATAATGATATAGTATATAGAAGTATCCACTGGACTCTAATATTAGTGGTATCTGATGTTTAGAACTGCGGGTAAATTAGAATAAGTACATTTTCTTATCTGTAAAGACATTTATTAATTTACAGGATGCCTTCAGTTTACCAAGCAAGGATCCACATCTTCCCTGACAGGAAATTTAAGTTATCTTACAGGAATCTGAATAACATTTTAACTGGTATTTTATTACTTTACAGAATATGCCTACACTGACTAGGATACACTGTGCAGCAATAGCTGAGTTTATAATGAGTCAAGTATCACTTTAGGCTGCTGGCAAGGTTATTTTGTTACAGAATTAAAAGAAATAACAGAAATGCAAGTAGCTACATCATCTGTTTGCTCTGGGACACCTCTGTATTGGACACAAAGGCTATCAGTGCATGAAAATGAGCTTGCAAAGCTTAAAGGGTCAGAGTACTTCCAAAGACAAAAAAAACTTACTGCTGTTCTAACTCCAGCAGCTCCTCCCTGCTGCCTAAAGAGTCTGAAACGAAACCAAGTTATTAATCTAAGAGCAGAAAAGGGCATGAACACTGTTGATCAAGAAATGCACCTGGAAGATTAGATTAGTGAATAATATACTTGTGAAGATTTACTCACAAGGACGTTTATTCCACAGATTTATGCCTACTGTTTTATTTTAGTGCACACAGAAACTTTGTAACAGCACCAACCTCCAAAAATCAATTGTTTGATTGCACCTTCCTAACCTGATTTAAGACAAACTTCTAATTACAGGTTATTGTCTCTGTAGCTCCTCCCCTAGAAACACTCTTCAGCAAAGAGACGGAGACAAGCCCGATTTCTAGGGATCGGGGATTTGCAGTCCGCACCCGGAGCCCCGGATAACGCAGGACCGCGGCTCCCAGCGCTCCTCGAGCAGAGACACCACAAAGCCCTCCCATTTCCTCCCGCCGCAGGCACCACAACGCTGCCCGCTCCCGGGGGCGTCTCGTCCCGCCAGCACAGCGGCCTCCTGCCCTGCTCCAGTCCTTCAGGGACGTTCCCTCCGCCCATCCCGGTCCGGCCCCGCACAAGCTCCTCACGGCCTTCCTTGGCTCTGGCCCAGCACCTCCCTAAATCCCCCCTCCACTCGCCTCCGGGACGGCGGGAACAGCGACACCCTCTTCCTCCCGCCCCCTCCCGGCGCTTCCGAGCCGCCCGGCCCTGAATCCTGCGGCGCTGGCCGGGGCAGCGCGGGGACGGCCGGGACCCCCCCAGGACCCGCAGCCTCTACCCCGCCGCACAAAGCGGGTCCGCCACGGCCAGCGGAAGGGCACNCATCCCCGCGGAGCGGGGCAGGCCGGGCCCTGCGGCCGCACCCCCGCCTCGCCCGGCCGGGGCCACTGCTCTCCGCTCCCGTCCCAGCTACGGGGGGAGCCCCGAGTGCTGCCCCCGGCCCCGCTTACCCGCGGCCGCCGCCGAAGCTGCTGTAGGCCCGGTCGTCGTAGGGATCGAAATCCGCCATCGCCGCCGCGGCCTCGTCCCCGTGCGAGCGTGACAGGACCGCGCCCGAGGACCCCGCAACGCTTATATATGGCGGCGCGCGGGCCGGGGCTGCCCCGCGCGGTGCCTGCCCCCAGCTCCCCGCCCCGACGGGACTGCCCGCGCTGCTGCCTGTCGGGAGGTGCCCCGCGCGGCTCGCTTCCGTCGGCTCTGGGATGGGATCTGCCCGGGGATCTGGTCGATGTCTGCTCTGGGATCTGTGCGGGATTTGCCCGCGGCTCTGCCCGGCGATCTGCTCCTGATCTGCCAGAGGATCTGCCTGGGATCTGCCCGTGGATGTGCCCGGGATCTGTCGGGGATCCCCCCGGGGATCTGCCCGGGCCGGGCTGCGGTAACGCTCCGGTGAGCGTTGGACACTCCAGGGCTGATACAAGCCCAGCCCGCGGCTCTGACTCCCCAAGCATCCCGCTGTCGCTGCGGGCAGGGATCACAGGGAGCATGGCAATGGATCCTGCTCCAGGTGTCACAGTCATCCACAGTGATCACAGGATGGGTCCTGCTCCGGGGTCATTCCTTGCACTCCCGCCGGTGGCACCGGTGTCTGGCAGGACAGCGGCAACACGCAGCTTTCACAGGGCTGCTGGAGGATAGTGCTGGATTTTATTGCAAATTATGACAACGGGCTGTACCCGAGAGTTCCACAGTGTCCTTAAAAACCACCATTTGTACCACCTGGTTTGTCTCCTTTTGTCAGGCCATAATGTAATGTTTTCTAATAAAACCACACAACAGATTCTCATACGATAACCACACCTCGTGTCCCTGACCCTGCACTGCCGATGCCGGCTCACCCCACAGGCTTTGCCCCTCTGTCCCTGTCGAGCCCCGCGGAGACAGGATCCAGCCTGGATCCCATCCTGAACCGGGTGAGGGAAGCCCAGGAGCCCTTGGGACAAATGAGTCCTGCGGCGGAGCAGGGCTGGGGGTCAGGGAGGGAACGTGGCGCTGTTACAAAATGTGGAATATGTCAAGATGATCTTACGCAGTAATGTTCTTTAATGTAAGATCTTTGTGTACTTTCAGCAAGGAAGGAGACCTAACCCGTGCGGCAGGCAGCAGCCAGCATCCCTTATTCAAGGACATCCTGTAACTAATGAGCATTAGGGATGTAGTAAATTCGGATTTTGGTGTTCGTCTGTGTATACTTTGCTAACTTAGCAAAAGACTCAAGGTCCGTGTATCCTATAGCTGATCTATGGTCATTATAATTCTAAAGACCCTATGAAGACCCCCTCAGCATGTGTAGAAGTTAGCTGAGGTTATGCAAATTGTACATTACAAATCAATCCCGATAGATGGGCAGTACTTGGAAAGTTACTAACTCTGAACTTCTGAGTATAAAACATGGTGTGAAAAGCCCGGTGGGGCGTGCTGGATTTGTGGAACACGACCGAGCACCGCGGCTCGCGCAACTCTGAAATAATCAATGAATGTGTCCGTCGGGCGTGTCACGACTGGCTCGTGGCTAAGCAATCCGATTTTGTGGGATGAGGGGTTGAGGGAGGGGAGTGTGGAGAGCGGCCATGAGGGGAGCGGGCATGAGGGGACAGGGGTGGGGCCGAGAGGAGCGGGAGGCGCTGAGGGGAGAGGGGCTGAAGGGCCGGGAGGCGCTGAGGCACGGGTATGAGGGGAGCGGGACTGAGGTGCCGGGGGCACTGAGGGGAGCGGCTCACACGGCGGCCGAGCCCGTCCCGCGGCGGCCGCGCTGCCCCGGAAGAGGCGGAGCGGGCGGGCGGCCCCACGTGCGGCAGCGGTGGCGGCATGGCGGTGATGGAGGAGATGGAGGAGATGGAGCAGCGCGGCGGCGGCGGCGGCGCGGCGGTCACCGACCCCCGCGGGGTGCTGCGGCAGGGCCGCGCCTTCCTCGACTTCTTCTGGGACATCGCAAAGCCGGAGCAGGAGGTGCGGCTGGCGGCCACTGAGAGCCTCCTGCGGCACCTGCGGGAGGGCAGGAAGGTGAGGCGGGGGCCGGAGGGGCGGTGGGTGCGGGCGGGCAGTGGGTCACACGGCTCCTCGCTCCGCTCCCGCTTGGGAACGCGTCAGTGCGGACGGGGCACGGGCCGGGCGCGGGGGTCTGGCGGCTGGGCCGCGCTCGGAGCAGCCCGGGCACCGCTCAGCTCGGTCTCTCTTGCAGGACGATGAGCTGAAGTACACCCTGAAGCGGCTAGTGGAGGGACTGGGAGCCACCCGCGAGGCCGCCCGCCCTGGCTTCAGCTTGGCCTTGGCGCAGGTCAGTGTTTCCCAGCGCGGATCAGAACCGTCGGCATCCTCTGCATGCTTGGCGTCTCTTTTGCAGTCTGTGCAAGGCTGCAGGGCTCCCTTCTGGCCGCTCCTCTGTGCACATGGGAGGGAAGGCTCTCACAATAACCATAGTGGCTTTAAATGATGCTACTCTGCTTCAGAAACTCTTACAAAGTTGTGAACTATACCAGTATCACATTCATACTACAGAATTCAGTCCTGCTTCAAGGACCGTCCTTGGTTTACAGACTTTGACCAAGTTTTCAGTTATTCTGCATTTAGTACTATTACTACTTCTTAAAACTGTCTTGGTCTTGGTCTTGGTTGGTTGATGTGGGATATCAGAAAAGGTAACCCTTTAAAAAACACTTCAGAGTTTTTTTTCCTCCACAGTGGTTGAGTGTGTAACACAGCAAAGACTCCCAGCAACTGGTATCACCAGTGGTGTGTGACCTCATCTCACCTGAGAATTTGAGAAAGCACGAGAGTTTGTGTGTTTCCCGCTTTGATCAGGGCCTTGCCCATGATGAAAAGTTTGATTACCTCTGTTACAGGGTCAGGCAGTTTCAGCAAAATGTTCTCATTATTATTCTGTCATGTACAGGGAAAAACCCTAGAATATCAGCAGGTATACTTGTGTTTGCATGGAATCCTAGAATGGTTTGGGTTGGGTGAGATCTGAAAAATCATCCCATTCCAGCCCCTGCCACAGGCAGGGACACCTTTCTCTAGACCAGGTTGCTCAAAGTTCCATCCAGCCTGACCTTGAACATTTCCAGGGATGGGGCAGCCACAGCTTCTCTGGGCAACCTGTGCCAGGGCCTCTCCACCCTCACAGGGAATGATTCTTCCTAATACCTAACCTAAATTGATCTTCTGTCAATGTGAAGTCATTCCTCCTTGTTCTGGCTTTCTGGGACTCCAGAGTCCCTCTGCAGCTCTCTTGGAGCCTCTTTAGGCACTGGAAGAAGCTTTAAGATCTCCCTGGAGCCTTTTCCAAGCTGCACAACCCCAGCTCTCTCAGCCTACTTCCTGTTCTGTACATCTTTACTGGTCTGTTTGTCACATCTGCTGCTGTGCTGAACAACTCTTCAGCTCTATTTTAGCTTAACCCAGTACAATGTCATGAAATGGAAGATCTGCAAACAGCTATCCCATCTCCCTCCTCAGGTTTTGCAGGCTTTTGAGGAAATTCCACTGTGCAGCATTTTGGAACAGATAAAAGAAAAACACAATCTGGAAAAAGTTAAAAAAGTAAGTCAGCTCATAGCAACATTTGCCAACTGCTACTTTATATGAATTGTTCTCTGTTCTCTGAAGTCTTGGTGTATAGTGTAGTTTTGGGGGTTTTGTTAAAGCAAGTGACTATAATGAAATAACAAATATTTCTAGAAACTGGAAGTTGATGACATTGTCATCTGGCCCTGTTTTGGGTGAGATTTGTCAGTGTGATGAAGAGGTACTCTAGGACAGTTCTTAAACATTGTGCAGGGGGTTGCCTTTCAGTATGTTCTCTTCCCATGGTGGGGTGTTCAAGGCTGGATCTTCGTGCCATCCTGCTCCACTGATCATGTAGCTGCATGTGAAATCTAGCCACTCAGGAAAGTGGATTTCTACCTATTTTGTTTTTCTTTTGTTTTTTTTTTTCCTTCAGAAACTTGTGAGAAATGCTGCTTTTGGGAACTTTTTTGGAGTTATGGCTCTGTTCCAGTCTGGGCGGCTTGTGAAGGTAACACTGCTGTCAGGTGTGTCAGTTCTGGCTCTGGGGCTTCTGATGTGGAAAGAGGATTGACAGAGAAAGGCTGGGTCACTGGGTAATCGATGCAGTGGCACTTGAAGCATCAAGTTCGGTTCATTTCTGTTGCATCATCCGTGGACTCTTTATGCCTTTTAAATACCTGTTCCTGAGTAGAATGTAGGAACTGTGTCAAATAGTACAGGAGGTTCCTACCTCTCCTGGAAGGAAGGGATCTGTTGTCA
The DNA here is from genome assembly GCA_013398275.1 of Promerops cafer. Lineage (NCBI taxonomy): Eukaryota > Metazoa > Chordata > Aves > Passeriformes > Nectariniidae > Promerops > Promerops cafer. Next base: position 603,992 of record VZSE01014410.1, on the reverse strand, counting down.
TATCTAGCTGGAAAACAAGGTTTTGGAAAAAGCTGAGTGGCCTATCAAGAAAGAACCGCGTGTTTCTTATTACAAGTAGGCGTAAACATCTAAAGAGTGGATTATTACCTGAGCCTTCAGCTTAATTTCTGATATATGTCCTCTGGTTTTGGCTTATCTTTCCTTTCTAGGACCCGAAAGCTCTGCTGGAGAGCATCCAGCTTCTCCAGCAGCTGACAAATCACCAAGCACACCTCAGAGATCTCCCACGCAAAACTCTTATTGACATCACCTCTGAGGTACAGGCATGGGGGTTGGGGGGTTGGTGGGGCAGGAGGAAGGGAGGTCTTGGCTTTGGGGTCGGATTTTCCTTTAGTTTGTTCATAGCTGGAAGTTATAGGGGATGTGGAGAGTGAGTGTAAACTGTGGGAGCTGTCCCTATATTGCCTGTGGGCAGGTGCTTGTATTCTGGGAAGGGTGCTCTGGTTTAGCTTAGTTTGACTTCATCGTGGACAATCCCACAGCCTGTTGTTTCCCATTTCCCTTGCTTGGATTATGTGTTAGACCATCTGCTCTTTTCAACAGATGTATGCTGAAAACTCTGAACAGCAAACCACCTTTTTTTATGCACCAAGCCTGGGTCTAAGGTTGAATTTTGCGCTGTTGGGTATGAAATTATGTAGGGACAAGGAGTAAAAAGCTCTGAGTATGTAGTAAAACAAAAGAGTTTATTTCCGTTTTTTTAAGTGGATATTATTTGTAGACATGAAGACAAGCAGTGTTAAATAAAAATAGTCTCCTTGTCCCTGGGTTACCTGGCTGTACAGGCAGAGCAGTCAGACAGCAAGAGAACAATTGCAGCTGGAGTCAGTTGACCAGAATTGCTGTCTGATGACAGCATACTGTCCTGCTCCCCGTGGTTAAGCACCTGGGACTGTCTGGCAGTCGTGGACACATCTGTTATTTATTTTTTGTTGTATCACCATAAAGACTATTTCTAGAGTTTCCAGAACACTGCAGGCTTTTAGTAAAATGTCCTCCAATGCAGATACTTTAATGTACTTACTTCGCTGCAAGTTGGTAAAATGCCCTCAGATATTTCTCATGTGCTATCACCCTCATTCCTGTCTAGGTACCTGAAACTGTGTTTGAGGAGGTCCTGTTTGACATCTTGCAAGGTGACCTCTCTTCAGCCTTCACATCTCCAGAGAACCTGCACCTTTTGCTTGTGGGTATGCAGAAATTCCCTGGTGTTCTGAAACCTAAAAAGCTGAAGAAGTTGTTTGGCTCACCTACTGTTGTAAATAAGGAAAATATTTCCAGGTAAGTTCTTAAATTAGGAGGTTTAAATGAATATTATTTTCGTCTTGGCTAGCAGTGAGAGAAATGTGGCTGTGATTCTGATTCCTGCTTATATTTGCCACTGCAGGTGCTGCTAAGGGTTAGGTGTTAATTGTTGTGCAGGTTCCCAAGTTACAGTAGTGTCATTTCTCCCAGGAGGCACAGCCTGCAGTTCTCAAGAAATGTTCTGTGTCTTTCAGCAGGATGAATTTGGCCTTCAGCAGTTCCCTTTCAGATCAGATCTCTCACATTATTTTATTTCTTCTTCTAGACTTGTAGAGCTTCTGAAAAGTGCTGCCAAGTCTGAGAAGGAAGACAAGAAATTGCCCAGTGTAGTGTTTGATTTGCTACAAGTTGCACTGAAGGAAGGTGCCTTTGAACTGTTCTGGAATGAAGTTGTGGAGAAGGGGCTATTGAAGGAGAAATCAGGACCTGTGAGGTTGGTTTTAACATACACCGTTTGTTGTTTCCCATATTATCCTTCTGTTTCTTGACCCAGAGGTTTTGACTTCCATCTCCCTGCTTGCTCCTGTACCCTGCCCCAGCACTTCCTCTCTGTCTTACCCCTGTGTGTGGATTTACTGCTGTGCTTTAGCCTGAGGGAATGTTCTTTGTTCCCACTCAGTTACACGTGCTACCGGTTGCTGGGCAGTGCTCTCCCCTTGCTGTCCATGGAGCAGCTGCAGGTGGTTCTCAAAGGGAAGGTGATGCTGCACTATGGAGAACACGTGGTTGCAACTCAGGTAGGTCTTTGAACAAGCTAAAGGCCATGTTTTGAGCACAAGTCATCTCTGCTCCACTTCTAGTTTCAAATCATCTTGTATAAAAAAAGTTTATGTCATTTTAGACCTTGAACTCTTACTAAAAGCAAGGTTATTGTATGACCACTGGTTGCAGTGGACTGAGTACAGCCTGTGTTTGATTGTCATTGCCTGTTCTAAGGGTATGAAACCGTTCAGCACTGTCCCGCCAGCTTTCATTGCTGCTGCCAGGAAAGGTCTAATGATGGGGGAAGCAGAGGAAGGGCAGCCCTCAGCAAATTGGCAGTGTCATGTGTTGTCCTTTAACACTCCCTTTGCTTTTGTGTGTCCAGAAGCTCCTTTTTGTTTACCATTGTGCTGGGTGTTGCGTGAACATTGGAAGGCCAAGACAAAAAGGGACAACTCGTGCTTTTGTTTGTTAGTGCTTGTTTCAATAAGCACATCTGAGGTTTAAGCACAAAAGTTATTTGGAATTGGATTTTGGACCTCCTCTTCCTCCTTCCCTGCTGGGAAGCCAGCAAACATCACAATCCTGCAATAAACAGAGGAAAAGTAAAAGGGGAATACTGAAAAAAGTGGCTTTTAGCTTGGCTTTTTATGGTAACACAATCCCAAACCTCCTCATGTACGCCCAGAAATAGTTGTTGTCTCTTGGGAGAGATAGGTCTGTGTGATCTTTTTGTTCTGTTATCAGAGCAGCTACAGGTGTGTGGGTTTGCTCTGCAAATACTGCATACCATGGTGCCTCCCCAAATGGACCAGCTTTCTCCAGGATTTATCCACTGGCTTAGTAGTTTTCCTGTTTCTTACTTTTTGCATTTGTTGCACAGTAAACTAAGCTGTGTTTTTCTGTATGCATCAAAACTTTTTTTTATTTGGTTCCTGTCTGAAATGTACAAATCCCCTGAAGACAATGAGACTAAATGGAAGAAGCTCCTAATATTGTTGATGATGAGTGAGTAGAAAAGATCTTAGTTTGAATTTGATTCTGGTTTTGGGGTTTGTTTTGTTTTGTTTCTTGACATAGGTTGTTTGTTTCGAGAAGTAAATGACCTTGTACTTCCTTATAGGATTCTGGTGATTTTTGGAGATGGAACTAGACAAAGCTGGAGTCTGATATTTACTGGCAGTTATCCTCCCAATTTCACTTTTTTTTTTTGTCAGCAAGGGAGCAAATAAACCTGATTTGCTTTTCTTGAGAGGTGATTGATGAACTCCCTGTTGTGAGCTATTAGCCTGTCTACAGTGTCTTTCTTGGAGTTTTTCTCCCAGTTTTCATATTGATGCACAAGTATTGAGTTCTCCTACAGTGGAAGCAGGAGCTTGCTAAGTTGTGTTTTCTATGAGATTTCTTTCAGGGGTATTCATGGTATAATTGGATGGATTTGTAGTTAATTACAAGTTTATAGCCCCTTTATTTAAAAGAACAGTGTTCCTTAGACTTTCGTTACTGTTTCTGCTCCTGCCACATCACTGTATTGAATGTAACAATAGACCAAACAAGTTGTTTTATTAATTTAAAATAAGATGTGTTGGACTTTTGCAATGAGACCACCTCTTCAAGATTTCTCCAGTTAAGCATTTATTTTTTTCTAGAGCGAGTTGAGTGGGATTGAACAGTGTGGGCTGTTAAAAACTGTAAGTGAATGGGATGCATGGTGGAATGGGACATGTCCTGGTGGTCTCTATGCTGCTGGACAGTGTCCAAGGCCAGCAGCCTGCCAGCTGTATGCCTTGCAGGGCAGTGGCAGGGCTGAAGATGAGACTTAGCACGAAACAGCCAAACCTCAGGATATGAGTTCTAGCTTAAACATATCAACTCCCTCTCCTTGCAGAATGCCTCAGTGCTTCTGAGACACCAGGGAGAGGAGGTGGCATTTATTCTAAGCCCTGTAGGTCAGCAGGCTCCGGGGCTGCTAGATGAGACCTGAATTGATGGTGGGGAATTTCCAAATCTAGGGAAACTCTAAGGCAGATGATGTGAGAAACATCCTGGTCCATCCCGCTGGAGCCTCACTCTCTGGAAGGTGCAAATTACAGGGTTGATGCTGGTACATGGCAGGATTCTGTGCTTGCTTACAGTGGCTGCTGCTGTGAGAGGAAGACTATGAGGTGAAATTGGTGACTGACTGTAAGTCTTAGGACAAATATTCAGGCACGTGACTTTAATTTACTTACTGCAGCCAAATTCTTTCACGTGATTTACCCTGCAAGTGTTCAAGGCCTGGTTGGACGGGGCTTGGAGCAATCTGATCTAGTGGAAGTTGTCCCTCCCAGGCCCATGGCAGGGGATTGGGAATGAGATGAGCTTTGAGGTCCCTTCCAGGCCAGGCCATTCTGTGATTCTATGATTTATATTTACAAAGGCATTCAGACTGGGAAGTTCCTGACCTGCTTCTTTGACTGTGTTTTTCAGTCTCCCCAGGGATTTAAGTTTGCTGCAGAAATGGAGGGATATATAGATGCATTTCTGAGTGGCTGTGATGACCCAGAGAGGCAACTGGCTGTGATGATGGGCTTCTCTACCCTTACCAATCAAGGCAAGCCAGTGTTGTTGAGTGCTTCCAGGGTGGTCAGACACCTGCAGGCAGTGGCCTTGCAAAAATACATCAGCTGGCTCAAAGACATGTTCCTCAGGCCAGACTTGGACTGTTGTTTAGACTTCTCAAGTAACCGGCAAAAACAGAACCGGGAAAATGCAGACACGTGAGTACATGGTTACTGCACCTTCCTCTCAACATTTGCTGGTTCCCTTGTGATGAGTTGACAATTGTTTATTTCCTCTGTCTCAGAAAGTTTAACCCCAGCATCTGACTCTCTTGCTGGGATAAAATTCAATTCTGCAAATTCTGCAAGCATATTCAGAACCAGCCTGCTCAAAGCAGACTGGATCACCAAAAGAGCCTTTTCTCTTCTTTTTCTAGCCCTGAAAATTGCTTTGGAGAATATGTCTGGTGGTTTCCTCTTTCACTACAGCTTCTGAGGTCTTTGTAGGAACTGTGCTTCTCTTTTATCTGTGTGTTAGACACGCTGGCATTCATGGCCAGGTTATGTGTTACCTGGCACCTATAAACCTCACTCTACTGACTGCTGCAATTCTTGAAGCGCTTTTTTGCTCATCTGCAGACTCTCTGTGGGGTAAATAGATTGCCTTTAGCATAGTAAAAAGTGAACTGGAGAAGATTATATCTCTTCTTTTATACCTGTTGCTTTGTTACTACATAACTTTGCCAGTTTTAGTGTAAAGCCTCTAAATATCTGAAAGTCAGCTCTCGATGGAGTGGATTGTGCAGTGTGTGTTTATGTTGGGTTAGTGTTCAAACTGCTGATTGTGCCCACCTTCTTATTCAAAGAGCACAACAGAAGACTGCTCGGTTGAGAAGATGGATCATCCACCGACTGGTTAGCATCACTGAAAGTGCAATGAGAAAAGAGGAGAGCCTTGTGATGGACATTGCCAGGTGAGGCTGATGTAAAGACACGTGATTGGGATAATTCTGTGTAGCTCAACAGCAGTATTCCAGATAAGCTGTCCCCATGACACTAGGCAAATCCAGTAGTGGAAATGCTCCATAATAAATTATTTAGGGCACTAGCTTTTGTTTTCAAAATACATTCTGCATAATTGGACTAACCTGTGTCATAAGTAGTTGGCACTTAAAATCACATTAGTCCCATTTATTTTCAATAAATTTTCCATTCCTGCTTGCCTAAACTGCTTGAAGATAATTATTTTTAACATCAGGTCTTAATAAGTATTTATCTGTCACTTGAAGTGTCTTGGAGAGTATGACCCACATCTGATGGTCTTAGTATTGTGTTTTATGGCCTTAAATGTTGATGCTTCACTTCTGTGAAATCCTGAGCATCTTTTTCTCTTTACCCTGTGTATCTCGAGAAAACAGTCTCATTGTAAATAGTGGCTTTTTTCAGTGCTTGGACTTCTTGAATGTGGAGCTGTTTGGTTTGCACACATGGGCTGATTTTGCTTTGTTATGACCAAATCTGGGTTTTCATTTTGTTCCTATTTCTGTCTATTCTAGGTTTTGCTTCTTCCACGCTTTCTTTGTTGCTAAGAAGAAGAATTCCCAGATAGCTGAGGCTAGTGTCCTTCCATCAGAGCCCCTAAGTGAACGGGATCATACGGAGACAGAAAACTACTTCTTTGGGTAAGGATTTGATTGCGTGCTTTAAACTTGGAAATTTCTCTTTTTTTCTGAGTATAAGATCAGCTTGTGAACAGCTGGGCAAGAAGTTTGGTATGGTAGGCTGCTATTGGAGCATTTCTTTGACTCCAGCACCGGGAAATGGCTTTTTTTAAGGAGATGGATTTTTCAAAGATCTGTGTTTTGTGTACAACAAATCTGATGAGTATATGTGAGATGATATGGCAGGTGTGGAGTTGAGCTCATACTGCTTTTTCCCATAATATTTCCATTGCCTCTGTGGCAAGCTGGAAGGGGAAGGACCCAAGAGGGAGGTGCTGGGGTTGTGCTGGTGGCTGTTGGCTTCTGTCCACTCTGTGTGCAAGGTGCTGGTGACTCCACAGCCCTCCCTGTACTAAGGAAGATAGAGTTGGTAATAGATGTTTTTAGATGATTGCCAAACCTCAGAGAAGGAAAGCAGAGGACATGGTGGGACACAGAGTGAGAAACAGCTGAGATTAATAGTGTCCTTGAGAGCACCAGGTGGCTTAGGGCCACCAAGATAATGAGCTCTACACTACTGTCTTGGCTACACGTGTGGGTTGAAAGTTAGGCACTGTCAGTCTGGGCTGCAGTGAGTGACCAGAGCTCTGGGATAAGAGTGCTTTGCTGGTGGGTATTATTTTGGAAAGTGGGACAGGCCATTTGGTTCCTCTGACAATAACATGGTGGCTGTCTTTCTTTGCAGGTTACTTCAGACACTAAACACCCTGCCTGTTTTGGGGGATACAGCAGAGGCTGCAGCCTTGAGAGAGAAGCACGTCCATGGTGTAACTGCCGATGGGAAGCTGTGGATCTTTCTCCTCGTTGAGTATGCCAACAAGCTGCTCTCCAGTGAGCATGTCAAAGCTGTGAAACCTTTTACCAAGGAACAGAGGGATATCTGGGAGAGGTGAGACACTTGGGAAGCTGGGTGCTGGGTTCGTGAAGTGAGAAAGGTGGGAAAGCCTTGGTCTTGGTTTCTCTTCAGCACGGTAGAAGAGATGTTGTGTTCTCTTTGCCCCGTGTTGTTCTGTTGCTGTAGCACAGCCATTTCACAGGCAGTGGCAGTTCTTTTTCTTCCCTTCAAGTATCCTGCACCCATGGCTGGGTTTCAGAGTGTCTTTCTGTTTCTTTTCACCCCATTCCTTTCTTCCTCTTCCTTCTATGTGTTAACTATGTGGTAGCCATGTCCTTTTCTATTCTTGCTCATAGTCCTTCTCCCAAACATGACTGTAACTGTCTGCTCATCTTTTCTCTTAATAATGCCTGTACAAACTTCTCAATGACTCTTCTGAGTTTGATTCCCCATAAAGGTCTAGCCTTGGCTGTGGTATTCGGAATGTAGTCTGTGCACAAGTGCAGTTTTTTTATAACCCACATTCAGTGAGATACTATTACTGGGTTAAGATTGTGTACTGAAAGAGTATCCAATGCCAATAAATGAAATGTCGAGTACACAAAACAGTACTATACTTTTGGTCACATTTTTAGTCTGGTCATATGAGATGGTTTGCTGTTGTAATTGTGAAAAACTCAGAGAGGTTTCTTTCTTCAGAACACTTCAGTCTGTGAAGAATCTGCAGAAGAAGGAAAAGAAATCAGACAGTGCCAAAGTTGGTGCTTTCCAACAACTTCTGCTTTCAATGGCCATTCATCTTTTCAAGGTAATATCTCTAATGAGTATTTCTATAGCATAAAATAGGCTGATAGCTGGGTCCTCTGAACACCAAGATGGGGAGTTTCTCTGTGTTCAGAGATCCAGCCTTTCAGAACCTCTGGCTTCTGAAAATGGGCAACTGGCAGCAAATAACCTGTGATTCTTACACTGTCTGTAGACATGTAGTGGGCAAAGCCCAGCCTGACCATTAGTTTTGCCCTTGATTTGCTGCTGACTGGAGCAATTTTTACTTAATTTCATGGGTTTTTTTCTGCAAAAGAGTTGTAGTAGTTGACTGTAATATTTGTACCTGTTTAGAGTGGTCCTTAGATTAGGAGCATATTCCTTCTGTTGTTGTTGGTAGTGGGGAGTTCTGAGCCTGTTTACTGTCTGCTTGTGATCAAACAGAATCAGTCTGAAACAGTGGATGTTCTGAGTGACCTTCTGAACTGCACAGAGAGGGCGTTCAGCAAAGAAGCCAAGAAGAAGAAGGCTGGTGAGTCCTGCCTGTAGAAAGAAAGGGAGTGGGATTGTTAGTGGTCTGTCAAAGACATCAGATGGCAGTCCTGCATTAGCGAAGCACTCTGCCTGGGTTCTGGCTTGATGCACTTACCCCCAGGAGAATCCCCTCTTCATTCTCTTTCCGTGCCATTCTAAGTCTTCTGCTCCTGCTCTCTGTCTGCACTGTCAGTGGGCTGTGTTCCTGTGTGCCTCGGAAAGGAGAGCTGAGCTCCACAGCTGCCCTTGTTTGGGTGAGCACTGCAAGGGAGTTAATTCTCTTTGAGTCATTGTTCTGTGTGGGCCAGTGGCTGGTGGTGAACTGGTGGTGTCTGCCTGGCAAAGCTGTGGGCTCGAACACCCAGCAGGCCTGAAACGTGTTTTCATCTTAGCTTGAGTTCTGAGCAAACTAAATGTGTCCTCTGTGTATACACAACATGTTTGGAGATGGAGGTTGATCCTTGTTTAGGGCCTGTGGACCCTCTAGGTTGGGACTTGACCAGGAAAAAACTAGGCTTGATGTTTTGATTTCCTTTCCAGCTGTGGTCTTGTTCTCCTGAAATCTGTGTAAATCAATTTGACGGCCCTGTGAAAGTACTTTGGTGGTTTGGTTGGTTGTAGAGCAGGATGCCCAAACCTTTGGACTAAGGGACAAGTTTCAAATGCCATCACTTTTCATGGGCTGCTGTGACTTCTGATTTCACTGGAAACACTCTGAAATGCATATACTTTTGCTGACCAGCTGCTCATTGCTTTAATGTGGCTAAGTAGGTGTCAGGCAATTTGCAGAACTGCTAATCTAAGTACTGATTTAATAAATAGTAACTTTTGTTACCTGGTAAGCCTTTGCAGTGGTCAAAAGACCATTTCAGGCATGTTTCTCCCTGTGGTTTCTTCCTCCCAGCCTTCTGGTCTGTATTGCTGAGTGGGTACTTTTAAGAGTCAGCTAGAAGGACAATTTTCTTTTTTATTCCTTGATGGATTTTCTGTAGTTTCTTACTGATATACCAGTGCCTCTTCGTATCATTGCTTGTTTGTTCCTGTGCAGACAACTCGGAGCCAGGATGGGTTGAGGTGATGGTGGAAATCCTTCTCTCCCTCCTTGCCCAGCCCAGCCTCCTCTTACGTCGGATTTCCAAGAGTGTGTTTGTATGGATATGCCCTAACCTGACCAAGAGGGGCTTGCAGCTGATCCTGGATGTAAGTGAGGCACTAGTAGGGCCTTGTACTGTTTGCCTGTTTTGTCCCTAACTGATGTATGTACAAGCATGTCTCGATTTTGAGTTTAATTTAAAGTCTACTTAATTTAGGAAATGTCCAGTGATGTATGCTACTGAATTTGAAGTGCAGTTTAGAGAGAGCTGGGGCTTTTTTTTGTTTTTATGGGGGAGGAGATTGGTTATTTTTTTACAGAAGCCTGAGATCTGCTAACTTTAAGCTGTATTATTTGATCATTTTAGGCTAAAGAAATTCCTGGGTCAGTTTATATAACTGGTAGATTTTATATGTGAGTATAAATGGTAACATTTCTTTTTGCTAGAAATGTGCTTTTTTCATAGAGGTGCCAAAAATAAGTGACACTAAAAATCTGAATTGGTCATACCACTAAGAAAGGTGATGCCTACTGAGAAAATAATATGTGGATTGCAAAGATGGGCTGCCAGATACTTTGTGATGAACCTAGTACTTCATTTGTAACAAACCAAGATGTGCGATGCCACCAGCCTCTTCAGTTTTCTCCACCTTTTTTGTTACTTGCAGAAAGAACTTGGCATGTTAACAAGCAGAAAGTTGATGCCCTTACTTAAAATTCTGTTACTCAGCTGGTTTACTGTGCTGAAATTTGTGTCTGTTGTACTCAAGAAATGCTTAAAAACAAAACACTGAAAAAATGCAAGTCCCTTTTTTTTGGTAGGTTTTTGACCCCAACGAAGAGCAAAATGAAGAAAGTGCAGTCGTTGTGATGGAAGAATCAAAGAAAAAGACCAAATCTGCACAGGACACGGTAATTGTGCCATTGCCAGTGACAAACACTGTTCATATCCTCAATGTTTAATGTATCCCCTGAACTGTGTTAATAGATTAACATAATTTCTCCATTTGAGGAAAACGGCTGTCACTCTATTAAGATTTATTTTAAAGGTTCAACACACAAATGGCTTGTTGGAAGTGCATGCTTGAGTCTCTTGGCCTGCTGTTGTAGGAGTGGCTGGTTGAATAGATGCCTTTCTGAGAAGAAATAGCTGCATCCTGAAATGAGCACAGGCCTCTCCTTTTTGCAGCCACAGGCGGAATCGTGGCTGTGATGCACAGCCAGCTAGATTCCAGAGCTCACGTTTTCAAGGACTGTAGATGTTCAAGTCAGGAAGCATTACAGGCATCAGCAGAGAGGAGGGTCAGATGGGAGCTGTTCCTTGGAAGCTTCTCTTTGATACTTACGTAGTATGACAGAGAAATCCGTATTATATTCCACTTTGAGCTCTTGTGGAGACCTGGTACTCCATTATCTGAGGTGTCTGTACTTGGATCTGAGGGCTAGAAGGAAGGCAGTAGGGGAGGGGAGGGTTGAGGTTTTATTTCTGAACAGTGACACATCTGAGAATTGAATTGGGCTTGTGTGGTGGGCTCAGGAGATGAACTTTCCTTCCTTAGCATGAAGACGGAAGCGAGGACTCCTCGGATGAAGACAGCACTGACAGTGGAGATGAGGAGAGTGAAGAAGTTGATGATAATTTTCGCAATCAGCTGATGAAAGTTCTCCAAGCAGGGAATACTTTGGTATGTTTTCACTGCCTACCTTGATACAGATACCAGGAGGCTGGGATGGTGAGATGATTTAGTAACCCTCATCCTGTCTGAACGCATGCAGTCTCGGCCCATCTTTGTATGACACTTGAAACAGCTCATGGTCTTAGGTGAGCTGTGGGAATAAGTCACTTGTCCTTTTATTTATTGTTCATATGTCTTGAGCACTTTAGGTTTTTCAGTCTAGCCTGACACAGCTTGTGCTCCTGCCTGTAATAAATGAGATTGATGTGATCTAAAGCACTGAGATACTGTTACGTGTGTTGGCTGGCCTGTGTGGAGAAGTGTTCCCAGAAGGCCACTCTGGAGACTTACTACAGCAGTGATAGAGTTTGGTTTAATGATTCCAATAAAGGTTGCAGACATAGCAACATATGAACCTCTTTACTGAAGGAGGAACAGCACAGAGGGAGTCAGGTCAAAACCTCAGCCTCTTTCCTCTCCTGATCTCTCTACATGTTAGTGCTGTGCAGCCAGATTACCTGATGGGAAATATAGGTGCGATTTCTCATGGGTCTGAGCATCTGTGTTCCCTCCCTACAGTATTATTCTGGGTTAGCTACATCCCTGCTTGGGTCTAGGCTTGGCTCTGGTTCCCTCCCCACTGTCTGCTTGAAGTATATGAGTTGATGTGTTGGGTTTTCTCTTCTAAAAACAAAAGGAAGGAGATGAGAGTGATGAGGAGCTGGATGATGAGGCTATGATGGCTCTTGACAAGAACATCTCAGCCCTTTTTGCTGAGCAGCAGAAACGGATCCAGGCGAAGAAAGATGAGAAAGACAGACTGCGGAAAGAGAAGATCCTACGGAGAGATTTCAAGGCTAAGGTGGGAGTGGAGTGTTTGGTGTGAAGACCTCTGGCTTAGTAGCATGAGTAGTCATGCAGTGAGCTACCTAACACTAAACAGCTTGGACATTCACATATGTCATGAGCTCCTGGAAGCTGGGACTGGATTGTTCTGGCTTTGTACAGCACCTGGCACAGCACTTTTGGGGTCAGTGATTGGGGCCTCACAGGCCTGTTTGAAAACCAGGATTGTGCTGTCAGAAAGTGCACCATGGTTTTCATTTGCTGATCTGAAATGCTTAAATTGATAAGATCCTTTCCCATAGCTACCCAAAGATACCTGTCAGGTTTTTTTTTAACTGGACAAGCTTGGTGTTCATTAACGAGACATGCATAAAATGCCTCGGGTCATTTTGCAACGTGAGGGTTTTTGGCTTGATATGCGGGTAAAATCGGAGGGGATTTTGATAAACCCCCTTGTTGGTTGTGACTGTAATGCTGAGTTCAGGCTGCCTGGCATCAGCGTGGACCTTCTGGGACATTCCAGCATCCAGGGACAGCTCCAGCTGCTCCCAGACAGAAGTGGGAGTCAGGAGTCAGGTTAGCCAAGGCTGAGTAGTGAAGTGAGCCAGTGGCTCTGCTGCATTTCCCTTCTGATGCTGTTCTGTAAAAAGGCTGATTTTATTTTAATGCTCTGTGTGTAATTCAAGGGGGGCTTGCAGGGGTGAGAGCTGTCAGTCAGTGGTGCTAACAGGGACCTGTGCCAGGTTAGAGTGACTGCAGGTCTGGCCAGGTGGCACTGATTCTTGTAACTGTTCTTTCTAAATGCCATCACTGCACGAAATAGAGTTGGCACCAACAGACAACTCTTAATCTTCAGTTCCAAATTTTAATTTTCAGTTTCCCCTGCCTTAACAGTAGAAATTATACCAGAACAGATCTCAGTTGTAAATAATTTTCTTCAGCCCCCTCCAGCTGCTCCACAGCCTACTAGTAGGTGCATCTGGGTAAATCCATCTTGTTTCCCTGTCTGCTATACTTCTCTCATGGATAACTGTGTTTGCAGGTGTTGGATCTGATTGATGTGTTCCTGGTTAAGCAAGCAGAGAACCCCTTGGTGTTTGATATCATTGAGCCCCTGCTTCAATTGATTGAACAGTGCATGAGCTCAGACTCTGACAAGCAGGAGGTTGACTTCCTCCAGAAAACAGCTAGTATCTTCAAGTAAGTGTCCTTAGACCACCAGATAATAGACAATGGCTTTTGATAAACAGCTGTGGTATTGGTTGAACACCAGGAGCTGGTCTTTCTAAGGTTGAAGGCAATTGCTGTGCTTAGAGGTTGTGCAGGTTAGATTACCAGCACCACAGACATACAGAGTGCTTAGTCATAACCTGCAGGAAAGGAATTAGGATCTAGATTTTCTAGGCTAAAGGACTTGAAGTGTCAAACCTGTTGGCAGGTGGAAGCCTCAAGAACAAACAAAGGTATTGCAGGTATGGAGCCATATCACTGAATACCTCCATGGGCCTCTGACCTCTGTGTCAGACCATGCAACAACTCCCAAGGCTTACAGAGTTGTGCTGTGGCTGGAAAAAACTCTCAGCAAGTTATTTCTGAGAGTGGCAGAGTGCAAATTCTCTGTTCAGGACCAGAAGTGAGGGATGATACCAGCTAGACAAACATAATGCATGGTGTGTCACATGTGTCCTCTGTGCACCACTTCTTGACATCCTCAGCACTCTCTAAAGCATTTTCAGTGCTGCTCTCTTGCCCCAGTTGAGAAGCAGTTGTGAAGTAGCAAGGTTTGAGGTAGTCAGTTCCCTTTGTGAGAGCTCTGAAGGAAAGTCGACTCTGATGCCTAAATTTTTGACTGAAGGTGAAAAGTGTTGAGTCCTCACCCTTCTTGCCACAGCCACGTGCTGCCCACAGCTGGCATTGTGTGTTATCACTCACTGTGTTATGGTTTTGTTCTCACTCACCCTGATAAAGTCATAAGTGTTCCTGGCCATCTGTTCCCCCGAGCTCTCTCTGGAAGTAACGGCTTTGGATTTGTTTTACTGCTCTGCAGGAACTCGCTGTGCCGCAACAAGCAGTACTGCAAGACAGTGGCCTCCCTGCAAGAAGATGTGCATGCTTTAGTGCAGAGACTTGTCAAGAAAGCCTGCAAGCACACTGACTCTGCAGTGGCTCTCTATTACTTCAGGTGAGTGTTCACAAGGAGCATCTCTACTGATGCTGTGAGATCTGAGATATGCTGTGATGTGTGTTAAGAGGTCTGGGAAGCAAGAGCCTTGCAGAAGGCTTGATACTAGCATCTGTGTCTTACATAAGGACTAGTCAGTCCTGGCAGTCTGAAGCATTTTCAAACATGTCTATTTTTTGGTGATTGTCTTTTTTAGCTTCTGTGATACAGAAATGGTCTGGTATAGCGTTGCTGCTCTGGTGGGAAGTGCTTTCTTGAGGCTTCCTCTGGGAGTAATGCAGTGTGTGTGCTTCAGTGGGGGATGAATGTAATTCCTAATCAACCTGTGATGATTGTTCTTAAAATGTGGTGTTTACTGTCTCCATGATAGCACAGTGAGGGCAATAGCAATCGAGTCCTGACTACGTTCCAGTATTTTCTCCTTTGCTGTAGAATACAGGAAAATTAGGATAAGCCAGATATGTTAGAAAGATGAGTGATCTTGCTGTCTGTGGTGTAAATATGAGTGCCATTTACCAGCAGGCTCTCTAGTGAGAGAGCAGCCAGTTTCACGAGGACTTTCATACTCAGTCTGGGATTTTTCAACTCAACTGTGTGTGCAGTGGGTACCATGTTGCATGGTCAACCCAATGCCATCAGACATTGTTGGCTCTGCAGCACATCTTCCCCATGGCTGTGCAGGAACCGTGGTACTTCTGGCAACATGGGGCTGGCTGTGTATGCTGCATGGTTCCCTGACAGCTTCCCAGCAGTGGCAGTGCTCAGTGGAGCAGTGCCCAGTAAATACTGCATTTTCCAAAAGCACAGAGGTCTGCATTCTCTCCCAGTGAATACACCTGAGTTCTCCAGCACATGGCAGCTGAGGCTGAGAGGCCATGCTACAGCACTGGCTGGGCTGTGCAGGCTCAGAAATCCTGGGCAAGGTGCAGAGCTCCTCCAGCAGTGCCTGTCAAAAGCATGAGCTTGAGGAAACCAGGCTGATAGTGGGGATATCTGACTGTGGTGACACATAATGAAATTATTCAGCTTCCTAAGATTTCTTTGTCTTTAGGTCTGGCCAGAGTGCATTAGACTGAGAGATGGGACCCTCTCAAATTCTGTAACTGTCTTTGCTGCAGAGTAAGCTGCCTGCATGGCTTGGCCTCTGCCTTAGGTAGCTTCACTGTGGCACTGTGGTAACTGCTGTGTTCTCCCCTTTTCTTTCATAGTGCCTCATTGTACCTGCTCAAAGTGTTGAAAGGAAACACATCATCAACTGTTCCTCCCCCTGAGCCCCAGAAGCAGAGTGACAGCAGAGCGAAGCAGGCGTGTCAGGTAAGACACGACGCTGTTCCTGAGGATGTGTTTTTTGCCAGTAAAGCTGCATTACCTGCTTCTGCTGAGTGGGCCTTCCTTGTTCATTGTCACTGGGCCTGCTGCTTGCAGGTACCTGTCTACATGATTTCCATAACACTGAGAAGTTCCCCATCTCTTTCTGGCCCTCACCCTCCTGCCTTTCAGTGCCTGCTTGCCCATAGGCACAGGGGCTGCTGATTCAGTGGATCCAGGCTGATGTCCAGAGAAGCCTCATGTGTATTTGTGCTGTTCTCCTCCCTGATTTGCTGTTTTTTCCATTAATCTCCTGGCAGTCACTCTTGAGTTTTTTTCCAGAGGGTGCTGAGGAACAGGAAGACATGGAACAGTGGTAGATGAGAGTAAACTCCTGTTCCCCTGGGGTTTGGGTTAAGGTGAAGGGTGAAGAGTGTGTGGAGCAGCCCTGATTTTGGTGGTAGTTGTTTGGAGAGAGACTTCATTTGATCTACAGGTGTCCATTACTAGGAGACCCTTAGTCTGATCCCCTTTCACCTACTGTCTCTGCTGCATTTCACAGGTCTCAGAGTAGGTGACCCTTTATATTGGGCAGCCCACTCCAGTCACCTCCACTAGAAATTTAGCACGTAGTGTCTCAGTCTCACCAGCTGACCCTGACCTTGCCTCTGAACCCCTCAAATTGAGCACAGGAATTAGTACCTTCATCTTGCTGACATCTTGTAGGGTAGAAAAATAAACAGAGCTCTCTCATGGAAATTACACATGCTGAGGTATTACTGGAGGCTGAAAATACAGCCAGTGTAGAACTAGAGCAGACACTAGGATGCAGTAGCCAAATTTATGGAAAAACTGTAGAAGAAATTATTTTCAGTTAAATATATACATGGAAGGAGAAATCAATTACTTCCCCTGCAGATGTGTGTGTCAAATAAGTGCTAAGTAGAGACACTTGTCTAGAAAAACTGAGGTCATATTTCAAGACCCATCTTCTTTGTTCCACTTCAGCCTGTGTTCAGCTGCAGTAGCACTGGAAGTTTGACCTGAGAATGGGACACCACATTAACTTGGCTTTAGATTTCCGTGGGGCTGTGGAAAAATTCCGTGGGCAGAGGTTCACTACTGTGAAGGTTACAGCTTTTTCTTCCTGGGCCCTAATTTCTCACTCTTCCCAAAGAGCAGTACTTCCCTGGCAATGTGAGAACTGTCAGGAACGTTGAGATGCAGTGCTCCACACTTGGCTCTTCAATGACTTCTGTTTGTTTAGATCCATGTAGCCTGAGCAGGTCTCAGCTAGTTCCTGTGTGTCTGGGATTCCTGTTCCCCACCAGAGGGGGATATTGGAGCATGAACACGGTTTTGGGATTGCTGGATCCCTGATCAGTGCTAGGGCTTGTCTGCTGAGTACCTAGGAGTCCTGGACATAGGTGCTATGTAGGTACAGATATGTACATACACTAAAATCTACAGATACAAGTAGCTCTTCAGCTGAGACCAAACACTGTGTGCACAGCCCAGCTACTGCAGGATGGGCTTGCAGTGCCCTGTGAGCCTGGTGTACTAGACATGCCAACCACAAACCTAGAGCACAGCCCCCACACTACATGGAGTGTGTGCAGTCCTGCTAGGAAGCTGTGCTGCCCTTCAGTGACAAGGTCATATGGCTGTCAGTGCCTGGGACAGCATATTTGGGGCCCACTTGGCTGCTTCTTCATGGTTCTGTGTTATATCTCTAGCATAACTAGTTGTTGGAAAAAACCCTTAGAACTGATGAAAATGAATTTATTCATTAGTGATTCATTCCTGTGTTTCACTGGAAGTGCTTTTGTTCTGTGTTCTTCCCTACAGCTTTTGAACCCAGGCTGTTTGAATGTGGAGAAGGTGGCTGTTATCTATCAGCAGGCACTGACCCAGTTCCTCAGTAAAAGGAACAGTCCCCTCACCTGCTCCATGTTCCATGATCTCTTCAAACGCTTCCCAGTAAGTGCTGCTGACTGTGTGCTGTGCTGTCTTCTGCTGGCTCCAAAGTATGATTATAATTCTGGGGAGAGTAGGGAGAGAAGCTTCTCTGCTTTATTGCAGACTTTTGAAATTGCTGTGAGGTTTCCTTGGATTTTCACCTGCTCAGACTCTTAGACTCAGTTTTTATAGCAACACTGCAGGAGGCCAGGATCTTATTTATGGTTTAGACTAGGATACTGCATGCAGAAAGCAGGTGAACAGCAGGCTGCTCTTTAAAACATAGCCTAAGAAGCTCTAATTTTTTACCAGTATTCAAGACAACTTGGATGAGCAAGGTTTGCACAAAGGCAAAACAGGTCACCTTGTTTGAGCAACCAATGTAGCTCCTGTCCAGCTCTGCTCTGACTGCATGCTCAGTTTCCTAATTTTCTTCCAAGAAGGCTGAGGAGTGTAAAGTCTAATTGGAATCTAATCTTCAAGGCTGATATTCAGACAGTGCAAGTGTCTGAAATGTTTGAGGTATCTCCTGCTAGCTTGACCTATGCCTGGGGTGGCCTCCTCTATGAGGACAGCCAGTTAAGAAACAGGCCATGGGCCTGAATGTCATACAGTTCTTAAGGGGTTTTTAGTCAGGGCAAGCTAGAGACAGCTGCCAGAAGCCCTTTCCTGAAACCTTTTAGAATTGATGTCTGACATGAGGGTGGGAGATGTTGGCTTGTGTATCTGGGGGAGGATGGTTTCAGACTCTGAGGACTCCATCCAGGAGAGAGTTCCTCTGCTTGCCAGGTTTCTTAGGACACCAGCCCACCATGCCTCGTACGTAAGTTTGAGAAATGGAGGGAGAGCAGGGTTGTGTGTTGCCCACATGGACAGCAAACTTAAGATCCCATCTGCAGGTTTCTAAAGCCTTTGAATTCCATATGAATGTTCCTTTTAGAATTGTCTTTTAAAAATCACCACATCCACATGTCTTTCTAAATACCTCCAGGGATGGTGACTCAACCCTTTCCCTGAGAAGCCTGTGCCAGTGCCTGACAACCCTTTCAGTGAAGAGATTTTTCCTTATTCCTAATGTAAACCTCCCCTGGTGCAACTTTAGGCCCTTTCCTTTTGTCCTGTCATTTAATCCCTGGGAGAAGAGACCAACCCACACCTAGCTACAACTCAGCATGTTCTTTGCCTGGGACTGGGGCTCTGCACAAAGTGAATTGACACTACAGAAAGTCTCAGCCAGATGCAGACTTTGGTTTTCACTTGGCAGAACACAGGGGGCGAAAAATGCTTGCCTGATTTTTCCAGGTGAAGAGAGGTGTAGAGTTTTGCTGCTGCTTTTTGCTGTGATCAAGATTTCACTCAGAGCTGGTGTGAAAAAAGCTGTTAATTTTCAAATAAACTGTTGCTGGTTTCTGGGCATTTCTCTTTCTTGTGTAATTTTCTTCTTACTCAAGAGGCTGTGTAAAATATAGACTGTTTTGCTTGAAAAACAAACTTGTCTGTCAGCAAACCACTAATAAGAGACTGTGTCTTTCTTTGTTACAGATCATGTGTAAGCCATTAGTAGATACTCTTGTTGAGTTTATCACAGCAGCAGCCAGGCAACATCAGCAGGTAAGAATGAGAGTAAACAAACAAAGCTGTATAAGAGAAGTAACTTAAACATGGCAGCTCAGATGATTTTAAATACGTTTATAATATGCTTCTAGGGCTGCCCAATTTTGGAAGTGGCTTCTGGAGGGGCAGAGCTTTTGCAAATACTGCCTTGCTGCTTCAGGTGTGTGAAGTTGTGGAAGTGCCACACAACATATCCACAATCATGGGGGTTCTTTGGTAGCATCTCCTTCAAAAACTGCCTGCAGCTTTCAGGGTTGAGGCCTGATTGTGGTAGGGGTTGACTCCAGTTGCTTCTTCCTTTATTGTTTCCTTTTTGGTAAGATGTTCCTTGGTATTAATGGAGTATGCTGTGGTCCCTGCCTCCTCCTGCTACCTCGAGGTCAGGTTCTTGAGTCTCTTCTGTGCCTTGCTAGCTGTCCTGCATTTTACAGTCTGTGTGCTGCTGTATTTAGTTTAAAACCACCTGTACCACAGATCTGATTTTTGATGGTTGGTTGCCTGTGCCTGACCAACACAAAATTAGTGGAGCCTTATCAATAAAACATTACAGGATGAGTGCACAGCTCAGTGTTGCTGGAGCAGGGAATGAGGCCTGTCTGGATTTTCACTGCAGGGGGGGGGCTTCCACACCAATAATAATAACCAAAACCCCTCTAGGCCAGTAGCACTATCTCAAACTTTCCCACCCCCCAGCTGTACCCTGTGTCTGTACCCTGCAGAAGTGCATCCTAGATTGATCTTCCTGTTTCATAAATAGCTGTTTTATTGTTTCTGATCATTGGAGGGAATGTGAAGGGGTAGGTATGTGCTTACAGTAGGGCTGCTGTACATTGTCAATGTAAATTGCAGTTCAGATTGTTTTACCCAACAGGAATGGCTTTAATTTAAAGAAGACAAAAAAAAAAAAGAGTGAATTGAGCTATTAATAATTTCAGTGGATGGTAATAAGGATGTGTTACACGAACAACAAATTAATTGTAAGGCACATACTTGATCCCATCCTCTAGGGACCAGAAGAGCATCCCAAGCAGACAGCTCCATTATGTGGATATCTTTGCTTCTCCACAGGGAATGGCATTCTCCTTCTAGCAGGGCTTCTACAAAGCTGCTTGAGCTTTGTCTGCAGAGCCTGTTTGCCTGTGGGTGGGAGGAGTAGGGGAGGACATGTGGAGTGTGTGGGAGCTGGGTACAGAACATGGATATACTGCTGTTCAAACAAAGGCACATGGAGAGTGAGCTCTGGAAAGCCTGTGGAGCTTGGAGTTGCAGATTTACATTTTTTATGCAGTGCTTCCTTTTCAGGAATTCTGGCTTCCCAGCATCAAATGTCCAGTTTGTCAGGTCTTCAGTTAAATTTTCTCACTGATTCTTAATGCAAATGTGTTTTGGTGGTATCCTAGTGGGTAGGGTAGAAGTCAAGCTAGGTGGGGTGTATGTGGCAAAGTGATGTGGGTGAAGCAGGGGGGTAACTTCTCCCAGGCAGCCTCAGGGAAAATGAGGTGGAAGGACTCAGCTTCCAAAAGGGCTGTACTAACTCAGGAGTCCTGAAAACACCAAAGGTCTCATGATACTGCAAATTTGGCCAGCCCTGATAACTGAGAGGCAAGTGGGGTGGTCTTCCACTTTTAGCCCTGAATACTGGCTTCTAATCATTAAACTAACTTAGTCCCAGGGACTGGAGGCTTAATTTCTGTTCTAACACTCCTCTTGTTAGTGGTGATTGTTCTGAATATGGTTGCTGCATCTGTATGGACAGCTAATCCCACTGGGATTCTGACTTCTTGGCTCTGCAGATAGCTTTAGCAGGGTGTCCCCAGGGCCACACCAGGTGGGAAGAGCCATACTCTGCAGGGGAAGGTGGAGGCTCAGCTCTGGGCAGGTGTCTTGTGTTGGCCTGATAGTGAGCCCTGGGGCTCTGGCCCAGCAGGGCTGCTGGCCACTGTCCCAGCCAGCCTGGGGGGAAGGAGATGTACCTTCAGGTTGAGCTTTAAGGTAGTTGTGAACAAAATGAAAAGTGATTCATGAAGAGGATGTGAGGGGGCTGTTCCTTCTTCCTCACCCTATGTACCTGGGAAGTTTGTGAGAGCTGCATGGAGGCAGGGGTCTGATGTTCCACATCTCCTCTCAGCCAGACTGGTCCCTACATTTTTAGGGCTTCTAAGTAAGATCTGGCCTACATGCCCACCTCTTACTTCAAGAAGCTCTGCTCTCTAGTGTGAAGTTAAACTTAATCATTAAGTGATTACCCTGGACCAGCCTGGCTGAGGTGGTTTGCAGACCACAGTGTAGAGCAATGCCTGGGCCTGCCTGGGGTCTGGCTAAGAAACAGCAAACCTGAACTGTGTGTGCACTGTTGTTCCTGTGCCTGCTGTTGTGGGCTGCTGCAGGTCTGTCAAACTCAGTTTCTGGGCAGTGGTAACAGAGAAGATCCTGTAGGAAATGCAGGAGCCATTCAGATGCTCTTCAGCTGGCACTGGCTTGGAGAGGAGCAGTGTGGTCATTTGTCCTGGGGACCTCACTGTCTGCCTGCTGCCCAGGTGTTTGTGCATTTACGTCACAAAATGGGACACGAGGATGATTTGGCTGAAAATTTACCTTGCCCTTGCACACATTGTTTTTTGCCCCCTTTTGCCATGTTTAATTAACTTCAGTCAATTCACTTACTCAGGGCAGAGGGACAGTCTGTTCAGGGGCAGGAGTGTCTGGGTGAAAGCTGTGATTTATTTCATCAGAGGCAGAGCTCATTAACATGAAATTATGGCTTCTGTGAAGTCGGTACAAGAATATTGTAAAGGAGAGATTGTATGTGGACTGTTGGCTGTAGCTGATGACCCATGCAACTGGGTTTTGCACTGCTGCAGCCTTTCTGTGCATCCTGTCTCCCTCAGGAGAGACCATCCTGGTCGCCTCTAAAACCTGGGGAGCAGCAAACCCTCAGTGGCAGGGCTGTGTCTTCACAAGCAGAGGTGTTTGTAACTATTGGATGGGTGTTATGTCTTTCTGGGAGGCACTTTTCTTTGGCCTGGGTGTTTGCTGTAGAGTAGAGTATTTTGGAGATATTCAAAGGTTGCATCTTGATGCAGAATTTAGCAAAAGAAAAGGAAGCTTTAAAACTTTAGATAGTGTGACTGACACTGTCAGCCCTTTTCCTCTGACACTGTTCCTACATGCATAATGGAGCAGTGAGGTTGTTCAGCTCCATGTTGAAGTAATTTGTGAGATAAAACAACACTTTCTGGGGGGTGAGAGCTCTCAAGGCAGTTTTAAGTGTGGCTCACAGTGATTGGGTTGGTAGGTTTTCTTAGCAGTAAGCTCAACCTGTATAACAAGTTTTAAACTGGAAAGGTGAATTTGCAGTGGTCTTACTGAGACTGAACTTGAGACTGAAGCTTGTACCTGTGGCCAAGTTCTGCTCCTCTGATGTGACTATTGGGGCACAGATGCCTGCAGGAGACAGTAATGCAGCAGTTTTCCTGGAAAAGGAGAGATGGAGAGTTTGGTGTTATTTGTGAGTGGGGAAACAAAGGCAAGGGATGTTTTAACCAGGGAAGGGGAGTTGTCGTCCCACTCTGAATTCATTTAGTACCTGTTTAAACCTCTACATCAGAAAGATACAAGATGTGTGTGACAGTGGATCTGCAAAACCACTTTGTTCCAGGCAGTTCATGCTTCTCAGCTGGACTTCTCACCCACTGAGACCACACTGGCTGCAAGACCCTGTGACTCGTGCTCTGCTAGTTGAAATGCATTGTGCCTGTGGCAGCTGGTGCTCTGAATGCTCAGTGATATTGGCTGGCCTGTTTTCAGACTCTGCCTCTTTTCAAGTGGGAAGTTTAAGT
Organism: Promerops cafer; assembly: GCA_013398275.1. Taxonomy (NCBI): domain Eukaryota; kingdom Metazoa; phylum Chordata; class Aves; order Passeriformes; family Nectariniidae; genus Promerops; species Promerops cafer. Next base: position 581,052 of record VZSE01014410.1, on the reverse strand, counting down.
CCCAAGCATGCCTGTGTGAAAGTTAAAATGCTTCAGGCTTTAAAAAAAACAGTGTTTGGTTGTCACTCATTTATTGAACTGAGAAATCTGGTGGGGTTTGTGATGGTTTGGGTGGGGTTGTTTTTTTGTTTGTTTTTGTGGGCTTTTTTATTTTGTTTTTTTCTACAGTAGCAGTTCGGATCCCTTTTACAAACTTTGGTTGATCCTTGCCATCCCATATGTATGGTAAACCAACATATAACTTAAGGCTGTACTGTCTTCTTAGAATATGGCCTGCCTCATCCCTGCCATGTGTCCTTGCAGTGTTCTCTGTTGTAGAAAGAAGTGACTAAAAACTACAAAATCACTTGATTGCAAGCAGCAGCTGTAAAGCTTTTCAAGAGGACCTTTAGTGTGGGAGAAGTGCTACAAGTTAAAGTAAAAAAAGGAAGGAGGTAAAGAATGACTTTGTAGAGCAGTCGAATCTAAGTTGTTGAATGCAGTTCTGCAGACCGAGGTCCTAAGAATCAGTCACACTGTGACCTTGTCCTTGCAGAAATGCCTTCAGTGGTAGGAGAATGGGGCCAGTGCCCACATCACAATCTTTTGGTACATCCAGGCAGATCTGAGAACTTTCCCTTACAGAGAAGGTGCTTACACCAGAGCAGAGTGTAGCTGCCATTGCTGCAGTGCAGTTACCAGGCCCACCCCTGGCACACCCCGGTGCTCGAGCGGCTCAGGTACAAATGGCAGCTGGGGAAAGAGACCCCGGTGATGACTCGTATGGGGAGATGACAAACCATCACAAGTGGAGCTTGCATTATCCCTTTGAGTTGTCCTGGTGCTAGTGAGCTCTGTAAGTGTCTGGCACAGATGATCTCACTGGCAGTGCAATTAGCCAGCAGAATGTGTGTGGTGCTGGCAGGATGAGGGAGGCTTGTGCTGTTTCATGGACAAAGGATGTTCCTGTCAGCCTTCCACAAGCACTAAACACATTCTCTCAAACTCTGTTTGGAGAAAGATGTGTGTGAACTAGTCCTGACTTCCTCCTTTCTTAGGACAATTCATTCTTACTGCTGCAGTCGTTTCCAGGAGACCCTGACCTTCAAATTACTTCCTTGTGCCTGTTTCAGAGGGTGTAGCATTGCTTTCTCAATATGCACAAAAGCTTGGTTTTTTAGTCTGTGCTGATGGAGCATAAACCAGGGATCAAGATGTGTTTAATTTAATGATTATTGCGTGACTCAGCTACATACCAGAACCCTCCTGAGCTTAAGGTGAGGAATGTCTTCCTGGTTTATTTTTAGCTGTATTGGTCTGATGAGCAGAGCTACAGTAACATCTAATTCTGTAATTGTGCAGTTCTGGCTGTCCCTGAGCTGATGCTTTTGCAGCACAAACCCCTCAGTGCTGCACTGGTAACTGTGGTGAGTTCTCACTGCAGTATCCCCTCATTCCCATATATGAGGACTGGATGAGTCCATGAACTACTGTTTCCACCCTAAAAGCTCTCTCTGTGAGCGTGAGGATCAGGTGAAGAGGGAGATCGTGTGGCTCCTTGCATTGCAGTGCCCAGGTGTGCTGCTGATGCAGGCTCCTGCAGCAAGGGCACCTGCCAGCTCCAGCTGGAAACAGGCTGAAGCACAGCCTCGCTGGAAGCCTGGCCTGGAACAGCTGTGCTTTTCCCTGAGAAGTCCAGCTTGTTGGCCATCAGTATTGGAACCAGTCTGGAAATGAGCACTAATAAATGAAAACTACTACTGCCAGGAGTAAGGTGTTGTCTCCATAAAACCTCTTCTAGTGTGAAACTTTTTCCATGGATTTACAGAAATGGTCTCATATCCATCCCTTGTTCTTTTCCTTTGGGAAGGGCACTGGGAGTGTACACATCAACACAATTGCTAAGAGCCTCTGCAATTACTTTTGCACTGTGGTCACACATCAATTTGAATACATTCCTGCCTTCTTATTTACATTGAAAGCTATATTGATTGAGGATGTTGCAGTAGCTGGAAGCATAATGAGGCTATATTTGTCCATCAAGTGAGTTTATTTTCTGTGATTTGGCTGGTATTCTGCAGAGCTGATGTAAGTGCAGAGCTGTCATGAAACTAATAAAAGTAATTTTACTTAGTGTGGAAATGAGAATGGGCACTGAGACAAAGATCAAAATGTCATGTTATGTCATACAGATTCATTAGTATTTCAGAATGTGTTTTTATAAAGCTGTCTGTGACAAGGAACCCTTTCAGATCTATCTAATAGAGAGTGTATTTTAGGTAAGTTGCTAATTAATCTTGGTGCTTTGGCAGTCTCCCCAAAGGGATCAAACATATATAGACATAATTTTACAGAAGTGAAGCAGGTCTGTGCCAGAGCTGCTGTCACCAGAAGAGTAAAATATGATCCCAAATTCCTGCCAAAGTGGTCTTGGCTGGTTGACAGTTGTCCTTCCGAACAGTTTATGTTCTATGTAAATATCTAAGTTAAAAATTAATTAAACTTTAATACAGCAAGAGCAGTAAAAGTGCTGCAAAGCCTCAGAAGCCAGCACCCCTCTGTGTGAGTGTTTGGGAGTATTTCACTTCATGCTGGGGGAGATGAATGGATCCCCACATTAATGCACCATGCCCTGCCTGTGTGCTCACAGATAGCTGCCAGCAGGTAGCAGAGGAAGAGCTTGTTATGGAACATTTTGCATAAGCTGTTACTGAAAATGAAGCAAAATAAACCTCTCCAGATAAGAACCAGCACCAATTCAGCTCTACCTCCTTTGCATGAGGAATGAGCACTGGGCAGGCAGCTGGTGAGAGCTGAGCAATGAGTGAAAGGCTCCCATCCTTCAGAGCATCCTCTGTCCCTTGGCACAGGTCACACAGCCTGTGCCTGTGTCCTCTGTCGAGGTGTCACTGGTGGACAGACCTTCAGAAGGCCAATTGTCCACAGGCAGTGAGATCCAAGGGATGCAGTGCTGGAGAGGCTGTTGCCTGTCGAATCCATCCTTTTTTATCTTCCTTGGTTCAGTATATGCCTTCTCCTCAATAGAAAGAAATCATTTGCAGCTGGAAAATCTATGTCAAACTGACATGCTTTGGCTCCAGTCAGTGTCCTGCTCCTGTTTTTTTTTTGTGTAAGGTGATGGTCAAGGAGAGTCTGTGTTTTGCAAGGTGGAGCTGAACTATGGGTGGGCTCCTGGGCATTTTTGATCTATTTCATCACAAGCCAGCAAAGCCCTGTGACATGAACTAGCTCTAGATATTGTAAACTGTCCACTGAAGTTGAAGGGAAAGCAGTTGAATGCTTAAATGCTTTGCTGGGTCAGAGCCAGAGTGCTCTACATTTTTGTATGAAGACCTTTGGGATGGTTGTGCATGTGGATTATTGCATCCCAGCCTTGCATTTTTGAGAGTGTTTCTTGCAGTGGGATTGTGCAGAAAAATAATTTTCCTTTGGTGAGCAGGAAGACATTGACAGTATCTATAAATAGTCTCTGATGTTCTTTGGAAAGGTGTCTGATGCCACAGCAAAACGTGTCTCCCTGGGGAATTGCTTTCTTAGCTGTGTTTCTCTCTTACTTGAGTGAGATGGTTGAAAATTTAAAAAGGTATGTTTAAATTTTTCAGGTCCTCCTGACTGCATTTAAAGCTGAGTGCTCGAAATCCCATGGCATGAGTTTTCACTTGTATTTGCATTGAAAACTTGGTGTGCTCATGGTCTATTTCAGTTGAATGTGGGACCCCTCTCACTGAGCCTGCAGGGTCTCTTGGGAGCATCATGCATGTTGTGAGCTGTTTATGTTTATTTTAAAGTCATACAGAGTTTTGTTTTGTTTTGTTTTTTTTTTTTACTTCTTGGTGCCTTCTAATGGCCTCTTTTTCCAGAAGTGTCTAGCAGACAGTTGCCTGCATTGCCCACAAACAAATCCATAGTGATACCAGGCATTAATTGACTGGCCAGAGACACTGCCCTGTTATCTTTATATTCTACCATACTCAGTGTAGCACAAGCAGAACATGAAAAGGCTTCTCTTTGCCTCTTTATTGTGATTCTGGAGATCTAGGCTGCATTTATTCTGCTAACTGCTGTCAGCTGATTGTGTTGATGATCATGTAGCAAATCCTCAGTAATGGAGGAAACATTCTAGTTTGTTGCTGGGAAGAAATAAGAAAATTAAGAGGTCACATAAACTTTAATTCTTGCTGTAGACACAGCTGCTGGTAAGAGCTGTCCAAGGAGGGAAGTGCTCCAGAGCAGTAAGAGCCCTGCGTGTAGGATGGACTTGCTGAGTTAGATCCAAACCATATTGCAGTGATTTTCCAACTCTGAGTAATTTCCTAGCCTACTAAATTAAACTTGCCATCTGACAGATGGGGAGTTGATAGTTTTTAAAAAGAGATTGAACCACCCAAGTGTGTTGTGCTCAGCCTCCCAAGCACAGCCCCTCCAACAGTTTGAGGAGTAGGTGTTTGTGTAGAGCAAATGGGAAAAGTTTGCTCGGAGACAAGGTCATTGCCATGTATTTAATAATGGCATAACAAACACAGGAGGGGAAGAAGTGGCTGTGGTGTGATAAAATGAGCTACTCTCAGTCATATGGACTCAAGATATATTGATGTTGCAAAATATAAAAAAAATCAGGATAGAATCCTGTTGAAGTTCTGGGGAATGATTTATGTTCTCTTTACAGTGAGCTATGGGATCTTGGTGTGGGAGTACTAGGAGGTGTGTTGGAAGGTGTGTTGGCAAGTGAAAAAAGATAAGGGCTTCTGCAGCATAAAATGAAATGCCAATCTGGGCTCTGCTCGCTGACAAGGATGTCCCCAAGTGTTTGTGTACTAAGTGGCAGGTCCATTTTTTGTTGTGGTATGGAGGTGTGGGAGTAGTGGGGTTTGGCTGCTTCTCTTTCTGCTTTCCCTTGGCACATATTAAAATGCCACTCTGCAGAAGTTGAGGCACAAGAAAGGAGTTCAGGTAGTTCTGCAGGATTTCTCAGCAGCCTCCACACAGAACAGGGTTTCCAGCCCTGTCCCTCTTCCCAAGGGCACTGTGCCCTCTGCCTTGTTGTCGTGCCTCTTTCAGTGGATTCTGCAAAATGAAAAGAGGTCTGCTGGTGAGCATCCAAAACAATGAATCTTCAAAGTTCAACCCAGTACAGTTTCCAACTTTTTTTTTTTTGCTTAGCAATGCTTTTTATTTCAATATTCCAAGCTAACAATTTTACTGACATGCGAGTACCTTTTTTTCATACTGCATGAGAGCTGCACTTCAGTGGTCCATTTTTGAGTGAATTGGAATTCTAATTTCTCATTATCTGCTGATAAATGTTCTCAAAAGACAAAAACCTTTGTTCTTGCAACATCAAGCCTGGTCTAGTATCAGGGGCAGCAGCTAAAAGCACACAGTGCCTAGGCAACACGGGCTTTTTTTAAACATTTGCTGCTCTTAAATCTCCTAAATTATTAAATTAGACTTCAGCGAAGTCTCCTTAAATAGGCTGCATTATGCTGTAGCTGGCTTCTGAATTGCCTCAAGAAAATCCTGTTGCCAGTCTCTTGTGAATTGAGGGCTTTGTTGTGCAGAGGAGACAACTGCCTTGGAAAGTATTGGGGGGGAGCAGTGAGGGTGAGGCAGCTGGGGGACAGTTTTGGTCTTGGTCTTACCAAAGTGTATGAGTAACTTGAGGTGTCAGTGGAGCCTCTTGGTGATCAATACTACAATATATAAATAAATAAAGTTAAATAGAAATTGACAAAATTAAAGCTTTGGGGATGGGTTGGTTTGGGGTTTTTTTCCAAGAGGAAAGCCAGAGTTGAGCGAAAGGAGAATGTCCCAGATGATTTCCTGAGAGGTTTCTTGGTCAGGTTTCTTTGAGCCTCAGATACTGGGATGTCCTGCAAGAGTCTTTGCTTTCATTTCCTAACAAAAGAACATTTCTTGCTCTGATGTTCAGAGTGAGAAATTTGCAAAAGCAAAGTAGAAATGCTCCAAAATAAACAGGGTCACATTAAGAAACCAAATTGTTTTAGATTATTTTTTAAAATTGTGACTGTATCCTTAACTGGGGAGAGAAGAAGGAAAATGGGCATATTTTCTGATTATTATTTTTAATGTGGGAAAGGGAGGCTTGGTTGCATTGCACAGAGTCTATTCCTGTTCTTTTCTCCTCTGGTCTCAGAGTACCAGTATTCCCCACCAGTGTTTCACTCTTACAACTGGGCATTACAGGAAGAGCAAAAAAACATCAGAGCTCCTGGATGCTAATTTGTGTTCTGCTGCTGATTTATCTTGTATCCTCATGGCTCACTTAATTATGGCATCTTTTCATCTTCCAAGAATTTAGGGTAATAATATATTGACTTCTTTTTTTGGAGCAAAATGTTAAGACTGATTGGCCTTTCTGATATGGTAAGTGGTTACCCCAGGGAGAAATGAATCTCTGTGTTGAACAAAGCAGCAGTCCAGTATATGGATTGCTGTGTCCCAAGGGTCTGCCTGTTGGCCTCTGTGAAAGAAGAGCACAAGGTTTTCCCCAGCCCTGAACCCTCACCATTTGTTGTTTACCAATAAAATACTCAGAGCTGGTATCTAATACCATCAGCCAGGCCTGGCCCAGGGATCTTGTGTATTATTTTATATGTTCATTGTTTTGACTGCACAAATGTCCTGCAGACCCTTTATCTGAGGCAGAAAACCTGCCAGTGCAGCCCAGTATTTAATGTGCAGGTATCCTCTGAAAAACTGCACTGTCAGATCCCTCTGTGTGTATTGACTCCTCTCTACTCCCTTTAAAATATAGCAGCTTCTTATTTGTATCACTGCATCTTGTTAGACTGTGGTCACCATAAGAGGAAGCTTTAATTTTTCTTTCAGTTATTTTTTTGGCTCTGCCAGCAGAACAGTGCTGAAGGAAGCAGCTGTACCTGTGCACACTTGCATTGGGCACACATGTCCTGCTGCAGTGAGCAGACTCTCCCAGATGGGCCTCTCTGGTTAGTCAAGTGCAAGTTGAGGTTTTTCCTCTGGCAAGAACATCCTCCAGAGCACTGTTTGTGGGAGAACCAAGCATCAAAAAAGTCCATTTCTTGGCAGCAGTGAAGAGAATGTGATTTTCAGAGTCCCTGGTGAAACAAAATAATGATGGTTTAGGGCATGAAGAAACCTGTGTGTGAGTGAATGCTTTATATATGGTCTGCAGGCTGTATTTATAAACTGCCAGGACTGCTTAGTCCTGGGATTTCTGCTGTCTCAAGTACATTTAAAACCCATCTGTTGTGACTGTGTCAGTGAAATCAATGAGTATCTTTACCTGTAGGGTCTAGACTGACAACTCGTGTAGGTGCAGCTGCATTATATAAAGGTGGTTTGTGTGGGGTGTAGCTCAATCCACATTTTCAGCCAGACTGAGCAGCAGTGGTTGAAGTGCTTGTCATGCTATAGCCATTTTCAGGTTGTGGAGGAGGAGGATGTGCCAGTGTAACTGATGGGATAAACTTTCTGTTGTCTGGCAAGTCCTAAGTCACAGCACAATGAAGTGAGCAACTCACCTGATCAATCAACTGCTGCTCTTCAGAGCCCTGGGCACAGCAGTGGAATCATCACAGGGTGCTTAACTTATCCTTGCCCCTGCCTAGAGCAGGACATCTGAGCCACAGGTGGAGAAGTTTATGAAGGATAATAAAAACAGAGAGGAGAGGGGAGTTAGCAGGAGGGGTAGGAAGATGGAGATTCCTTCACAGCCAGTTTTGTCTCTGCTCCCAGGGAGCTTTGTTCTTTTTCAGAAGAAAGGTAGCAAAACCTGAAACCTAAAAGCAGGGTGTCCAAAGTAGGGACCAAGGTCTGATCTAGCTCTACATCCTGTGGTTTTCCTCTACTTGGAGGCACTTCTGCCATCCCTGAGTCTTGGTCTTGAGCCTTTCTCATGGAGGTGAGGGACCCAGTTCACCTGCTACTTTAGCAGGTGATGAGCAGGTGATTGCCGTTCCATTTTTTCCATTGTCAGGATACTGCCTGGGAAGTTGACCTGCTCTGGGAATTACTGTAAGGATGTATGTTCAAACAGTCCCAGGAGGACACACACAACCCCTTTTGTTTGCAAGTTGCTGTTCTTCATGTTTAAATCAGCCAGAGAGAGGCAGAGGTTTAGGAATAAAAGTTAAACCCACAGAGTTCATTCTTCATTTCTGTGCTCAAGAAGGCCTAAACAGATCATCTGTACGATGGTGATGGTCAAATGAGCAAAACCTGTCTTGTATGGCAATTATTTTCAATATGCTAATTATATGTAAGCTGTTGTGAGTGGTTTAAAAGTTCCTGCCAGATCTGTGGAAATCTGCATTTTTCCTGGGAAGGAAGAACAGGTAAAGATGCCTGAAGCTGGGCTGCAGTGCAGGTTGGCTTGTTCTAAACCACTGAAGATTGCAAGAGCTTGGCGATGTAGGATGTTTGGTGGGAGTACACTGAAATTGCCTTTCTTGTCCAAGGTTGTAAAATGTGATTTAGGTGCCACTTAAATGCTTTACATGTTGTAATTAACCAGCCTTGCAAAATTTTTCTCATCCATTTGTCGCAGGAACTTAATGCAAGCTGTAAAACATCATTTGTTTTCATCACTTTTTAGCACAGAGAATTGTATTCCTGAGCTCGTAAATCTCTTTTTTTTTTTTTTTTTTTTTTTTTTTTTTTTTTTTTTTTTTTGGCAAGGCCAGACTGAGGGTTTAGTTATTTGTTAAAAGTCAAAGAAAACTTATTTAGAATTTCCCATATTCTTGGCCTCTCTTCTTTTACCCAGCTTTCCTGGTAGCATTTGTCACAAATGCAGCATGTGATTCATGAGACTGCAGTCTCAAAGGGCTTGGGAGGAGAGAATTTCTAGAAGTGCAATTATTTTTTGCCATATCCCTGTTGCTGTAGAATAGTCTTAATGCTGAGGATTACACACTGAGAGCTGCTGGTTTATGCCATGTGCTGGCACTGAGTCAGATGTGCTGGCTTGGCAGGCTCTGTGCCAGCAGGGAGACATCAGTGCTCTGAAACACCAGTGGCCTCTGTATATTTTTGTCCTCTGGACTTCCAAGAGCAGTGGAGTGTTGATACTACTAAAACTCCTGATGCTTCTTCAATTCTAAAAACGTATTTGAGTTGCACAAACCTGTAATTTTNTATATATTTATGTATATAAAACATAAAGGAAACAAGATGATCTTGCCACACTGGTGACATGTTTCATGTTGATAAACTTTGTTCATGCTTCAAAAACAACAGGCAAAAAGGTGAGGAAAATCCATCTTCATGTCTTTGGTTAGCATTTAAACTCTCCACTGCTTCCCTTATAAAGTGTAAGCAGGTGTGATAAGCTCAAATACTGTCCTGGGTCAGAGTTACTGAGAGTTTCTGTCCTGCCATGTGCTTCAGGCAGGCCAGGCAAACTTGCTGTCTCTTTCCTGAAAGTTGGAAATGGCTCTCAGGGAATTTGGAAGGGTTACTCAGCTGTAGCCTGGGAACTGCTTTGGGATCACTGTGTGAAAACTCAGAGTTGGGGTTTGGTGTGTCACAGTGCAGGCACATCTTCAGGTTCCTGGTCCTCTGATGGTGGCAGTGGTGGCTGCTGATTTCAGTGTCTTTTCTCTCAGGAGTGTGCCTGGGTGGCAGTTTTTTTCACTTGTTTGCAAAGCCACCTCCAGCCAGTATTCTAAACCACCTGTGACTGAAAAGTGTTTATTTTTGCATCAGAAACTAGTGTCCTTATATTAGCAGAGTGCTTTTCTCTGGAAAAACAACTCTGAATTTAGGTCATGCCTTCATCTCTTCAGGCTTGCAAACAGAATCTCTTCAGTATTGCAAAGGCTTATTTGTTTTGTTCTTTTTCTCTTTCACAACTGCAGTGATTGAAAACATCTCGATTTGTTCCCCTCCATCCAGCTCACCTGGCTGGTGACTGGGGAGAGCAACTTCTGACCTACCTGTGCTAGATACCTGCTTTCAATAGGAAAAGTGGCTGGATTGGTAGGGGTTTAATCATTACCATATTTAATGGTTAGGCCAGATGTCTTGTCCTTCCCTGTGCAGAATAAAGTTGGGTTGTTTGCAAACTCCACTCACACTCCTTTTTAGTATCTGGCTAAGGTGGGTGAGCACACCTGGGAATTACCAGCACATCTTGGTTACTGCAGTGAGCACACTGCCTGTTTCAGAAAGAAATCACAGCCATTTGCACAGAATGGTGTTTTGTGTAATTCTTGTAGATAAGAGAGAAATGAACAAAGGCACAGAAAATCTTAGGATCAGCACTGCCCTTAGTTATTGTTTGTTCTCTGCTCCCACATGGACTGATAATGAGCCTTTCTGCCTTATTTAGTTGTATGCTTGATAGATATATGTGGGAGTCTGTATGTGTATCTACTGTGCCTGCTTGAATAGACTTCCCTTGTATTTTATTTCTTTTTTACTATTTTACTATTTTTACTATTTTATGGTCCTTTTAAGAACTGACATTTGATTAGGCAGCTGGGTGGCTTCTAGTGCACAAGATGCACTGCAGCATACAGCTCCCTTTAGAAGAAGCTTTAATCTGGCTGTCAACTGCTTGTAACTATTCTCACACATTCTCATTTCAGAGACTATGCATATGGGGAGGATGACAGCCCTCTTTTCTGAACTGGACTGGAGTTTGGTAGCTGGGACTCGAGTCTTCTGCTATTTTTGTCCATTTGTGAAGTGTTGATAATACTTGGCTCTCTCATAGGGCTGTCAGGAACGCAGCAGGCTTGATTTGGCACTGAGAAAATGCAGAGAATCTTCTGTGATATTCTTGGGGACAGTATTGTTCTGCCCGCCTCCAAAATTGCCAAATGCTTGTAAGAATTTCCAAAATACCAGTGTTGCTGGGGAGGGCAGGAGGGAGAGAGACAGCTGGGTTGCCAAGTGGTTGAGCTCCAGGTCAGTGCTGGATTTTGTGGAAGTACTCTCCAAAGTTCAAATTGCTGCTGGTCTGTGATTTGATGGTAAAACATGCAGCTGGTCATGTGTAAAAGACACATCATGAATATATTAAGGGTGAATGATGAGCTGTGAGAAATTACAAGGGTTGAAAACATTGGTGCAAAAGATCTGAACTAGCTGGGGTGGCTTGGCTCCTCCTAAGGTGCTCTGTGTGTGGTTTTGTATTTCAAAAGTCTCGATGAAACCTCTGCATCACAGAACTGAACACAGGTAAATTTTGTGACTATTCTTCATTTCTGAAAAGATCTTTTTGGATTGCTAGTATTGCTGCTGCCGTTTGGTGGTGCTCCAGTGACATGTTTCCAGAAGTGGCTGGGGATGGGAAGATCCTCAATCCAGGAGATGGCTTCAAGAATCCCCTGAACAGTCTCATTTTCTTTTCTAGGCTATTTTCATTAAGAACATTGAGTGTTTGCATTCCCAAAGAGTGGGATGTGTTGAGATGGGCAAGAAAGTGGCTTGTGGTATCTCTGGCTAGCCCTCTAAAGCAGGTGTGGGGTGATGAACGTTCACTCCCACGTGCATGGATGTCACACCTCTAACATGTCTGCTTTCAGCTGCATGGCATCCATGTATTTGAGATGATAGAACAAGGAAAATGAAATGCAACAGCAGAGCTGTTTCTCTGCCACCTCAAGGAAATGGGTCCTGAAGATCTGACTGACTTGGGGTCTCCCCTTACTTATGAAAAGCGTTCATGCTCTTAGCTCCCCTTATAAAAGGTGATAAAGCAAAGCTTTTTTTTGCCTGGTGAAGCTTCTGAAGGTCATGAAAGTGATTGCTCTTTTGAGTGTTCAAAATCCTTTTTGCAAATCCTGCCAGGGACTATTCCACGGGGAGCTATTCCATGCCCTTCCAGCCAGTGGTTTGATGTTTCTCAGCCCTGACAGATGAGTTGTAGCTGAAAAGCCCTTGCTGAGGACTGTTGCTTTCCAAGGGGATGTGGCACCTTTCTGCTCCTGGCTGCTAGATTGTTTTCTCTGGGTACTTTTGCCTGTTAAGCAATCTTCTGATGACATTCAGGATCCTTCTTCATGTGCTTATGGATGCTGTGAGTGCTGTGTGACAGCTGCACCACCTTCTAAAGAAAACTTGGTGCTGCTCCTGGTTTGGTTTGAATTTGCTGAGATGGGATGGCATCAGCAGGAGGATTGAGAAGTTGTTTCTTATTGGGTCTACCCTTGGAGCAGAATTGAAGAACTTGATTTTAGTTTTGTTTCTGCCTCTGATGTTTTTGGCTGAGTCCATCTGACTGATGTCAGTCCCTCTCCCTGTGCTTCAACTTTTGCTGTTGAACTGTTCAGTTTGCTGTGAAAGAATAGGCTGTACAAGGGCTGTACATTAATGACAGCTCTAGAACAGAGAAGTCATTGACTCTGGGATGAATATGATAACCTTAAACTACAGCACAGCATGCTACTGATGACCCTGTAGTTATTAGTGTCATGTTTACTCTCTGACTGAGATGCTCTTAAGCCAAATTTTATTTCAACCAACAAGTAAATATTTTATTTTTGTTGTTTCAAATGAGAGAAGTTGTTCAGGCTTAGTACTAAATTATCATTGGTTTAAAAAACAATCAGGAAAAAGAATAATGTTGAGTAGAGCAATAGCAGTGTTTTAATGACATGAAACTCAAAATGTATTTTCACTTTACTGGAATATAATACCCAGGCTGGAGGCGTGAAAACTCTGAGTGTGACAGAATTACTAAAGAGTGCTAGAACCAGCCAGGATCCTCAGATGATTGGGTGTTCTGACTTCCTCATTTATGTCACACAGAAGGGAGTGCTCAGTGGTTTGGGTTGGGTTTTTTTTCCCTTTCTTTTAAAATACTTTTCAAGCTTAGTGCTTACTGAGGAGTAGGTCCCATTTGAGGACTGTTCTCAGTGCACTATATGAGTCTCAGGTCTCCAGAGCTCCCATTCCACTGGACAACTTTGATTTCCTTCCAGTTCTTTTCCTCATTAACTTGCAGTGCTCCTACCCACTGCTGACTGCAGCAGTTCCTGAGCAGGCCCTTGTCACTGGTGCCTCTGGAGTCCTGAGATATCCCAGGATACCTTAACACGACCCTTCTCTCTGCTTTACACCACTTGCAGTATAAATGTGTTTGTAATTGTCAGAGAAGAGCTGGTGCCTGGAGGTTTGTGACCCTGCCTGGGCCTTTCAGAATGAATTACAGTCTTTCATCTACTCCGAGGGTCACGTTCTCTTTGTAATTGCACTGAAGTGACTTTCCACTACCTTTGGTAGATGCATGCCATAATTTGTTCTGTAAGACACAGCCTCCCCATAATTACAAGGAATATGTAAGCCTGCCTGCCTTGAAGATGGCTTTAGGGTGTTCTCTCTCATTGAATGAGCATAAATCTTCTGACGTGGTCTCACTGGTTCTCTGCTGCATTTTCACCTTCCAGTAAAGAACAGAATTTCTGTGTGTAATGAAAGCTCTTTCTCTTTGGGTAATTCTCTTCACTGGCCATACTGGTGCAAACTGGAGGTAAGCTTACAAGGATGTGTGACATTATCTGTTGTGAAACAGATACAAGTGCTGATATTCTCCAGGGAGCAACCTGTGTTCCAGTATCTGTCCCAGAAGCCTGGAATGTGTTGTATAGGAAACACAGACCTTGAGCTTGTGACATGTTCTGTTTGAATGCCCACAACTCTGGCTGCTCTCAGGAGTTCCAGGGATTTCTTCTCTTTGCTCACTTTGAATTATTCAGTAAATAGCTCCCTAGAAATGACCCAGTAGAAGTTTTTAGCCTCCTGCTCCTTGTGTTTCAGGTTGCTTCTGTTTGACCCAAGGGGTCCCTGGAGGCCAGGTTGGGTATCACCAGGTTGCTTTTATCCTTGAGGTATCAGTCTTTTCATCTCAATGATGTCTTTCATAAGGAGCTTTACAAGCTTCACTCATTTGTTTGTGATATGTGGTTAAAGAACAGCAGCCATTGCTTTCTTTGGATGAGATTAGCTCTTGTAAATCCTTCTGATTTTTGATATTTGTAACTGCATTCAATTTTGGTCTGTGTGATGGCAGTTAGAGGCAGCATTTTTTTCTTTATATATAGAGTAGAATTTGCTAACTAACTCCATGCTGCTACAAAAAAATTCCCCCTTAAATCCTCTAACCTATTTGTACTAATCCTCATTACTGTATTTTGTGCATTTCTCTATTTTGCCTTTGACTAATGCTGCATTTTTCTCTTGTACCTAAGAAAGCCTTAAAATAGGAATTCTGGAATAGGAAAGGATTTGTAAGAAGATTGCAGATTACTGTTTGTTTTCTAGTGGCCATTCTTTTCATAGCTGTGTTAATGTAGAGGCTTAATGAGCAAGTTTGACTCCAGGGCAAGGCCAAGTGCTGCTCTGAACAGCAGTTCCCATCTAGTATTCCTTTGAAATTAAGCATTTGCTATCCTGCCAGCTTTTATTTTTTATTATTTGTGCCTGTTGCATTGGTCAGGGCACAGTAAAGGGTGCAGTCACTTGGAGGTGCTGCCTGAAAACTTGGGGAGACTGACAGTGATGCCCTTGGAGCAGCTGCTAAAGCATGTTTTGGATACATGTGCCTAAATCTAGAACTGTAATGATCCCTCCACTCCCTTTTGACCTTCTTTTTTATATCCATGCATTCAACCAAAACCCACCGCCCTGTCTCCTGAGGGGTGACTCTATAATGACCTAGAGAATGTTTTCAAACAGAACCTTTTGCTGGAGGAGGGCAGGTTTAGGTTGGATATCAGGAAGAAATCCTTCCCTGTGAGGGTGGGGAGGCCCTGGCACAGGGTGCCCAGAGCAGCTGTGGCTGCCCCATCCCTGGAAGTGTCCAGGGCCAGGCTGGATGGGGCTTGGAGCAACCTGGGACAGGGGAAGGTGTCCCTGTCCCTGTTCTGGTCCCTGGCAGGGGGTTGGAATGAGATGATCTGTAGGGTCCCTTCCAACCCAAATCAGTCTGGAATGTACTTGTTTGGTGAGGATATGCAGCCTTTGTAAGCTGGCCTCCCCTAGAAGGTGTGTGTAGCTGTTTACTTTAGCAGGGTATTTACATTGCTAACACTTCCTGGAGAGTTTCATGTCCTTCTCTCCCCTTTCTCTTTCAGGCCATGGCCTGTTTGCTTCTCCACAGAGTTCTGCTACTTCAGGAACTGAAGCTCTTCGTTACAGAGGAGGAATGGGAGGAATTGATCGCCAGAAGCATCAGCCAAGTGACAGAGGTAACAAGCTCCAGCGTGTCTGAAGTACAGATGACACCTAATGGGTGCTGCTTTCATTTGTCTGCTGTTTGGTCTCAGAGCTGCAGTCTGGGACTGGGCTCAGCTTAACTGGTCTTACAGACCTTGTGCCTGAAGGCAGCAGCTTTGAGTAGTGCCTACCAGGCTGGCAGAATTCTTGTAACACCCCTGTGATGTTCCTGGTACAGCTCAGTGAGGCTGATCCAAGAGACAGAGCTTGAATTTTAGGAAATACACTCATACAGATCAATTTAAGGTGTTTAAGTAAAATGGAAAAAGAATGGAAGGGTATTGTGAACATTAATTTCAGGACATGTCATGCAAGTTCTGTATTGGAATGAACTTCAGGGCCACAAAAGTAGAGCTGAGGTGCACTGGACCTTTGACTCCTGGTGCATTGCAAGCCTTTTGGACCAGACCCCCTTGCTAATATTGTTCATCAGGGAAACCTTAAAATACATTGTAAAATAATTTGTACAGAAGAAACAGTGACAGAAATTGCAGGGCTCCTGAGTCAGTGGCAAGTGCAAGTTGTACCTGAGGACAGTGTTTGGGTGCAGCTGTTACGTGGGAGAGGATCTGTGGACAGGAGGCTGAAGAAGCAAATGCCATTCACTTTTATTCTTGTGCATTGATGTGGGGGGAACCAAGCAGCCAAATTAATGTTGTGATGTGGTGACTAAACTTGATGACATGGGAGATTCCAGTCTTGGAGTTTCTACGTAACTGTAATAATGACCCCTTTCTAAGGGTAGCTTTCATTACTTACTCAGATGCTGGCTACATGGTAATTTAGGCTATTCTATAATTTGCTGTATTGACACAGAACAATCAGAGCTGTTTCTTTCTGTCAAGGAGGGACAAAATCTAAACAAGTTTAAAACAGGGAATTTAAAGATGTTGTTTGTAATTCTGGATCCTCAGTTTCATTAAATACTTCTTATTTAAAGATTACATCAGGAGTCCAGTGGGTGGAGTTAGGTGTGATTTTGTTTCTCAGCTACATAAAACATGCCACTCCTCCCAACCTGGTCATTTCCATGTTTCTCTCTAGCAGCTGAATGCATGCAGAACTCAGTGATTCACTGGGAAACCACAAACATTTACAATGCCTTTATGTTGTTCTTGTCAGGGTGAGTTTGGCAACTTGCAACCCATCCAAGATTATAATGAGCTTTGCTATTAAAGCTTCCTCAGTGCCTCTCATTTCTGTGGTCATGTGTGTTTAAAGAAAAATTCCTGAGAAATACTGTCAGTTTGTTTGGGTTGTCCAAGGTTTACCCTGTGGGCAGGAGGCCTCCCATACTGTTAAGTGGCAGTGGCATATAGCTGCTGGTTCTCTTTTTGGCCTGAAAAAGTCCTGAGATAACATTTTTACAGACTGCTGTTGGTGTTCATACCTGTGGGGGTTTTGTCTCCCTTCCTCCTGCTTCCCTCATGTACTTAACCCAGCTGGTGTGGCTCTGTGGGGCTGGGGCAGCTGTACATTGAATATTGCTGTAGTGGGAAGGGGTCAAGGACTTCATATTCCACATAACAGTTTTGATTCATAGCCAAAGGCTGGCACTTGTGCTGAAAGACTTTCTAAAGCTGCAAAAGGAATTCTGTGTCTCTTTGGTGGTGCAGAAATGCTCACTTCTCTGAGTAAGAGCTGTAAAAACGTGTAGTGGCTCTATGGTGTAGTAAAACAATATCCTCAATGTCACTGATCTCTTTAAAGATGGTAAAAAATCTCTTGTAGTAGAAGTCAGAGACTGGGAACTGAGCAAATTTAGAATCTGTAGAAACTATGTATTTGTCAAAGAGGCTATTCCATCACTAAAGTAACTTGCTGAAGAGTTTATTAGCCCTGAATCTCCAGGTGGAAGCTGTGTGCTTGGCTGACACAGGAGCAGGTTGGGTAGAAGTTCCAGGCCTGATGTTGAAGTTATGGGGTGAGTTTGTTTGGGAAGAGCTTGGACTAAACAACAGCCCTTCCTGTTGCTGCTGTCCTCACACACTCCTGCTCAGCTGGAGGACTGGGAGGATGTTTGCAGAACTCTGAGTTTCTCCTGCAGCTCAGTCTTATCCCTTTTCTTCTGAGATTTGTTTCTGTGGGCCATTCTAGGTCAGCTGTGATTTTAGAGGTGAGTATGTAAGTGAGTAGATGTTGGCAGATGGGGGTGCTTACCTATGAGAACCTGGACTGAAAGCTGTGGGATGCTGTGGAAAATGATGGTATTTATTGCCCTGCCTCTGGTTGAAATGTCTGTATTTGTCATTGGCCATTCCTGCCACCGTCCCTCACAAATAGCTATTTTAAGAGGAAAAAGTGATAATTGTGTATTTTGTACCTTTCTTTGACCCAGGGAGAGGTTTGCAACTCTTTAACTGATGTGCCCTTGTAATTGAAGTGGTCACAAGGAGACTGTCACCCGAAGGCTGTGCCACACTCTGTGTCCTGGGTCACATTTGCAGCTGGGAGGCTGTAGCTCCCCAGGTGCAGGATTGCCCTGGCAGGCTAAAGGCTGTCAGAGAGGACAAGATATTATCTCCTGGTGACTGCCTGCTTATCCTGTCTTGCCTCAGGGATTGCACTGCATACCTGCTGGGATCCCTTGGTGAGGAGCATCCTCACCAGGGAAATCTGGGATGGGTTAGGCAGTGATGTGAGCTGGAACTGGGGAAGAAGCAATGTGAGACAAGTGCAGTCCTGGATATCACTGAATTATGCAGGCAAAGCTAAGAGGCAGATGAGGGAGAATCAACGGCCAGGAACATGAAGTGAAGAGACAGATTCCTGAAATAGCAGCTCTAGCTGCTGCAAGGCAGTGGCTCTTGTGCTTACATAAGCTGACTTGACCTTATTTGTTCCCAAATTGTTTAAGCATGCTTATAAAACATCCATCATGGCCATGAGGGATCCATGTTTGCCTTCTCCTTACTGTCAGTGAGGCAGGTCTCCCTGTCCCATCGGCTGCTTTGGAGCTGACTTGTTTGTGTGAGCCCCCTGCCTGCTCTTGGTGCTCTTGGCTTGTGCTGCTGGGTCACCTGGGCAGAAAGTGTTGTCCACAGCCCTGCACTGCAAAGGTGAGGAAGCAGAAAAACAGCTCTGGCACAGTTTTGGCCTCCCAGATCCTTTATAGTTACTTTACACAAAGCAGAATCTTGCTACCGTAGTTCAAGTCTGTTCTAACTGGGGATCTGCATGGCTCAGTTGTGTTCATGGTATAAAGAAAGAGAATTGCTTCATGTTGGAAGTGACAGAGCTCACCTGGGATGCTGGAACATTTGACAGAAACCTCTTCCTCTTGGAGAGCTTTGTTCTTTATCAGTTGGTCTCCAAGTGCTTTACCAAGGAAGTTCAAAGCAGTGAGTTGTTGATGTAATGGAGAAAGTATTTTGCAGAAACCCGAGACACAATGGATTTGGTTTGCTAAAGCTGTTCATCCTGTTTGACACTCCTTGGCTGGGAGCTGAGCCAGGACTCAAACTTGGGTTTCCTGAGACATCTCAGAGACCCTTTTTGTGCATGGACAATCTGGCCATCTCTTAACTTGGCTTCAGAACCTCCCTGTGTGTTGGACAGTCATGTCTGTCCCAGGTCATCTCTGCTGACTGTTGTGAGGCTGCCCCAAATAACACAGTGAAGTAGTTGCAGAGCCCGAGAGATCCAGTTCCCCATTCCATACAGGAAGCTCTCACCCAGTTTTGGGGAGGGATCTCTGGGTTTACTACTAGGGCCCACACACTCTTTTTTACTCTATCCAGCATCTCTCTGTTTGATCTTTCAGCTCTCCCAGTTGTCACTGCAGGCACGTTTTGGTGTTTGCTTCCCTTGTTAGATATATTTATGTTTTCTTTTTATATGTTACAAAATTGCTGTCTTGGCTTTGGAGAGATCTTGAACCTGTACCAATTTTTCAGTAACCCACTGACAGATTCAGGGCAGGAAGTTCCAGGTTCTGAATACATAATTTCATTACCTTTTTTGTCATCCCTTTCCTAGGGACCAGCTTGCCCTCCTGAACTGAGGTGTTCTGTGTAACTCCCAACTTATGCTGAAACTCCCAGTTACGATGTGAAAGTCAAAGGGAGTGGGAATAGTCCAGAAAATACGTATTTTGATGGCTGTGAACTTCAAAACAGAACAGCCCTCAGAAAATTGTTGTTAAAACTGCTTTCTCTGGCTTGAACACAGTGGTTTTCTGAGGGTTTCCCTTGTCTTTCTTCTGCAATAAGTACATCATAAGAAGAGACAGACTTTACTACTGATTTTCCCTTTGCTTGTTTTGTCATAAGGACTGGGCAGAGCAGGCAGTGTTCCAGTTGGCTGTTTGAAACCCACATGGGATCAAGGCACCCTGCACTGTAAAAACACTGACAGAATCTAATACCTAGTTCAGTGCAAGACCAAAGCACTCCAGTCACCAGTTCTGGAGGCTTTCAGATAACTAATTACACATAATCCCAATGAGATGCATTTGATGCCTCCATTCACTTAGGTGGTTGCTTAGGCTTGGGCTGGGCAGGCATGAATGTCGACAGATAGGGAATTACATGGCCTGGGAAGGGATGGCATAGATAACCCAAGACCTCTTGTCCATATCATGTGGAAGTTACTGTGCACTCCCTGAAGACCATTGCTGTACAGCATTCCAGGGTTTTGTTAATGTGGTGCTGTTCATTGAGGGATTTAAAATAACTATCTAGAGCTACTGAGAATGTGTAGGGGAGAGAGGGATACACTATCTGGCCTTCCAGTGTAGGCATGCCCTTAATTTCTGAAGGGCATCACATTTGATTATCAGTGTCTTCATTTGTAGTGAGATAAATTATTAAAGTGACTTCATCAAATCTCTAAAAAAGCCAACCTTCAATTTTTTTTCTTGAAGATTGCCCTGAACCTTTATCTGTCCATCTTTATAAATTCTTAATTCATTGCCCTTTCTCAGCCTCTTAGCTTGTAAAATGAGGCCAGTAGTGATTTAACTGATATCTTTGACATGCTTTCAGAATACTGGATGTCTCTGTGGAGACTTCCTTTTCCTCTGTTCCCTCAGCTGTCCTCTGTGGCTTCTCCCTGCTGCATTTTCATGTGGCCTTTGGAAAAAAAAATCAAGATCATTAAACTTGGGAAAGTGTTGACATTTTCTGTGAGGATGGCTTCTGGATTTTTTGTCTCCTCCCTCTAATAACTGCCAAAATAAACATCACCAAAAATGTCTTTATATGCACTCTTCAGCATGGGAGTCTGCTTAGTCCCCTGCCTTCCCTTCTTCTCAGTCAGTGGCAAGCAGAGACTTGGTGGTTCCCAGCCTTTGGGAGCATTTATTCATGACTTGTGTTAGAGATGCAAGGAAGTAAGTTTTGAACATTTGTACTTTCAGTCTTCAGAAACTTAGTGAGAAAAAATGGATGGAGGAGGGACTGTCAGTGCTTCTTTTCTGCCTTTAAGTGCTCTCAGCAGCAGCTGCTATGCTGGTCGAGTGAGTGGTGTGACAGCCTCTCTTGGTGTGCCTGTTACCTGGTGTCCCTGGAGTTGGAAATGGATGTGGCTCTGTGGATAGATGAAAACTGGAGTGAAGAGACAGACACACTGCTCCTCCCTCCTCTCTTCTTTGTCTTCCGTGGTTCAGCCCTGAGTTCTGGTTTGGGATCTATTGTGTAGTGCATATTATCAGGAAAGGAAGTATTTGGGGCTGGCTTGTCTGGGTTGGGGAAGCTCAGAGTTGATTCCTGGCTCTGTCACAGTTTGTGTGGCATCATGTTACTTGGCCTCTGTGAGATAGGGGAATGGTGCTGGCTTACCTCTTTGCTCTCAGCAGAAGCACAAGCAGAACAGGCGAGGCGAGGGGCTGCAGAGCATCCAGTGTTCTGTATGCTCACGTGGGACAGTAACAGGAGCTGTGAGCACACGGAATACTGCAGTCTTGCAGCTGGTTGTCAGTTTCTTCTGAACCTCTCAGTAACACAGGAAGGCTCTGCCCTTCCTGAACCTCACCTGTATGGCGACAGGGGAAATCTTGTGCTTTGGCTCAGGTACTGGACACGGCTTGTAGGACCCCAGATGCACTTGCTGGGCCCCTCTGGGTGTGATTCCAGCACAGGGAGCTGAGCCACAGCACCAGCAAAATCCCAGGCTGTGCCCTTGCTCTGGGATCCTGCGTGCAGCACGGAGCTGGGGCACAGCTGGGATCTCAGCATTCGGAGCTCGGGCACCTCCTCGTTGTGGCTGGGGCCATTCTGTGGGGTGGAACCTTTGCTGAACTCTGCTGCTGGAGAAGAGACTTCACCTGAGGAGCCGTGGGCTGTCCAGTGGTGTGAGGTGGTGGAGGGGTGTGTCTGCAGAAGGACTTGGCACTGTGTCCAGCCATGAATCCACACATTGGTCCATCAGCTTCTGGTGTGCTGTGTGGGAGAAGGGGATGGATGGAGGCAGTGCAGCGAGAACACAAGCTGGCCAGGCTGGATCTGTCGGGCTGATCCATGGAGGGGGAGGGCTCTTTGTTTCAAACAGTGGACTAGGCTGAAGGACATGCTGGGAATGCATAGATAGGAAATGATACTCAGACTTCCAGCTGGGAACCGAGCTTGTCTCTGGTGGCAGGGCACTCTGTGGCACTTGAGATGCTGCTGTGTCTTGTGAGTCTGGCCTGAGCGTGTCCCCCAGTGGTCCCTGTGAAAGGGGCAGAGGTGCAGGCAGCTGTGGATGTGGAGACGTGCAGAAACATTGCATGGCTCCATGTAACAGCATATTGCCATCTCCCCTGCAGGGAAGTTGGGCGCTGCCTGGGATGCTGCCTTTGGCTCTAGGTGCATTCTCTAGGTTCACTGTGTGATGGGTTTCAGGGGAGGTTTGGACTTTGAAACTGAGCTGTGTGGTTCTGACTACCTGCCAGCTTTCTGTCCTACCTGTGTGACTGAATTACTACAGGTACTCATCTCCTGTGCTCTGACTGACTTGTTTTACACTTTGTGAAGATGGGAGAACGCTGTGAAGTGCAATGCGACGTGGAACGAAGGCTGGATCCTGCAGTAGCTGGGATATATTCATGTGTGATACAGGAATGAGTCATGTCATAAAACCCACTGATCGTTAAGATGCTGGCAGTGTGCAGTTCTTGCAGAAATCTGAGAAGCAGAGAACATTGGATCCAGGAGTGCCCTCCTCCAGAAACAGCCAGAGGCTTTTGGAAGCAGCGTGTCTGACATAACAAGACAAAACCATCTCTGCCAGCTGAATCCACGTAGGGTGAGGCAGGAGCTCTGTTTCTGTGTTGGCTTGAGGTGAGATGGGAGTTCCAGCTGTGAAAATTGCCTCCATAGTTTTTCCTTTTGGAAAATGACCTGCCCAGATCTGCTGACAGCTCAGATGTGCAGACATGATTAACCATCACAGGTATTGCTGAGCTGGAACTGTAACTGAGATATCCTGTGAAATGGGACTGGCTGTTCCTGAAGCAGCAGAGTAAGAAAAGCAGAAAATGGGAGAAAAGCAACATAAATCAGCAAGTGATGCCAGTGTAGCTGTTGGGTATAAATCATGAGGTCTCTCTGCTTTTGGTATTGTGTAATTGGGTTGTGTGACCCTTAGGCCAGGGAGAGAGGGAGCTGGACACCTCTGGAAGAGCACATGGCAGAGAATCACAGAATGGGTGGTTAGACAAGTTCTTCTGGGTTTTCCTTTAACGTTCCACCACTGACCTGTAGCATAGCTGGAAGCAAACCCCTGCTTTGTGCCTCAGTCTTGCTATGTAAAACACATCTTTACCAGCCTTGTGCAAGTGTTTGTGATCTGATCAGTGTTCAAGGCTCTCCCAGGGGTGCTGCAGAGGACTGAAATACTACTTCTCTTTTTAAGGCATGTTTGCCATGTGTTGCAGTTTGCCATCTGTTACGTAATAGCTTTTGCTTTGATTTTATGGTTGGATTGTGTACATTCCCCAGATAAAATCAGGCTAGGCCTGTAAAGTGATTGACCTCTGCAGTTGGGGTGGCTGAGCTGATTTCATCTCTTGGGGACCTGAGTGAGGGAGCAGAACACTACATGCAGACAATGGTTGGTACCCTATGTAGCAGGAAGTTTTATAATTACTTGAGATTAAGTTATATAAATTCTTGGGAAAGCTGCTTTTGATTTCTGGGCTCAGTTCCCATTGAAAAGGCTTTGGATTTCATTCCCTGGGAGCCATTTCCTCAGGCTTGCTTGAGTAGTCCCAGCCCAAAGTCAGCTTCTTTTACATAACCAGAGTGAGCATGTTTGTGTTGGTGTCTCATGCTAACACAAATAACACAAATCCCATTGAAGCAAACAACAAAAATAACACAAATCCCATGGAAGCAAATGCTCCATTCTGTGGACTCCTTGCTGTTGGGAGGAGGAGAAGGAAGCAATGCCTAACCAGAGATAGCATCTCATGGAATGCTAATGGGAAGTGCTCTGAGTGGTGAGATCAAGATAATAAGTGACTCTGGGCTGAGCAGGAATTGGGCTCAAGTCCAATTAGGGAGGCTTGACTGTTTCAACCTACCACATACAGAGGTGCTGGTGGTGGTTTTGTGCTTTAGTAGCAAATTGGTTTTACACCCTTTGTAGCAGAAGGGAAAGGGAGGAGGCATATGTTAAGAAACAGTAAAATTTTATTTGAATCCAGCTTCCTTAAAGCCAATCCTTCTGCATCTGGGCTAGAGAAAATTGTACAGTCTGTAGCAGTGAATTATCTGCTGCTTCTTTTCAGCTTCTCTGGCTTCTCCACTCACCCTCCTTGTTCCTCCCTGGTCTTTGAGAGCTGTTTTAAAGGGATCCATTTCAGCAGGGAGCTCTTTGTTTGCAGAATATCTGAATTGTACCGGTTTGCTTCTGGCTATTTATACTTGTGGAAGTGTGGTTGTGTTTCCAGACTTAGGCAAAAGACTGCTTTAAATATAGATGTTTAGTCATTAGACTAGTGATGTTTTCCATCTCCAGCTGGGCCAGCCACTCTTTTTTTTCCACAGGCCTGCATGAATTTTGCTGGGTACCCCCCACTAGATGCACGTCCCAGTTTCCCCAGCACCTGAAAACTTGGGTACTGCTGGAAATCACCCCTCAGATGTTGTTTCAGAGCTACAGGACTTTTCTGTTGACTTCAGTAGGATTTATTTCAAATCCTTCAAAGCATCAGGGCAGCAAGAACAGGCAGAGCCAAGCCAGCATGATTTAAATGCAGTTGTCTACATCATTCATGTACAGTGAAGAGAAAATGCAATTTATTTTTAACACCTTTTTAATTCTAAAGTGTTTGTATATTGAAAAGATGAAATGACAGTTGACTTCACTTTGACTCCATCTCACAGCACTGCCCTGATTCTTCTTGTCCCAAGGAGCTGACAATCCATGCTGATTTTCTCATACTGTGAACTTGTGCACAACTCAGCAAAATAAGGATCTCAACCTGATAGTCTCTGTGAAAGGTGATTTAACCACAAGGAAGACCGTTAGCCTGGCAATATTTTGTTCTTCAAATTACAAAGAAAATGTTTATGTAAATCAGCCTTTTTTGTTTATTATTATTTTATTAGTAGTGATAAGCCTAATAAATTGAATGTGCCTGACCCATGGGGTGTTATATCCTACATGTGAAGATTTGGGGTTTTTTCCAATCACACACCCTGTATTTGTCTCTCTTTTTACCTGGGAGGCTTCAGAGCTGTGGAATTGTGTGACCTTGTAGGTTAATGAAAGCTCTGGAACAGAGTTGCAGTGCATCTGTCTATATCAGGAGAGAGTAATTAGCAAGTTATTGATAGTCAGATGAAGTTGCAGCTTGAATTCCAGCCAGCAGAATGGCTTTCTAATACAGGGCTTGAGTGGACCATCCTGAACAGCAAATAACTGTATCTTTATTATTTAAAAAAGATACTCCCAGGGTGTGGAGCCTGTACAGATAGTGAATAATTCTACTTGAGGGCTGCTGCTTTTGCAGGCATGTTATCTTGTCTCCTCACTTCCTATGCTGAAAGTATTCCCTACACTCTTGCTGGGCATCATTATTTTTCAGTTGTGAGTGTCATTACTGAAAGAATTTGCTTTGGGGAATAGATTTCCTACGTCTCTCAGTGTCTGCAAGGAATTTTATTTTATTTGCCAACTTTATGCTGATGTAGATGGAGAATAGTTTGCTGAGTCCTTAAATTGTTTCCAGTCTGATTGGAATAAGGATCTGTGAGAGAACGATGACACCACTGCTGGCTACAGGTTTGGGGCAGGGACTTCTCAGCCTGAGGAGCTGAGGATGCTGAGCATGGGATGGGCTTTGCCCCTTAGCTGTGAGGAAATGTCTGAATTCCAAGGAAAGGAGGGCTTGGCCACCAGTGCAGCCCTCTCTAGAGGAACAGGCTTTGATGGGACCTGCCACTGTCTATAGCACACTTGTCCCTGCAAATCCTATTTCATATTAGTGTGATCTGTGTGGGGTTTGCTGTGCTGAGTGTGTCCACACAGAGTGGGGAGGAAAAGGACCATGTAAGCAGGGATGAAGGAGCAGCTGCAGGCAGAGGATCAGTGCCTCTGAGCCACTGTGCTGCCTCTTTGATCCAGCTTTCTTTCTATGGCTATTTTCTGCCCTTTTGGTAAATAACTGGCTTTTATTTGACCTATCCTTGGTGTGATTTTTCCTCTAAGCCAGACCTTTCAGTGTCTCAGAAACCCTGCAGCACATAGAGAGAACACAGGGGAGATTTTTCCCTCAGTTACTTCAGTGAACTTAAGCTTGACAAGCCCTGTTACAGGCTGGCACCTGGGATTTCCTGGGCATAAATCTTAGTGGATTTTTGCAGTAATGCTTTATGTGTAAATCCCAGCTCCTGAGGCTGAGCAGCTGTGGTCCATCAGGTGTGTCTGTTGTCTGGCAGCTTCTTGGCCTTTCCAGGGTGGGGTCAGGGATTATTGTACCTCTTCTTCTCCAGGAAAGCATCTCCAGTTGTGCTTTAGCTTAGAAACTGTGGACAGCAGCCGGGCTGTGCTTCTGTAATACTGCTTGCTCTTAGTTTGTCCAGTTGTTTTTTAATTAAACTGGCTATCAGAAGCTTTCACCAAGTGCCTTCCTGAGCTTTTCCAGAGTTTGGTGGGGTTTGAGTTCCAGGATTACTTTGCTGACAGGTGAATCCTGCCATTCATTACTTGTTTTCTGCTTTCTCCTGTGAAGTGTGATTTGTTTCCCCATCTAATGTGTGTTTCTTCTCAATCTTCTAATTTAATTTGCAGTGTTTGAAAACACTTGGAAAACCCATCATGAAGGCTGAGAAGGAGAAAGTTGCCAAGAGCTTGGAGCTGTTGAACTTTCTCCTTAAAACTGTGACAGGGCAGGTGAGTGCATGTGACAAATGGCTGTTTTCTGAGTATCTTTTAAATGTCACACGTGGATTTTGCCATGTGATTGCTACATCCCACCTCATTTCCTACCAAAAGTACCTCTAGAGGGAATGCCTGGTTGGATCTGAGGGCAGAAGAGCCCTCCTGTCTGAAGGAGTGATCCATAGTCATTATGAGCTGATCTCCAGAGGAGAATTTGTGCAGTGTTCAGCAGACACTTGTGGCATCTGCTTTCTTAGCAGCAGAAATACAACCTGAGGTACAGTGAGGGTGGGTGTTATCCCAGGTGATTTCTCTTTCCACTGAACTCCAGAGATCATGATTCCCAAAAACAGACTTAATAGCTTTAAGACCAGAAGTGAAGCTTTGTTCTGGGGCTTTGTTTTCCCTAATAAAAAATTACTTTTTTGAGCATGCAAAGATTTTCTATAGGTAACAAAATACCTCCCTAATGTGGTCTTATTTACTGGAGGAAAACACCACAAGCAGCAGAATTGCTGAAGCCCAGTTTCCTACTGATAAGCCCAGAGCTCAGACCACAGCCTGTTTCTTTGTGAAGACCTAATAGGGAAATGGGTGGAGAAGAGAGATTATTTCCAAGGCCCTTGTAGGAGCTGAATAGCCTTTGAGACACCCCTTTCTGCCTGGTTTGACTGAGATTATGCAGTGGGTTACAGAAGAGGGTGCCATATCTTTAGAAACCAGACTGAACATGCTGCTGCTTTTCTCCTGGATGGGTACATAGTCGTGTGTCTTCTTTTCCCTGCTCCCAGCCATGGACAGGAAAGGAAAGCAGACTGAAGGACCTTTCAGTTCTTTTTATGCCACTACAGTTTTGTTAGACTCATGCCTCTCATGGTAGAAAACCAAGTTTTCAGGCAAACCCAGTACCTGGTGGCGTGGTGTGACTCACCAGTTTTGCCCCAAACTGAAGTGATGCAAGCAGACTCAAGGCTCGGAGGAGCCAGGCAGGATTGGTAATTCCTGCCACAGCCTTCCCCTAGGAATGGCCCGTGCCCTCCTGCTGTGAGTGCCCCTCCCCAGTTGACCCTGCAGATTGCCTCCCCTGCCTCCTGCAGAAGCTGAAGGTGAAGCTGACGGAGGTGGAGGAAGTGCTGCTCGCTCTGCGCCAGCTGGAAGACATCGGGAGCTCGCCACGGCTCGACTCTCTCTACTGGAACGTCATGCGCTGGCTGAATTACACGTGCGTGAGCTTGCCAGGAGCCCTTCTGCCTTGGCTGGGGGCCTGCCTGCCTGTCCTGCTTGCGTACAGTGATGTGGGGAGGTGGGAAGAGAAGGGAAGTCAAGGCAGCAAGTTCAGGGTGGAGTTTAATGGAGCTCCTTGGTTGGTGGGGTTGGGACCCTCATTAATGCTTGTTTGGAATAATACTGGGCTCATTCTTCTGTGTGCTTTACATCTTGGGATTTGTCCTTGATGGGAAGGGGCTGTAACACGGGACTGACATGCCTGATGCCTGATCATGTGTTGCCAGAAGACTGAGAAAGCCAGGGCCACAGGCAGGCATTATCCCACCTCCATGGGTAATAGTCATCCTCATCCTGTGCTTCCTGCACTTTCTGGTGCTGCTGCCTGTTCGTGGACTGCCAGTCACATGCATCACACTGTTCTCTGGCTGTAAATTAAGCTGCTCTTGATTTTTGGCATCCTCTCTGCAGGAAGCCCAAGAAAGAGAAGACAGCCAGTAAGCCCACGCAGGGAGCGGAGCTGCTTAAGCGGAAGAAGAAAGGCTTCCTGCCAGAGACCAAGAAACGCAAGAACCGCAAGAAGGGCGTCCAGGAGAATGGGGTGGTACCAGGGGAAGGTGGAGAACCAGCAGAGGAACAGCCCCTGGGAACACAAACACCCAAGCACAAGAAAGGCCTCGTGCCTGGTGGCAGCAAAAAGCACCCAGACAGGGGGGGCAGGGAGAATGGAGTGGCAAAGGCAGGCAGTGGGGACCTCCCCACTGCTAATGAAGGAGATGCTGTGGCTGACAAGAAGAAGAAAAGGAAAAGGAAAAACAGAAAAAGAAAAGGTGCTGCAGGCAATGAAGCTGAGCAGGTTCCAGCTGCAAAGAAAACCAAGGGGAATGTTGTCCAGGAGACCCAGCAGAAGCAAGACAAAGCCAAGAAGAAAAGAAAAGAGAAACGAGCTCCAGTGCTGCAGGAGTAAATTCCATGGACTCAGCCAGGCCTGGCATGGCTAGCATGGCTCAGTAGACTGTTGAAATATCTTTAATATCTATCGTTTTTATGCTCTCCACGACTTTTAAATAAACCTTCCATGATGCTGCGCTCTAAAGCTGTGGGTCTGGCTTGTGTGGAGGGTTCAGCCTAGAGCACAGAGAGCTTCAGGAAGTTACATACCCTCCAGGCTCTGAGAGATGCCCACTCTCTCTTCTCTGGCAGTGCCAGAGAATCCTGTCTCCATGATTTCCCAAGGCAGAAGCGAGAGTCTGGTTTGGATTCCTTGGGAGCTGGGGTAGGTGTGCTGGCACTGCTGAGTTAGTGGTCAAGCCCATGTGGGAGATTCAGAAGTAACTCCTAAAGTCTCATCCCTGTCCTGCCCAGGCCCAGCAGTGCTCACAGCTTTTCCAGGGTGGGAGATGCAGCCTCTGAAATGCCTGGGGTTAAATGGGTTTGCACAGGCAAACTCTGGGGTCAGCTGTTTCCAGTTTGACCACTCTGGTATTGTCTGTAACTACCATGATCTGGTTTTTCTTGCCTTTTTGCCGCTGGGTGCAGGAGGGGTCATGGCCCCTGTGGTAGTGCAGGGACATCAATAAATCAGTGAAACAGTTGAAATGGTTGATTGATTGGCCACTCTGCCAGGCTGGCAGCCTGTGTGCAGCCATGCAAGGCACCTGGAACAGCAGGCCTGCAGCAAACAGTCTGGGAAGGTGACTGCCTGAATTGCATCTGCTTATTCATCCCCAGGCTCCTGAATGCTGCAATGCCATCATCCCTTTGGAGAGTGCCAGGGCCAGGCTCTCCCATGTGCTGGGTACCTGGTTCTTGCTGAGAGCTGATGCTCGAAGTGTTTGAAATGCTACTCATGCTGCAGTTGCCACTGAAGCCTCCCCTGCTCCTGGATGCCAGAACATGGGTGTTGGTGCCCAGCCCTGACTCCTCTCCAGCATCTGAGGGAGCAGTGCTGGGTTAATGCTTGGACCTGATGATCTTGAAGGTCTTTTCCAACTGTAGTGGTTCTGTGATTCTCCAAAGGCCTCACTGCTCTCCTCCCTGCTGCAGAGGAGTTTGGTGCTGGCTCCTGGCAGAAGCTGTTGCTGGCAGAGGGAAGGGCTGGGAGCAGGGCTGTGCCTGTTGTGCCTTCAGCTCTCATCCTGCAGGTGGGTCTGTACCACCAGGCAGAGATAAGGAGTCTGGAAATGTCATACTGCTTTTGGAGGGGGTGAGAGGAGAGCTGCAAACAGCTGTGTTTGCCCGTGGCTATTTGCCTGCCTTTGCAGTGATTCTCTGCTCAGATGGCGCAGAACTCCTGAGACAGCGGCTGGCAGCGGCACAGGCACATCCCACTGCAGACCTGCAGCCTCCACCTTCCCTGTCCCAGCAGGGATCCCACAAGCTGAGCTGCACATCCAAGGTGTGCACTGGCTCCTGGGAGCAGCAGGTGACAGCTGGAGTTCCTGTGCCCACAGTTCAGCAGAGAATCCTGCCTGTGCCTGCCTTTCACTCCCTGCCCCCACGGGCGCTCGGGGGAGTCAGGACTGAGGGGCACTGTGGTGTTGCCTTGGAGGACACAGCCCTTGTGCATGCTGGATGAGGAGGAGTTGGCAGGCTCTGGACTCTCCAAGTCAAGAGTCCTTCAGGTATTGGCACAGATTGGGCAGGAGGTGAAGGGCAGCTCTCCTTGTGCCCACCTTGATGACTGTTGGCTTCCAGCCTCTGAAGGGTTTGCAGAGGTACCCAGACAGGATGGAGATTTGGGCTGCAGGTGTGTCACCAGGACATTGCAGATCAGACCTTCAGGAGGTGGCTGCTTCATGCTCTCTGTGGTGCTCCCACGCTTGGCTGAGCAATTCAGGCCTGGACTCACCCTGCTGGACCTTTTCTCCCAAAGCACTTACTCATCTGGAGGTGGCTGTAGGCTGGCCACTGGAGTAGCTGCTGCTGCAGCCTGAAGAAGAGCTGCAAAGCTCAATTCCCAGGCAGAAGGTGTTGGCAATTACTGCCAATCCTGTCTCCAGGAAAAAGGGCACCTGTGCTCCAAATGGGCCTGCTGACACTGGGGGTGCTGCCCTGCCTCTGCCATTTAGTGCTGAAAGCTGGTTCATTGCCTCGTTAAAACCTCAATCCCAGCTAAGCCCCTCCAGCTGTCCCGAGTGCTGACCTTTCATGTATTATGCAAATGCAGCACACAGGAGGGCAGCAGGTCAGGCTGTCCCTGGTTTAATGATCCGGAGGGGCTCCAGAGGGGACCAGGGCTGCGGATCTGAAGTGTCTCACTAATGATTCCTTTCTTTCTCTCAGTGCCTGTAAGAAGGACGTCCTGGGATTTCCTGCCTCTGCTGTGTGGAACCAGAGGAGGAGCAGCAGGCAGGTGTGGTGGCTGGGAAGCAGGAGTGAGCTGGACAAGAGGGTTCTGTCCAGGCAGTCTGGGGAGGGAATCTTCACCTGCTGCAGAGAGCGCAGCTGCGGCACCCAGAGCCACCACGCTGGGCAAGTCCTTGCCCACGTGAGGCCACAGAGCCTGGCTGAGCCGCCCTGGGATAGCCGCCCTGGGATAGCTGCCCTGGGATAGCTGCCAGGGTCACTGCAGTGCAGAGTTCACATGGATCAGCTTGTCACTGTCATTTTGGGAAGGGCAAAGCACCAGGCCAAGGCCGTGCCAGCTGCTGCTTCTGAGAGCAGGATGGCCACTGGGCAGTGCCAGCTGTCAGGCTGGAGAGGCTGACTGGCCTCTGCTTCCTGTGTTCATTGGTGTGTTTAGTCTCCAGGACTTGCAGAAGGGGAAAAGGGACAGGAGAGCTGCAGGGCACAGTGAGAGTCATGCTGCCCTAACAACTCTTTCGTCAATTAAATTACCTGACTGTAGGCTGGCTTTGATGCACTGCTTATAGAATGCACTCACTAATCCAACAAGTCAAATTGTGTTTGACCAGCACTTATTTGGGCCTTTTAATAATCACAAAGGTTTCATTTTACTCGATTTCAGGTCCTGTCTGTTGCTGAACCGTTAGGGCTTTAGAGGACTGAGCATGCTTTGATTTAAAGGAAGCCTTTTCTTCTCAGCTGTCCTGGGCTCAGAGCTCTTTGGCTGGGAGATCAATGGTTCTTCTGGATGCAAGAAAACAGCCCCAGGCCCTGGGCACTGAGCTCAGGGGAGGGATGCAATGCTGGAGACTGGCCAAAGCTATGGGGCAAACCCAGGCACGTGGAGTCCTGTGAGGGTGGGGAGGCCCTGGCACAGGGTGCCCAGAGCAGCTCTGGCTGCCCCATCCCTGGAAGTGTCCAAGGCCAGGCTGGACAAGTCTTGGAGCAACCTGGGATAGGGAAAGGTGTTCCTGCCATGGCAGGGGGGTGGAATTAATTGGTCTTTATGGTCCTTCCAGCCCAAACCATTCCATGATTCTGTGATTTCTGATATAATATCCTGTATGTCATACAGAGATTTTGCCAGGGACTCTGGGCAATGGGTGCAGTGTTGGAGTTGCTCAGGAGAGGTTGCCATGCAATCAGCACCTCTTTGTACAGTGTGATAAATGTAGAGGCACCAGTGACACCAGGGCACTGCAGCACAAAGAACATCATTTGTACAGACCAGCTCAGGAGAGGGTCAGGGTGCTCACCCTGGGCCAGCCTGTGAGGCTGCTGTTTGTCAGAGCATGGGTGGCCCTGTGAGAGCTCTGCAGGCAGTGAGGGGAGGGTTTGTGAAGCAGGGATGGGGAGTGAGAGTGTGGGGACACACATGTAACACACACACACACACACACACACACACACAGACATATGGGTATGGCTGATCCAAACCCAGGGTGGACAGCACACTCTTGTTAGCAGTACTTGATGGATGGAAGCTAAAGCTGCTGAGCTTCAAAGCTTATCTATCTGCTGGAACATCAGAATTTGGAAAATTAGTCTTAATCAAGTAATTTACAAGAATGATTAAGCTGAAAACCCTGAGAAGCACTGACAAAAGGCCATCAGGGATGATTATTTTAGGTGACAGAGCTTTTGCTTTTGCAGTTTCCCGGCTTGCCCTGTGCTGAAGGAGAAGGACACTACAGGGAGGCCCTGCAGGGTGCTGTGGGAGGGGTCTCTCCCAGCTGGCCAGGGGAGCCTCAGACACCCCTGTCTGTGTGTCATGGCAGCCCAAGGCTGAGCTGCAGGGCTCCTGGTGCAGCAGGACAAGCCCCTTCAGTCCTTTTTTCCTGTGAGGTTGGTGGGCATGGCTGCTGCAGGATCACTGGAGAAGGGCAGCCTTGTGCCCACTGTGGAACCACTTGGGAATTAATTTCCTGGCTTCCTGAGCACCTGACCCATGGCTCCCACAGCACCCATTTTCATCAGCCCATCAGCCAGGTCCTTTGGTTGTGCTCTGAGGGGCCTGAATGGTGCTGGAGCAGGACCCCACCTCAGTGCCCACACTGACTCCTTCCCCCCAGCTCTGATCCTGGCTGGATCCAGCTCAGAGGGCAGAGGAGGCTGTAATCCACCACCTTCCCTGCTCCTGGGGTTATTTCTCAACTAACTCCAGGCAGGCTGCTGTCCAGTGGAGTCCTTGGCAGCTCTGTGGCTGCTGGAGCTTGGAGCATCCTTATCCCAGGGACCAGCCCTGCAGGCAGCAACCACAGGAGTGCACAGCCAAGAGGTGACCCAAGAAAAGGAGCCAGGAGGTACACTTTAAATACTTTTATTTCTTAATTTACATAAAGGTATATATTTGGCTTATCTTTTTTTTTTATACTCTGAGATTCACAATTAATTGCTCTTAAAAAATAAAATAGTCATTTGCTTCTGAAAGAAATCAGAAAACTATTTTATACTCCTCCCTTGTATAACAAGAAAATATACTAATACTCCCGTACATCACGTAGTAAAAGTGATTGTAAGTGCTGGTTTACCAGACAATAAAGCAAATGGAGAAGATAACAAGCATTTGGGGTGGAGCTTGGAAGAACTCTGCTTCCCAGAGCACAGCCAGACATTTATGGGGTTTAGTCACCCTAACTGGAAGGGGACAGGCTCCTGGGGCCACTGCTCCCAGAGCAGGTCTGGGTGGCCCCAGGAGCCACTTGGGTTGGCAGCTTGCTGCCTTTTGGGTCATTCTCTTGCCTCTTTGGGCAGGTCCCATTGCCTCAGTTTCCCACACTGTGTAAACCACCTCACTGCCAAGTGCTGGATCAGCTGGGGGGAGTTAATGCTTCAGCAAATCCCCTTTATGAGCTGGAGTAGAAGAAAACCCTTGGGATTAACTGAGGAGCAGCTGGAGCCTCCCTGGTGCCTCTGGACACTTGTACAGACCCTGCTGAATGCAGCAAGGATCTGAAGAAGCCTGAGCCTCCCCCTCTTAGCCTGGAACATGTGGGAGCAGGGATTCAGGGATCTCTTGGTGAAGGTAGGACTCATTTCTCACTCCCTTGTTTGCTCCCTTCCCTCTTCCTTGAACAGCATTTCCTTCATGTGCACAAAGGATAAAACCAGCACTGAACTCTGACAGGGACTGGAGCCTGTCACAAACAAGGACTGCCAGTGACATTACAGAACACTTCAGTTCCCTTTTCACTGTTGACTCCTGAGAATTAAGTTTAAGGAGAATTCCTAATCTCTGAACCTTAGCAGAAATGTTCCATTTTGTTGACAGTAAATGCTACAACAGAGAGCCTATCAGAAAAGCAATTTAGGAAATGTGGTTAATCTTCTTTGGTCTCCGAGATGAAATGACTGATTGTTGGGTTGCTTTTTGTTTCTTTTTAAACAGCTTAAAAAGGAATTTCTTAATGGGAATCAGAAATTCATGTGCCTTTAAAGCCAAGTGTTTGGCTCCCAGCGGCTGTTTCCCCTCCGAGTGTAAATAGTGGCACGAGGTAGGAAGTGAAGCATTGTTGGGATTTGCTTTGCTTTATTTCTGGCACCTGCTTGCTCAGGCACTAGAGGAACACTTCTGGCTCTGGTTTTTTATCCAAGTCTTAGAGCTATTGTTAAGGAATTTCAGGTGACAGAGCCCCTGCAGAGGAGCCCTGTGAGGTCTGGGGAGAAGGAAAGGCTCACGGGATTATAGGAATCCCCAGCCTGGGCAGGGACTTCCTATGGGGTGAGCACCTGGAATTGGAACCATCTCTGCTGCAATGCTGTGCTGTAGGTCCCAGCACATCCTGGCAGGGAATGGAAATGAACCCAGATTGACTAACAGTACCTTGCTGTGCCTGAGGAATCTTTATGGCACAGCCAGGACAGCAGCTCCCAGCCTTAACTCACATCCAGTCCTGGTCTGACACTTCCTGAGCTGATTTAGCCCCCCTTGGACCCCAAGTGCCATGAGCACAAGAATGAGGTGCTTTCACCTGCTCAGGTTGTGCTGAACTGGAGGGGGGCTCTGAGCTGTTGGAGAGGGCTCAGAACAGAGGGAATGGGGGCCTGCTGAGCCAGTGCCCCCCCTGTGGCAGTGCCCTTCATGTGGCAGCCTGGCCCTCTTCAGGACCTGTGCTCCCCCTCCTCCCCCACCAGCTGACACAGCATAAATTTGGCTTGAGGAGGCCAAGTCCAGGAAACAAGACTCCAGAGGAATGGCATCATGACATGCTTCTGCATGAGTCTAACCCAGTTCAGGCACTGGCCTTGTCTGAAAGCTCTCAGATGCACCTTTGTAAAGGTACAAGTGACACCCCAGTGACAAGTCAGGGCTGGGTGGGCAGGAGCCCAAGCACTGCTCCCAAGGCAGTGTCAGCCACCTGCTTTGGAATCCTGACAGGGAGAATTAGCACTGACAGTCTCAGTGATATGGTATCATGTAAACAAAGCACGAGGTCACTGGCACAGCAGTATTGCACTCCAGGCCCAAGGTACAGCCATTCAGCCAGGTGGATTTTGGTATTTTAAAAGCCTGTGAACCTCCTAGGAAGGCTGAATTTAGCATATGGAAAACTCTAGATCCTGTAGGGATTTCTGTCCAACATTCTTCTGGGCCTTTCTGTGACAACCACCAGCATACCCAGTGCAGTGAAACTCTCTCCTCTGTCCCACTGCACAGTGACAGGTAGGTCACCCACTGGACGTTTTCCTGTGGTGCCCTTGCAGGCCCTGGCACCAGGGCACTGAGAGGAGGAGAGCTGTGGACGTGATTCATGTCTGCTATGGTTGCACAGGCAGCTCCAGATTTCAAATGTTTAAATAAAAACTTTATCTAAGTATATATATATATATATATCTCATCTAATGTCTCCAGCAGAGATAAAGCATCTTATAACATATTTAAATAAAAAATAATAATCTGAATCAAGCCTTCAGTGTCAAAGAAAAGGTGATGTACAGAACAGGTCCTCAACTAGTGCAGTCTGTGGGAATGGGAGTGCTGGCAGAGCAGCAGCATTCCATGGGACACCAGCTGCCCTACAAACAATGTGCACTTCATTGGCTACAACTAAAACCATTTACACAATCTAGAGTTGCTCACTTGGGCAGCTTTTTCTGGGTCCAGTGGACAGTTGGTGTCCATGCCCAGGGCACCCCGTGAATGTCCTGCTGTTCCAGAAGCTGCCATGTCCCCGGGTGCCCTGCTCATCTCCTGGCGCCTGGCCCCGCAGGGGAGGGGTCGGGCACAGAGAACCCCTCTGTGATGTGGAGCTGAAGGATCCCCTGACAGCCAGCACAGAAGGGCTGTGAGACTGAGACTGGTGTGGTGGGAGCAGGAGTCCACGTGTCCTCGCCTTCAGTGGCAGCTGCAAACAGGGAACAGAAGGTGGTCACTGGGCAAGCTCCAGGAACGGACTGGAGATGGTGCACCCCAGCTCCTGAGGTGGTGGGGCCAGCTAAGAGACCCCTGGTCTCTGTGCAAGCAGGGGCTTGGCAAAGCCTGCCCATGGTGGAGGCAGCACTTGGGGATGTGCTGAAGCCATTTGGAATGGAAAGAAATGCACTGTGATCCTGGCCCAGTCTGCTCCAGGAGGGGACGGGCAGGTGCAGCTCCTGTGTAGGCACAGCTGCTCCAGGTGTGGGCTGAAGCACAGGACAGGCTCCACTTGTGCAGACTGTTTTTGACCCCCTCAGTTTACTAAAGAGGGACTGCCTTGTGCCTTAAATTGTCATTTTAGAAAGGGCTGTCCCCTGGAGAGCCCAGCTCAGGTGTCAGCCCAGCACAGCCCAGCTCGGTGTGCTGCTGCCAAGGCAGAGCAGGCTCTGCTGGTGGTCCATGCTGGCTTTAAGGAGCATGGCAGCACCTCCCCTCACTGCTGAGGTGCCACTGTGGTGGCCTATCTAGCAGCCAACCGCTTTCCTAGATAATGGGGCAAGGATAACCAGTTCTCTCACTGCAGGATTCCTGTGAGAGGGTCTGTGCTCCACGTTATGCAGGAAATTGCCCCTGACCTTAAAAATGAGTGGCTGCTGCATTACAGAAAAACTTCCCCATGATGGTGCCCTGGTTTCTTTCAACCTGTATAAAACTGGACCAAAGAAGAAGAAAGTGCAGTGAAAAACCCTGGTGTGCCCAGGACACAGGTAGTCACTGGTTTATAAGGCAAGTTTCAGCAACAGCACCAAGTATTTCCTCCCAGATTTGTTGATGGCATTTTTTAAAAAAACCCTCCAACTTTATCTAAAAGCTACTGTTAAATAATACTATATGAATGTTAAATATTACTGTATGAATACACATCCAGCCCAGAGCCTGCAAACTGCAGGCAGCCCTATACCCAAACCCACTCCCTTCTGTGGAAATAACACATCTGCTGTGCTGGAGATTGCATTAAATCTTTTCCCTCAAAACGCCATTCTGAAGTGTCTTATTGAGTTCTGATTTTCTGATTAGTCTTTCAATGCATTTAATTTATGGGAAAGAAATCTCCTCTTCAAAAACTTGCTCTAATTAATTTTGGCTCCAGTAAAATGCTGGGAAGTGTTTATCACTCATGGCAGCTCCAAGCAGCAGTGCTGTGGCTGTGGGGGAGTGATAAGGACAGCAGGAACACAAGGGACAGGGTGGGCAGCAGGAAGGGGACGGTCCCTGGTCCCTCTGGCTCAGAGGTGTCGCCCTGGATCGAGGGTTGCAGAGGGGACAGTCCAGAAACAACATGCAGGGCCAGGTGCTGCCAGGAAACACTTTCTGCAGAAATGGTGGTTTGGTAGCAGCCCATGTCTGACCCAGAGCAGGGCAGTAGGAGGTCCTGTGAACACTGAAAGGTTTTAAGTTCTGGCCTGGGACAGTGACACTGCTGGTGGTCAAGGGGACACAGGTAACATGGGCTTTTCTGCTCAAAGAAAGGAACACCAGGTTCTGGGAGCAACTCAGTACCACAAAGGACACTTGAGTTTCCCTGTTCTTGATTTCCTCTGCTTTGGGCTGAGGGTGGCAAAGGTACAAACCAGACCTGGCCAAGGAAACTTCTCTGGAATTCATAAGGAAAGAAATGGGCTGACGGGGTTTGGAGCAGAGCTGTAGCTTGAAACCTACTGCTGGTTTGGGTCACTCACCGTCTCAGACTTTCACAGAGGCTGGTGGCATCACAAGCTGATTCACCCTGGTGAAGAGAAAACAAAAGTGTTGTGTGAGAGCTGCAATTAGCAAAGAAATGGATCCCTAATAACATACCAGCCTGGTAAATCTAGGTTTTGGTTGCTTAACAGTGTCTAAAGAAGTGGGACATTAATAACTGTCCTGCACAATGGTATAAAGCTGAAACCTTGTCACACAGGGGTGCCTGACAGCAATGCTGACAATGGCTGGAACATGCCAGATAACATTGCTGGCACTAATTGACAAGGATTTGGGAAGGTCCTAAAGGCATCCAGACAGCTATTTCCCTAAGCCAGTCCAAGATTGTACAGTGGCTGTTGGTGTCCTTCAGCCTGACAGCACAGGTGTAAACAGTCATCACTGATAAAAATTAAACTAAGAAAAAGTGATTGTCTCTCAGTCTGCAGCTCCTGAAGACCTGCTGTTGTTCCAGGTGATGGACAGCGAGTGGCAGGGACTGCTGTGTCACCAGGCAGGAGCTGTCCTGCAACTCCTGGGATGAGAGCAGTGAGGGGATAGCTCCTCTCTGCTCTGTGCGACCCAGGGACAGCAGCAACAGTCCTACAAAGTCCATCCCTTGCACCTGCTGCTTGTCCTTGCCGTACATGCCCTGGAAAATTCAACCTTCCTCAGCAGCAGCTCCTCTCCCGTCCCCTCCCACACTGTTCTTGTTACTCAGGGACAGGAGCGAGTGATGTGGCAGTGCCACACACAGCAGGGCCCCCTGTGACCTGTCAGAGGCGTCATCCTCGCACTCCGAGACCTTTGGAACTCGCTTCCTAGCTCAGCTGCTCACTGACCTCACTGGGAACACCTGGATCCTTGCACACTGGGAACCCCCCACCACAGTACACACCTGCCCTGACGTGGCTGTTCGAGTGCTTTACCCAAGGGCTCTCTGGCTGTAGCAGCGTAAATAAATCTGAGTCACAAAGGGAGAGTCTCTGCCTACTTGCGGAGGTCGGCTTGGGTTTAGGATTTCTTCTTTCTTTCTCTAAAAGTTTTCTCCTACATGTGTTGCTAGGAGACAATAACGACTGGGTACTTAGGAGACACAAACGAAGTGGCCACAGCTCAGGGGAGGGGTCCAGCTGGCTGCTCTCTCTTTTTACCTGGGGTTTTCTCTGGGAAGGGCAGAGATACCGTGAGAATTGAGCTGGGGAATAAAGAAGGGGCTGGGGCAGCTGCTGCCTCTTTTGCTCCTCAGAGGAGGATGCTCGGAGCTGCTGCTTTGGGGAGGGAATTCGCTGCCACCGCCGGAGCCCAGCCCGCTCCTGCTCCTTCTGCCGTGGGTGAGCCTCTGCTCGTGAGAGCAGCCACGGAACTGGGACCTTATCAACACCAATCTCACCAAAAAAAGGACCCTTCACCGTCTGCTGGGGTGCCTCAGGGAAACCCCGGCATCCCCGAGCCCCTTGCCCCTCCCAGGGAGCCTCTCCCGGCCCGGTTCGGGGGCTGCCGCTGCCCAGCCCCGCCGTGCCTCTGCTACCGCTCAGGGTTCTC
Organism: Promerops cafer; assembly: GCA_013398275.1. Taxonomy (NCBI): domain Eukaryota; kingdom Metazoa; phylum Chordata; class Aves; order Passeriformes; family Nectariniidae; genus Promerops; species Promerops cafer. The sequence goes on along the minus strand of VZSE01014410.1, from coordinate 541,307 downwards.
TGAGCACCGCAGCCCGCGCCCCCCGCCTGCCGACACGGCTCTCGCTGCAGCGGCGCAATTCGGACACATCTCATCGACCACCCCGGGATATTGCTCCGCCCTGCTGTTAAGAATAGGCTAGAAACTGTTATGCTGTTCATTAGTAATATTGTTAGATAATTGTTATATTGATAATGCATGCACTGTTGCGAAGTTTTGCTGCTGTGTTAGGAGTGTAATTGCAGGATCGGGGGAAGGCCGAGCGCGCCTGCCCTTCTGAGAGGCCTGGGTGGAGTGCGCACCCCTGGGCAGATGAAACTGCCTGCTTGCCTTTGAATAGCCTGGGCTAACGAGCCTGCCTGAAGAGCCTGGATGGAGAGCACCTGGGAGAAGGGCGACCGTGCCAGCCTGAGTAGGAGCCACCCCCTGGGCTGGCACTGCCTGCCCCCCCAGTAGCCTGGGTGGACGCCCTGGAAGGGCGGCCTGCCAGCCCGAATAGAACTTTTTAAAGAACCAACCAGCATCTTACCTTCTATGCAAACAAAAGGATCCAAAAGGTGACCAACCAAAACGTACCAAAAACTGTATAAAAAGAGGGCCCGAGTGAGCCCACACCGTGCTGCTCCAGAAGGAACACGAGGGACCAGCTCCTGCCCAAGGAGAGGACCCAGCGTTGGCTCCGCGGCACCCGACGCTGGCCTGGACTGCTCCTGCTCTGCACCCGCGACCCTTTGCTACCCAACAAATAAAAGCTGGAAATCACTAAAACCCGGGGGTCCGGCCGCGTTTCTAACACTGCCTTTCAGCTTGCTGCTCCGAGGCTCCTGCTACATCTCCTTTGCAGTTCCGAGGGGTGCCAGGCCCGGCTGTCTCGGCGGGTTCCTAGAGAAGCCCCTCGCCCGCCTCCGCCGTGGCCAACGTGAGCGCCCTGCAGGCGCGGGGGAACCATCGCACCCGCCCCGCCCACCGGGAGCCAGCAGCGCCCCTGGCGGCCGTGCCCGGAGCTGCACCCAAGGGGCAGCCCCCTTCTGTCCGCAGCCGGGAGGAGGCTGGGGCTGGGCTCGCGCTCCTGGGCGCTGCTGCTGCTGCTGCTGCCTTGCTACACACACGGATTCTAGTGAGGAACTGTTGTTCCTTTTCCGTATCTCTGCCTGAGGGACCCTTAATTTCAAAATTACAACAATTCGGAGGGAAGGGGGTCACACTTTCCATTCCAAGGGAGGTTTTTGCTTTCCTTAGCAGACACCTGGCTCTCAAAGCAAGGCGGCTTCAGCTAAGAACCAAACTGCCCCAGCAGGGGTTGGTACCTCTGCTGTCAAAGGCAGCTTCTCTCAGCATCAGTGAAACCCTTGGACAGGCACACAGGGAACATCACAGAGCTGCCACTGCCTGAGGCCCTGTCAGGTGACAAATTCTCAGGAAACATCACCTTCCTTTGGACACATTAAAACTTAGCTGTGGCTCTTCACCACTCTTTGTACCTGACCCAGAACACTGTTTTTTTGCTGAAACGGATTCAAACATGTTCCAGGATAAAATTAAAGCAGTACTCAAGGGACCCCTTCCAAGAAATCTCTGCATCAGAAACTGGTCCAGTTCAGCCCACAGCTCGTAACTTCCAAACCCACAGGTCTCCAAGGTGCACAGAAGCCTCTCTGCTTTTTCTGCCTTTCCAGGCTATAAACAGAAATATTTCTGATGGAAGAGCTGACCCAACTTTCTTTGTACAAGTCCCATTCTTGGTAACCCCACTGCACTGGAAATCACATTGTATTGAACACTGGAATTGTGGAGAATACATCAGAGAAAACTACCTGGGAATGCTACAGCCAACTTCAAAAGTAGGAAGCCAGCAATGGAATGTCACAAAACTATCACAGAACACTAAAAGTCCCAAGGTTTGAGGGAGCCAGAATGTTTGGAAGTCCTATCCCTTCCCACATCATTCCACGTTCTTAGAGGACACAGAGTCTATACAGAAGGAGTTGTTTTGCCATGACTTTAGCACAGAGAACCCACCTGCATTGCTGACACAAGTGGAAATAGACACAACTCTCCCACAGTTCAGCCTCCTATGGGATAAAATGTACCATCCTTTTCTTTTAACACATTTCTCTCAAGTTCTGCTTTATCTCTGTTTCACAGATGGGAACAGAGGCCTGGAGGGGCTAATCCTGAAATGCTTTTCAAAGATTTGATGGGAAATTAGACTGCACATGACTTGTGAACCTGCTGGGGAGAGAAATGACTTCCAGGGATCACACAGGAATCTGGTGGGCAGGAGAGAGAACTGAAATAGTCCCCAGATTTGGGACAGTGCCTCCTCAGTCCCTCTGAAGCCCTGTGCTGCAGACAGTGATCACTGCCACAACCAACAGCAGTGGGGCTCAGCTTATGGGTCAGGTGGGATTTTGTTTACTTTTTTTAAAGCAAACCTACAAATAATAAATTTTAAACTCTCTTAAGTGGCAAAATGAGTACATGGGCTTAAAACAACAAGGCTCAAGAGCATCTAAATCCCTCATTAAGTACCACTTGCCTTTCTAATAACGATAATCCCACTCTGAATGAGTCACTGAACATTGGCTCCTAAATTGTTCTGTTTTCTCTGCAGTGTTTTTTTAAGACTGTGAATGTTTTCATTTCTTGAAGAGAGTAGGGTGGGAACCAGTCTGTTCTTTCTGGAGGAGGAGGAGGAAACTCACCCAAATTGCCTTTTAAGAACAGAAGCTGTACAACTTTTTTGGTTTTTTTTACAGACTCCTCTAGCAGTTAAAAATGTGGCTGATTCTCTTTAATTCCATCACTTCTCCTGTCAAACCTAAATATTTCTCCTAGATCCTATCAAGTCATTTCCATGTACTGTGACAGCATCTATAATTCTGAAGTATTTATAAGACTGTCTGTTTAATATTAAACTACATGCTCTAGAGCTGTTAAATATTTATGCTATGTAAAAAGGATCTAATTTCACTGCACCTCGGCCGGTTAGAGACCTGCATGAGGACAAGACAGCCAATTTAAGATAACAGATGACTGGCCAGGATCTTTTACAGGTCAGCTGTGCTCTATTTCAGCAATTGGGCAGGATAATTCTCCAAGTGCTCTGTCCCTTCCAGCCTTGCAGGTCCCCAAGCCAGCAGCTGATGGAGGTTACAGGCTGCAGTGCAGCCAGCAGGGATTTGAAAGAGCTGCTGCCAGTGCAAGAACGTTCTGCTCCACCCTGGGCCAGCACAGGGAGAACCCAGATCCCCCTTCCCACCTGCAGCTCTGTCTGCTCCAGCTGTGAGGAGCCCTGGTGGGATGTGTGTCCCACTGGCTGTCCTGCTGAGCTCCAGGGATGTGTCACCTCTGTCCCTGAGCTCCAGCCAGGAGCAGGATGCCAGCAAGGAGGACATACCTCAGTGTGTGGAGCACTGCTGTGCCCAGGGCTCCAAGAGAGGCTGTGCTTACAGAAAGCTTTTGGGAATGCTGCCAGCCTGGTTCATGTCAAGTTTCATGGCTAAGTTAAACACCACCTGTATTTCAGTATCCTGCAGCTTTCCCAAAGCCCAGTTTTCTTGCTATCTAAACAAGGCAGACTCTAGCTTTTGTAACTGAGAAGCACATTAGGAAATGATGTGCTGGTTTTTACAGCCTGCTGTACTTAACATCACTTCATTTTTACAACCAACAATAAAATGCTTCGGTAGGGTCCTTCTAGCTTGAAAACAACTCAGTTTTTGAGTTATTGAGCAGGAGTTTTTTAGTATTGAGTTTTTGAGCTGGACCTCTTTCAGCAGACAGAAGTACTGGGGCTACAGGGGCAGCTGGACCACTGGACTTAGCAGCAATTCTGCCAGTGATTAAAGATCCCTCTCCTTAATTTCAGTGGAGAGAATTCTGTGTTTCTACTGCAATGTGCCATTAAGTGCCTGTTTGAAGCAGTGCTTTAGGGAGGGACACAGGGGGACCAGTCACTAATGGCAGCTCCCAACAGGTTCCTCCTGTCTGAACTTCCTCAGATGTTGGGAGGTCAAAAACATCTCCAAAAGGCCTTGTAAACACACTGAAACCTGAAATTGTAGGTGATGAAAAGTTCATAGCCAGACATCCTTGAAAGGTAAAGAGACTTTATGGCCTTAATCTAAGAAAAACAAACCTATTTTCAAATACAGCCAGTTAAAGGGTGTTTTTTGGCATCAGAGCAACATCACCCTCCACCTGTGTCTTGGGGATGATGAGCAGCCCAACCAGATGCAGCAGTCTGAAATTCCAGCTACTGAAACAGCAGCATTCAAAGCTGATGTTGCTGCCTGAGACTGGGCAAGGAAAACAGAGGCTGAGGATGGTAATTTGTAGCTCCACACCCGTAAGACTTCAGCTGTAAGAGTGAAATTTATCAACTGATCTGTGAACACAGGAAGGGACTTGCACTGATGCTGATCTTATCACTGATTCCTGCAGATAACTGAGGGAAGAGTTATGGAGTAGGAGAGCTGGAGCAGACCCTTGTAACAGATCAAAGCTGTTCTTTCACTATTTTGCTCACTGCAGAAGCCAAAACAAACCAGAGATCTCTCAGCTGGACTCTGCCACACCTTGAGTGCAAACACTGGTCCCAGTCCTGCACCACCTTTTCACCAGACACTTCAGGAGGAGCAAACCCAGCAGGCTGGACACTCCAGTTCGAGTGTGAACCTTCTATGCCCTTCATTAGAGAGTTTTTGATCAACAGTGCAGCAGGTAACTGGGTTAGCCATTGGTGCCCTGCAGTAGCCAAGCACAGTTCCCATTTTCACCTGCAGCTGGAAGGAGATGGCTTTGGTTCCCTGCTCCACAGCAGCTCTCCTGGGATGCTGAACAAGCTGCCACAGCCTCCAACTCCTCCCCAGAAAGGCTGCAGAACATCAACCCTCACTACAACCTGTTACCTTCAGTAAGGAGAGTGGAAACAAGGATTGCTCCCAGAGAGCAGCTCCTGCTCTGACTGACCTCAAGCTGTTTTGATGGTGAAGTCAGTAATTCTGGGACAAGACGTGATTGACAACATGAATTCCTGCAGAACTTCAGACTCCAAGCAGGATGCAGCTGGAAACAGTGACTGAAAGGGAAGGAGAGCAAGAGTGATACATCAGCCTAGGGAGCTCCCAGTGAGTGGCACAAGGATAGGATGGCACAGTTAAAAATAGTCCAAGCACTGAGCTTCCTGATGCATCTGACAGGTTATCCAGCCTGCAGGAATGGGCTGCTGATGGAGCTGAGGTCTGTTTGCTGAAGAAAAAGGATGCTTTCAAAAATTCAACCAATAATCTGGCACAGGAGGAGTCTGCTTTGGAGCAGGAATAGTGCTCACTGTGGCTGCTGCCTGCATTCCCAGCCAGGGAGGGGGCCTGGGGCTCTGTGCTTGCAGCTCTCCATGCCAAGGCTCACCCAGGGGCTGGTTGTGCACAGCCACGGGCACAGCTGCCCTGCCCTCTGCATTGCTCTGTCCTCTCTGCTGGGGACAGGGGCTCCTCCAGCTGCACTGGAGAAATGGATTGGCTCAAATCCCCTTTTCTTCCTGCATGTCACTGGGTTTAGCAAACAAAATATGATAATCATGTTCAGCAAATATATTTTCCCTCTATTTGGTTCAGCCCCCTAAAGCTGTACATGCTGTGAGTATTTTCCATCTGTTCCTATAATCCAGGTGCTGATTTGTCTCCAGAGGCAGAAACATGGGTCAGCTTCACTTTTTCCCCTTTCACATATCTTTACTGAGAAGAAAACTGGCATAAAGGAAAAATCAATAACGTTTCCTGCTATTTTCCCAGGCAGCTGCAGCAGAACAGATGTGAAGATGAGCAGTCAGCAGCACCAATCAGGCTGCCAAGGACCTGGATGGGAATGAGCTCCAGAGCTCACCAGTCTGTGGGGGGACTCTGACATGGACCCCTGAAGTCTGTAAAGATGTGGGTCTCAGAACTTTGTGCCTGAGTCTGTCTCTGTAAGTATAATTCTGCCAGATATTGATGGGCTCAGTGTTGAGGTGGAGGGATTTCCAGTGCCACAGAAGATGTGTGTAACAACATACACTTACATCCTCTGAAATAATGGAGAAAAGAGGCAGTGGAGTGCCTCACTTTTGATTGAATGATTGAATGGCAAGGGCTAGAAAACATGACATAAAAAGCAGATAAGAACAAATTAAATCTTAAAATAGAAAATCCTGTAGAACTTCCTGATGGCACTTGATTAAAAACATAACTCCAAAATAACTGCCTCATGCTACAGCTCTTCACCAACCTCTGAGCTACCAGGTGTGGGGAATAATAGAACCATGGAAGGGATTGGGTTGGAAGGGTCCTTGAAGACCATCTCATTCCAACCCCTTGCCATGGGCAGGGACACATTCCAGTAGACCAGGTTGCCCCAAGCCCTGTCCAACATGGCCTGGAGGCCTCAAGGAAACATCCTCCATTCCACTCCACTGTAACAGTCCTGGCAATCCCCATGTGGCCTGTAGTGGTCTGGCAGAAACTTTGGGAATGACCAAGCCAGAGCACGTAAGACACTCCTTGCTGGAGCACTGGAGGTAATACTCCAACAGTTTGTCCCTGTTTCTCTAAAAGATGTCATTCAGGCTCTGCTGGGTTTGGCTGGAGTAGATTTAATTGAATTTTCCTCCCAGTGTCTGGAGTGGGGCTGTGTTTTGGATTTGTGCTGAACAGGGGTGATAATATAGAGATAGGTGTTATTCCTGAACAGGGCTTGCATGGAGCCAAGGCCTTTTCTGCTCCTTGTCCTGCCACGCTGCTGAGGAATTGGGTGTCCATGGGAAGCTGGGAGGAGATAGAGCCCAGGACAGGAGACCCAAACTGAAATTCCACACCTTAGGGCTGTGCTCAGTAAATACAGTGGGGGGAAGAACAAGGAAGGGAGCATGTTTAGAGTGAAGGTGTTTGTCCTTGCAGGTAACTCGTGTGTGAAGGGGCCCTGCTCTCCTGGGGGATGGCTGAACACCCACCTGCCATGGGAAGTGGGCAATGAATTCCTTGGTTTGTTTTGCTTTGTTTGTGGCAGATTTGCTTTCCCTATTAAACTGCCTGTACTCAGCCCACAAGTTCTTCAGCTCTTCCCCTTCCAGTTCTCCCCAGTGTGGTGGTGGGGCAGGGAGTCAGTGGCTGTGAGAGACTCGCTGGGGTTAAAGCCTGGCCCAGGTCAAGGACCCAACCACAAGTAAATTGCTCTAACACACCCACAGTCACAGTATCTGCCTTGCAGATTGCTGCACAAGGAGAGGTCACTGCTGCTCACAGAAGCCAACACCTTTGCAAAATGCTCTGACATCAGGAAACAGCAGGGCTGAATTTTTCATGATTTCTTCCATTTCTTTGTGTCAGAGATTGCTTCTTGCTTGGAAGGTTGCTGCCTTCTGCTCAGTGCTTCAGTCACCTGCGTGGGATCTGATCAGATTTTGTCTCTGTGTCAGGGCAGCCTTAGCAAAGAATCTGTCTCAGTGAGAATTTAAAACCTCCTCCTGCATGGCCAGGTCCCTCTATGCCAAGAACTCTGCTTTGCAACGCCAGCACCAACTGACAGGCTGACTCCACTGGTAGCATATGATCTCAGTGCCCCTGGCACGCTGTGGAGAAGAGCCTTCAATCCTGTTCTACAGCTGATGAGCCCTGCAGGGACAACATCTGACTTCTAGGGGCTCACAGCCCAGAGTCAGTATCCAAGTCCCAGGAGGACTCCCAAGTAGTTCTCAATCTGGAGCTCTTGGAAAAGTGAGCTTGGGTTTAAGTGAGCTTAGCATAAGGCACATGGAGAAGTTCCACCCTTGCTGTGGGAGAGTACTAAGTAGCTAGGGATAGTGTAGAAATACTGTTTTCCTTTCTCTGGCACAGGGGATGAACCTGGGAAGGGAAGTCTGGTGGGGAATGGGTGGTTTTGGAGACCCCAGAGCTCTGCCTGCAGCCCCTTCCTCAGCCCGGGGGCTCCCAGCACCAGCTGCCCCCGTGCTTCTGCCTGGGCTACAGCAGAGCTCCTGCTGCTCCTGCTCTGTTTATGGAGTTACAAACATGGCCAGTGAACAGGTGAGAAAACCAACAGCTCTACAAGGAGCTTTTTCAACCAGTAATAGAACTACTTCCATTTTCACCACCTCTCCCCTCTGCATTCTTAACACGGATTCCATATAAACCATCTAATAGTCCAATCTTGTTCCATCTGCAGTCTGTGAGGTTTTATCATGCCACTCTCAGATACTCAAAACTCACTCCTTGCCTCTCTCCTTCCATCACCACAGATCCTCTGCATCTTAATCTGGGCTTTTTGCTGTAAATTCATGTGGCTTCAAAGGCCAAGGATATCTTATCTGGGCTAAAAAAGCATTTTGAGTTTCTACCACTGTAGGAACAGTTTAATTCTTTTGTAAAGTCAAAACAAATGAAGCAATGGTATTCCTCCCCATAAGCAGCTGAGTATCAGCAGTGAGCAAACTGTTCTCAAATATCCCTTTTTGGGAGTTGTTAAAATCCACTTGCAGCTCCTGAAATCCTCAAATCCAAACTCTGCCTCAATGCAGCACTGACACATCTCTATAAAATAAGTGTCCAGCCTGTTAAAACCCCCAGTGACACAGCTCCAGCTGTTTCAGAGAAGGAATGTTCTTTTTGGCAATGCAAACTACCAGAATGGAGCACACTCAGCATCAGTTAGCTGCCACTTTAATACCTGGGAAATGGTTAATGGAGGGGACTCTGGGCTTTGCTGGCAACAACATCAGGTCACCTGGTGGGTCCTTTCCTACTCCAGCTGCTGCCACAGAAAAATGAGAGAAAGGGGGGGGTTGACAACTCTGTGAGTCCTTCCCCTGTCCCACATAATAGAATCTGCAAAGTAAAAATAAGGTCAGACACTTTCAAATTGCTGCAATAGGAGAACTGGGAGATAATTTTATACCCAGTTCTGCAAAAGGCTAAAAATAAGCCTGATATGAGGCAGAAGAAAGAGCCTGAAAATGGATTATTCTCATTTTTCCTGTAATGCAGTTTGAAGATGTGCTATGTTTAAGACAGCAGAAGTGTCTGGGCTAGGGATGGTTCTTTTTGTGGATTTTGCTATCTCCTCTGTAAAGTGTATTTTTTTTTTTCTAGTGTTTGTACACACCACTTTTAAAATTAAATGTCCACCAGCACTTCTACTCAGCAAGAGCTTCCACATCTGATCAAAGGTGTTAACAGTAAATTTTTTTCTTATTAAATGTTTAATTTTCATTTTAGGAGAAAAGAAATACCTGCTTGAGTTGTTTAAATAACCTGATTCTTATTATGCAAACAAAGGAGTGAACGATTCAGGCTTGCAGACTCTCAAGTGCTGAGTGGTCACTGGTTAAAGACTTAAATTCTTTTGTTCTGAATAGCTGCATCTGTGCAGCTGTTTATTCCTGCTCTGGCTGCACCAGGGATCCACACTGCAGTTGCATCCTGCTGCCTGATCTGCATTGCTGTATCCTTGGTGGAAATACCCAGCCTCTATCATGCAGAGAGGGACTGAGCCATTATAAAACTTGGACATCCATCCTAAGCATCTTTCCATACCTCTGGAAAAAAACAGAAAATCTAATGTTTCCAGGTGTAAAACCAGGGATTCAGTTTAAAAAAAACCAAGTTAAAACAACAAAATCCTTTGAGGAGTAGAGTATCCCACACCTGCACAGGGTGATCTTTCAGGAAGAATCCAGGTGAATTTGGTTTTCCCTCAGCCATGGCAGGGGACAGGGCTGCAGGATCACTGCACTCACTGCCCAGGAAAGGATCCTGATACACACTAATTATTGGTGATTTATATCCCTGGTACCCAAAAGTTGTCACAGCTTGGGAAAAGGACATTTTTGAATCCCTTTTCATAATAAAACCCCCACATTTTTCCTAATTATTGATGGAGTTTCTAGCAAGTACCAAGTGTAGGCTGCTCTGCAGCCCTGCAGGGTGAAGCTCTGTTTGTCCCAGTGCTCCTCACGGTGAGCGAGGAGGGGGCTGAACACAACCCACAGACACAGCTCCCAGCAGTGCTGAGCTTCTGCTGCCACTGAGTGAAGAACCTGGACTGCTCCCAGCCTTGGCTCTTTGGCAGGGCTGCACAGGTACCTGTGATGGAGCTTGAGGATAGAAGTGCAATGATCAGATTTCTGATCCACTTCACAGGGCTCTGCCGTGGCAGGACTGTATTGTCTTCCAGAGAGTCTAAAATCTAGCTTGGGTCTCAGCAATATTCCTCAACCAGGTATGTGAATTACAGTTCAGAGTGCTGATGTTTGGAAATAAAATATAAATGCTTTAACCCTCCTCTGCAGAGGTGCAGAGCAGGAAAGAAACAACAGCACAGTCAAGTGATATCACAGAAGGAATTGTAGTTGAAAGGTTTAAAAAACAATTGAAGTATTTATTACTACTAGTGCCTAAGACCTCTTACAGAACCCATTCTGAACTGTTTTCTCTCTCTTATCACTTTGGAACAGTGGGATTAAATTTGTGTTATAGAACTAGTCCCCAAAATGATTGGATTATTTGCACAGAATGATGTAGTCTATCCTGTTCTCTGCTAGTACTACATTTTCTAAAAGCCTCTTTAAGCTGTCAGACTTCTGAAGCAGCATGAAAATGGTAATAAAAGAATTGTGTTAAAAAAAAATTGCTATAGAAAGAATTTTTTTCATTAGTGTTTTGTGAGCAGCCTTGTTGACTGGAATTCCTGTGCTAAAAAAGTACAAAATATGCCAGGAATTGTGGCAACGATAAAAGTAGTGTGAAAGCCTGGAAATTCTTTTTTTGAAAGGAAGCATGGTGGAAACTGGAGGAAGCTTTACAGGAAAGAGTTGCTATCCTGGTATCTGCCCTGCCCGGAAGAAGAAATTATTTCTAAGCAAATGCCCAGAGACAGTTACACAAAGAAACAAACAAACCCAGAAATCCCAGCAATAAATCCCTGAACTACATTTCACAGAAGTGTGGGAACTAAAGCTCAGTTTCCACAGGCTGTGAGAGCAGTGTCCCACTTCTCTGCTCCCGTGTGAGCTCACTGGAGGGGTGGGTGGCAGCTGCCCTGTGCCCTGGCACTGATGGATGGCTTTAATCTCTGGCGTGTGACACCGGCGCTCGTGACTCCCACAGGTTAATTGATTTCTTTTGGCAGAGCCCGCTCCCAGCTCCCGTTGTCTGAGCAGCAGGACTGACTGCAGAAGGAAAACAAGGCATCCTGAAATAGAAATTCCTCTCTACCCAGCAAGTAATAAATGGGATGGAGGGGAGGACTGGCTGGGCAGAAAACAGCCTCTGCCAAAGGTGTGTGATGCCAAGTGCAGGTGGCCTGGCAGGCGGGAGCTGGACGGTGGATCTGGGGTCCAGCATGGAGTTTTTATCTACTAAGAGCAAAATGCTGCTACCTTTCCTCTCACAGGCAAGCATGGAGATGCTAACAAATAAATCCTGCCCCATAAATTCTGAGCAGCCACTGAAGTTGCGGGGTGGGGGGGGGCAGACAGACCCTGCTGCACATGGGTCCCTCCACAGTCTCCAGCCTCACTTCCCTCTTACTTCACTCTCATTTCTCAGTAACTTGAGTGAAGCTGCACTCCAGGAATCTCACTGCAGGATGACAGGGTATTTTTAACATAGGAGTGGGCACACCCCAGAAAGAGTACCCTTCCTAGGAGTCACCTGAGAGAAATTATTTTGTTAACCATTATTTATGACAATTGTTCTCCCCAGTTTGCAACACAAAATATCTGTGACTGACTAATACAAAATTCATAAACAAATGTGAGTCAGGAAAGGGAATGATGCTAAAAGAGAAACAAAACCAGGTTTGACATCTGAATGTTTTTCTTCTAAGAATGGAGCAGTGGCTGTTTGGGAGGCTGGATGTGGATAGAGTACATCCAAAGCTGCTAAGGGTAGACAGCAACAGAGGAATAATCCCTTTTGTGCAGGAGCAATTAGAAGTGTGGATGTGATCTCCCTCCCACATTAACACTGCTGCAAAAGCTGGGGCTGTGGCAAAACAACTGTGTAAGACACACCAGTGCTGGCAGCCAAGGAGAGTCACCCAGCTAGTGACCAGCCTGTGACCTGTGGTGTCTCCTGAGTGAACCAAAACCTTCTTCCTTGAGCTCTCCACTGGAGCTGAGAACAGCTGGATACCACAGTGCCCTGCTCAGCATAAAGGTCCAGGTGGGCTTGACATGCTGAAAAAATGGGAGTGACCTGGAACTCACCACTATCTGAATCCTGAGCCCCTCCCCATGGCACACTGGGAGTACGTGTGACAGGACTTGCTGCTCCTTGCAGCAAAAAAGGCACCCTGAGCACCCAGAAACTTATGTTCATCTTGCCATGTCTCCAGGTGGTCACTGCCTGGACTGGCATGTACAGCTTATGTACACAAGCACAGCACAAGCACAGAACAGGGCTGGAGAGCAGATCCAGGAGCTGGAGAGAGAACAGAGGCTGGAGAGCAGATCCCACCTTCCTGCCTCATGCCATGCCAGGCAGGCCATCAGAAACAAGGGACAGCTTTCATGTCTTCCCCAAATAATCTGTTGTAGGATTTCCCTCTTTTTTCTCATAGGATGTCCTTCCTAGCACCTAATCTCCAACTTTCCTTCCTGCCATTTAAGACCCTTCTGTGCAGATAACAAACCAGGCACACACATCACATCCCCAAAGCCACACTGAAGTTCAACTCTGTAGGACTTCCCATCCTTATGACATGAGGTCTTGTTTTCCCACAATGTTTAAACATCTCATTGTAGAGGATCTTCTCCTTTCTTTGGTATTTATGTATGCTAGTAAAAGGAGGATGGAACTGCACTTACAGGGCCACAGCACCATTTGTGGCACTGCTTCCAAATCTCTTTCATCCATCTAATAAGACAGTGTGAGCCAGAAAGTATCACCCAAACTGTTCACACACTTATGTCAACTCCAAACACCTAATTTTCCTTCTACCTGTACAATACCTAGAGTATTCCAGGGCCCTCCTCCTGAAGGCAAATCAAGGCTCCCATTCTCCAGTGGGGGAAAAGCAAAGGCAACTTACAGTCGACACCAGACTAGTCACCTACCCACATATGCAGCATGACATTACACATAGTAACTCTTATTTTTCAACAATGATGAGAAAGAGACTAACCCCAGAAGTTTGTATGTCATGTGGAAGCGTCTTCCGAATTACTGTAGTTGCCAACCGTGAGATGATCCGAATCGGTTTCTTTACTGAAAAACAGTAGCTTTTTTTTCACGAAGCTGCAAGAAGGGACTGGGAAATCTTTATCATAGCAACCCTTGAGTGCACATGTTCCCACACACAGCTTGCTTCCTCCTTGCCTCATGTTCTTGACTGCCAGAGGTGGTCAGTGGGGCTCCGGGGATGGAGGCGGGTGGGTGCAGCCTTGACCACTAAGCTCTGGGGAGCACCTCCTGCTCCTCACCTCACACTCCACCGGTTCCAGCACGCAGCAGCCCCTCACCATGGACAGCCTGGGCTGTGACATGCTCAGGCAAGGGTGTAAGTGGCCTGTGCTCCCCTCCGAGCCATGTGGCCAACCACTGAGATCCACCAGAGCAGAAGCGTGTGAAGGAAGCCCAGCCAGCATGACCCAAGCCCCTGTGCTTCGTGCAGCCTCATGCACTCTGCTGAGCTCAGGTTCTTAACACACAACCCAACATCCTTTACCTGGAAGGGCCAAAGCCAGGGGAAGAGTACAAGCATAACGTTCAAGAGAGCAAACAGGCTGTGGTGCCTCCCCACTCGCAATGGCCAGGCTACTCACTGTTGCTCAGCTTTAGCTCGGTCACTTAGGAAGAAGAGGGCTGTGGCCAGGAAGAACATCCCTCCCAGGACAACGACAAACGGGCAGAGCATGAGCGCGTAACCCAGGCTGAGGAACTCCCACACCGGGGACTCCTTTGTGCTTTGTCGTATCAGGTCGGAGATCTAAGAGAGAGGGGCAAAAAATAAGTCACTTAGATGAAAAAGAGACATGGTAATAGTGAAGGGAACACGATTCCTGAAACAACCACCCACCAGACATGTGTGAGGTTTAAAATGGAACAGAGTGTTCAGCAGAAGCTGAATGTCCCTCGCACCCTTCAGCCTTCCACGCAGCAGCCTGGGCAATTAATGCTCTGGGCTTGGCAGGGGTTCTCCTCTTGCTGTCACTCTTCTGGCCTGATCTAATATTATTCCCACAGCCTTTCCATGTTCTGCCAGGCTGCGACAGCATCTGTGGGTGTCTGACCTTGCTGTACTGCCCAAACACCCTGGGGAGCCAGCAGGGCCCTGCTGGTGTTGCTCAGTGTGGGTGAGGGAGCGATCAGTCTCCTGCAATTCCTATTAAGTCCTGCTTACTCCCATGCCTGACCTACCTTTCAGCAAAGGGAGGTATTAAATTCCATTAAATTCTGTGTACTGAGTGGGAAGGGGGGAGATGTTTTTCAAAGAACAAAAAAACCAGAGATCCCATCTGATTTGGGGAAACAGAACTTGAACGTGGGGGGTTTATGCCCACGTCTGAGGTATGGGGCTCATTCCTGCTTCCAACCTCCCAAGCTTGAAGTGTAATTGTGTGCAAGACATGGCTCTGTCCCAGGCTGAGACACAGGGCTGTGCTCACACTGCACACCACCAGATTTATGGATTAATGCAATCTGCACCTTCTGACAACCAAAAAGCATCATTACATGAAAGTAAACACAAATTATTTACATCTACACAAAGGAGCAGAGACGTGCAACAGCACTATTTCATTTGTTATGAAAAGCTTTTGCTAGAACTCAGTAAAATGTAATGCATTTTAATTAAAACTACCACGTTTTAATATTTACTGCCCAGCAAACAACTTTACTCTCCATAAATCCAACAGAAAGGTAGCAGCAGTTGGGGTGGGTCTCAAGACATTGGGTATTTAAATGTCCAGCTCTGTTTTTATCCATGACCTTTTGCTGGGGGAGAAACACTAGTTTATACCAAAAGACTGCAGGGAATTTGCAACATAAAGTCCTACTGCTGTGCACACACGCAAATCAGCTCCAGAAATAGTCAAAGCTTGTGCAGCAACTTCTAAGCTGCCACATTACTGGTAATGGAGAAGCTGGAGGCAAACCCAACCTACAAAGCAAGTTCTGACATTCAAGGCTTAAATCTTGACAGTGAAAAGAAGAACTGTCACATGCAGGAGAAGTCACCAATTCACAGTGTGCAGAGACCTGGAAGGTAAATGTGTGTGAGGAGATGCCTCAGCAGAGCCAAGCACAACAGAAGGCCCCAGAAGGATGATGCTCATGGGGACCCAAAGAACAGGTCACGGGGTGGGTTTTAGCAGGGAGACTCTGGAGCACGGGGTGTTTACACCCCTCTCACAGCCCAGCCTGGCTCCCGTGGAGGGATGGAAAGGAGGAGCTGCCAGCCCAGTGCTGGAGGTGACACTACTGCCCATGCTGGAGCTGAGCACTGTCCTACAGGATGGAGCCCTCTCATGTAAGGGGGAGTGAAGCAACACTGGAAGAGTGTAACTGCAGAAAGAATTTAAGGGTTTTAGCCTGATTTCTCTGTTTCATTCCCTGCCCTAGAAAGGACGAGGAGAAAATTTGAGTGCTTGGGATATAGAAGAGCTCTAGTCCTCTCAAAATAACTTTATTCACAGTGTGAAACACATGAAGAAAAACAAGAGTGTTACAAACAATTCTCATGTGAGACTGAAGGCAAATCAAGTGACCATTAGTCTGAGAGATTTATTTAAAAAATAGCAACAAGACTTGAATGTAAAAAGAATGCACCCAGAGAAAAGTAGCAGAATGTGCTCTGCACCCAGGAGACAGGGACATCAGCTGGTCATTAATTCCCTTTTGTATCCAGACACCTTAATTCCAAACATTTTCCTTACTCTTTATTATGAACCAGAATTTGGCATCGAGTCAATGTCTCTGTCAGGCTGCAATAGCCAGAATTGAGGATATTCTAAAACAGAAACCTAGACATTCTAAACCACTTTTCATTTTTGGGAATGGATACAATTATTCTCTAAAAGGACCAGACAATAAATCACTTGACAAATTGACATGATAAGTCAGCAGCAGAGGATGAAAAGCCATCCATGGGCTCCTGATTGCTTTCTCCATGGATGACATGACATTCTAGGCTAAAAACCAGCTTTGAAAGTGTAAAGTCTCCAACAAATAAATCTCCCAATGCAGTTTGTCCCACACCTTCCCTTCTAACACATTGTGTTGACCTTTTATAGCAACAAATCATGTTATTATTAAATCTGCTGTATTTTTCATTTTTAACCAAACACATTCTGTAAATATACAGTTTAGAAAAAAATGCCTTTCCTCCCTTTCAAGGTATAATTCTTTCCACCAAGCCTGCTGGGCTTCCTCGTCCAAGTTCCATTTAATTCCCTCCCCAGTGTCTTCATCTCTTAACTCTAGAATTTTATCAGGGTCCACATATATATTTTTGCTGGTAACAGTCACTGTTCTCTGTTAGTTTGTTCCATTTGGTTACAAACCACCTGCTAAGGCTGGAACTTTGGCATCTCCTCTCAAGAGGACACAGGACATAATTACAGGCCTAGGCTCCAAGAATGACACACCGTTTGCCAAATGGTCTGCTCTATATTGCCAATTTTGGGCTTTCCAGACTTCTTGCAATGACAGCATCCTGAGCTGGCCAACTGTGATTTGGCAAGACCCAATCAAGCACAATTTTTGGTGTCTTCTCTCTAACATGAGTAACAAGCTGCGGGGGCTGTGCGTGGCCAGTGCCAGCTCTGCAGCACAGAGTCATGTGTGGGATTCCTTCCTTTGTTCCTCCAGCTGGGAGGTGGCAAAAAGCTTCGAAACGTGTGTGCAGAACGCGGGGGTGGAAAATCAAGAAGGAAGTCCCCTTGCTGCTGTGCAGTCTAATCACAAGCCTGTGATGCCAGCCTAGCTGTGAAAGTTCTCATCTCCCCCTCAGTCCTTAGCAGAGAGCTCAGACCAAGAGGAATGGCTCAGCTCAGTAAAGCTCAGCTTGAGGCACCGCTACAGCCGCACGCGGACGCCGCGTGCTCGGCCGCTGGCAGCCGCTTGGATGGGGTCCAGCTGAGACAGCTCCTGCCTTCCACGATCCCAGCCCCAAATCCCCAGCTCTGTCTCCATCTGAGGGCAGGAGACAACAGAGGAACAAAGGGAAACTTCACTGCTTTCTTGGGAAGTATGTGGTGTGTGCTTTGGAACAGGGGACGGGCCGTGGATACAGCAGATGCCAGGGTGGGCTGAAGCCCAAGGAAGGCATCTGGATTCCATGTTCTGTCTCTCCTGAACAGTCTGGGCGGGTAAATTAACTGATTTATTAATTACACAGTGTAATGTTAACAACATCTCTGAAATCACCATTTCATTTCCTCTCCCTCACTGCCGAGTCAGTATCTTAATTCCTCTGCAATTGGTGTCTCTAAATTTCTGACATTGCCACTTGGGCACAAGTCCTGCTACATAAAAGGGTATTTCTGGCACAAATATCTGATTTTCATGATTACCAGTTTGATACATGCCAGGTTCTCCCTGGCTGATCACTTCAGTACAGTTCCTTAACACAGTATTCCCTGTAACCCCACAATGGTTTGGGATCCACCCACTCTGAAGTCAGTGTGAATGTGAAAGGTTTCTTTAATTTTCTAAAAAATAAAGGAATATTAATGCAAATGAAGCTGAGAAAGCAAAAAGGAGGGATTTTATGAAGTAAACAATTTGCTGGGCCTGCGGGGGAGCAGAAGCATTTACACTGTGCTAAGTGGCATGAGGAACTCTTTATAAAAAGGTGAAGTAAACCTGGTTTTTTAATGGTATTTCCCCCCTCCCAGGACGACCAGGCTGCATTAAATACATGGTGCTGCCTTGAAAAAGGCTACAGTAAATTAAGATGCTCCACAGGGATGCTGCTTGCTATGCCAGGACATGGACTTGGTATGTCAGAGCAATGTCTGCCCCATTTGCCCTGGAGAGGGTTGAAAGTCTCTTTTCTTCAAGTCATTAACTGCCTTTCTCTCCAGTCTGGTCTGCCCAGGGGTTTTCTAAGTTAAGACTGGACTTTCTGTGATCCCAGAGAGAGATGCCTCACACCATGGGGAATGTGAAGGAACTCCCATGACAGGGCCCAGGTACGTGAACATGTAGGGATGGGGGTGCCCATTCCCATGCACAAACAAGTCTGTGGCATCCCTGTGCCCACCTCTCCTGGCAGCATGGGCCCCCTTCCCTGTCTGCACCTCCCATGAAAGCAAAGTGATTCCTTGTGTTGAAGAGAGTCTGGACACATTCTGAAAGGTGCTCAGCACCATGAAAACTGCCCATCTTGGGAGCCTGCAGGATGATCCCTGGCAGCTCAGAGGAAGAAAACATTTATTTAAGGAGGTTTTCAGTGCACAGAGGAGTGGCAGAGCAGATGAGACAGAGCTTGAAATACTCGAGTGCAACAACGACCTGCTTTGGATTTCTGGGCTTTCTCTAATGAGATACTTTCACCTACATGAAACATTTATCAAAAATACTGAGAACCTGTCCATCTAACAAAGTCATGGACATGAGAGATGCACAGAACTCTGAAAAAACACCAAAGCAGGCTGTGGACCATTGGCACAGAGCATTTTAGAGATGGCAAGTCATTTGATATTTTATTGGCAAACTTAAATCTTATCTGTTCCTGACTCATCAGAAGCAGGAAGCTTGTTAGCTGGCTGCAATGAGATCAGTCCCATGAGGACTGGTCTCCAGGTGGTTAATTCTCCTCTTATTTTGCAGCTGACAGCTATGTCAAAGATTTGGCCTTTCAGTGCACTATGAAAAAGGCTTTTAATTACTCAGGGCCAGAGAAATCCTCACCTTAAAGTTACTGCTTGAAGTAACAGGTAATAAGGAGGAGGGGTGGAAGTTCTCACCCTCACATTATTTCCCTGGCAAGCACAGCAGATGTTCAGACTACCAAGGCCAAATTTCATTTTTCCCACCACAGTGTGGGTCATACACAAGCATGAACGTGGGGAAAGATCTCTGCAGGAGGAGTGATGCCATCAGGGTTACACCACACCTGTCATGCAGCTGGGACATGGTAAAGAAGGAACAATAAAAACCATAAATGTGCATCACATTTCATCTACCAGCTCTGTCAGGTGATGGGAGATGGCTGCTTATACAGACTCATATACACTGTGTTAGAACATGCTGCAAAAGGCAACAAGACAGAGATCCCTGTCCCATCCTCAACCCCACAAGAGCAGTGGAATATCTCCTGATAGTCCATGAAACAGAGAGTGATGCCAGGAGAGTATTTTGCACATTTTTGTTACAGGACATTACTGCCTTTTTGAGCTCGAGGTCATCTCTTACCCTGCTTTGGCAGGAGAGACAGGACTGTGTACCCACCAGCAAGCACCTAGTGGGCCATATTTGAGGAATAGCTGCATGGGTCAGACAGGGACAGAACACCCAGACTGCAGCATCACATCCCAACGATCCACTTTACTGCAATACCCTGTTTTGAAGTCAGACAGAAGAGGATTTGATTCCCAGTGGGCTGTGGCCTGCTTTAGTCCAGCAAACTAAACTGGAAAAAGTGTTCTTCCAGATTAAGCATGTCCTACTCTGAAGCAGCCATAGCATTTTAAACCATACAATATGAATTTTAAACCATTTCCACTATGAATTCTGCTTTCTCAGACAGGCAAGTCTTTACACATAGAGCTACTTCCTATACAGATATACTTGGTTAGGTAAACACCTTAAAAACAAATCAACAAAAAGGCTGTTTGAAACTGGGCCAAGACACTGTGAAATCTGTACCTCCAGTTTTAACTTTCATTAAGAAGTATCTTAATTGCTGCATTTACTACAGTTTTTCTTGCCTTGCCCCTAATGAAATGCTGATCTGCCTGCCCTGATACTCTGCACCAGGGATAATTAACACTGCTCTGCTAACTACTTGCTAAAGGAAGGTCATTAGTATTCTTGCTGCCTAAATAGCTCATTAGATTTATCAACCTGCTCACAGGAAAGCTGGGGAAGGGAGAAAAGTGAAGGGTGCCAGGGCTCCCACAGCCCAGCTGGCATGGAGTGGCTGGAGGTGGTGCCTCTCCAGTAAAACTGAAAGGGCCCAGGAGGGCAGGAAAGATGGGAACCACCACCAGAGGAGTCCAGGGAGTAGGTTTTAGCCCATCAAAAGGTGCTCGTGGAGGAGAGCTGTCTCTGGCACTTTAGAACATCCTCCTCACAGGTTGATGTTGCCAGGTGACAGGGAGATACAGACTGGTTTTCATCCTCAGACCTTATGAACAGCTGCACAGAGAAGATGAGAGGGAGTTTAAGCAAGCAGGAGAGCAGCCAGCAGCAGGGCAGCGAGGACAACGTGTGCCCCCAGCAGCACCTGCCCAGCACACGTAGGGAGAGCAGTGCCTGCAGCAGCTCCTGTTGGATCACAGTCAGAGGCAAGGAAGAGGAACGTGGAAGAGGAAAGTGCTCAGGTAGGAAGCAAATTACAAACTTGGAGGAAGGAAAGAAAAAATCCCAAGCCACAGCCTTGAAATAAAAGCCCTTTTGGCTGTATTCAGACTTCCAGAAGAAGAAGAGCAGTCAGGAAGTGGAGGGAGATACAAGAAGAAGGATGATGTAAACCCTGAGCAGGGAAAACAGGTTCATGCCTGTGCACAGATGGACAGAGGAGCATGGAATTACAGCTGTTTTAGTTTAAAGGGCAACCAAGATCAAACCAGAATTAGTGATACAAAGAGCTGGAGTTGTGATGCAGCCTGAGAAGAGTTGACTATCTCACATGCTGCTGCCACCTCCCTCCACTTGCTCTTATGAGTCTGAAATGCTGTCTAGGGCAGCAGTTGAAGACCTTTATCTGATACTCAGCATTAATGGTGGGATTTGGGGCATTTCTCTTAACACTTCTGTGCTCCAGCAGTGTGTCTCCATAGTGGGAGTGGTCACAGACAGAAAAGTACTAAACCTATTTGGGTGTAATGCACTGAGCAGGTGAGATTTCTCACCAGCTGCCTCAAGAATAAAGCGTGGAGTGACACTGGAGTTGTTAAAAAGGAGTTATTTAAACTCAACAGGTTGGTTACCACAAAGATCCTGAAAAAAGTTGCAGCTCTCTAGGAATAAAAGCTGTCTCATCTACTGAAATACTGCAGCAATGCCTGTTCTTATTTGGAAATGAGCAGGCAGTGCTGATTTACAGTAACTGATCTCAGAGCTTGCCACATAGTAAAGCTTTATGCAAATTACAGCTGCCACCCTAAAGCTGTATTTGCATAACTCCTTTGCAAGTCAATCTTAAGCCTTTTTACCATAATAAAAGTTATCACTATTTAAAGAGACATGAAAAATAGCCACACACATGTGCTCCCTGCCACTTAGCTTTTAAGCACTAATGTGTATTTGCTGCTTTGGGTGGTTTAAGGAGCTGCAGTGCAAGATTTGGAATGGGGTGAAGTTACAGAAAGTCTGAGTGTGCCTTGAGCTCTCAGGACACACCACAGAGCACGGCAGCAATTGCACACCTGAGGCTGTGGCTGGTCTGCACCTTCTGTGTTGCACATGGGGATTGTAAGATCAATACAACATTTATTGGTATCCAGCAGAGACAACTGCCTGCCACAGCTCGGTCCTACAAGGACAAGGGTCACCAGTGCTTTATTCAGAGCATTGCTAGAGGGAATCTCACTGTAAACTCACCAAAACCATGTAGAGTTCCAGCCATGTTTGATCAAAGCACTGATCATTTAGTGAGGGAACTCTTTAAGCAGTTGGAAGACACAGCAGATCCCAGATGAACCCCAGTGATCAGGAGGCTGAGTTCCACCCATTCTGAGCCTGCCTGTTACTGCAGCTCACAGAATCACAGCATTATTAAGGTTGGAAAAGACTCCTGAGATGATCAAGTCCAACCTGTGACTGAATACCACCTTGTACACCAGACCAGAGCACCGAGTGCCACGTCCAATCATTCCTTGGACACCTCCAGGGCTTCTGCTGCTCTCCTTCAAAACCTGCCCCCTGCTCTTGCTCTGCCTCGTGAAGGGTCTGGAGTCCCAGCAGTGGGAATTGATGCCCTTAGGGTGGGGAGTCCCAGAAGAACTGTGGGCATCAGGTTCCCAAATTTCCCTTAAGTCCAGCAGGAGTAGGTTACTCAGCCCTCACAGAGTGCCTTGAAAATCCTGGTGAGAACCTGAGCCCCTTCTGCAAGCTGCCCAGGTGGGGTTTCAATGCTGCATGAAGGTCTCCATCCTGCACTGCAGCTGGACAATTCCTGTGGTTTTTAACACCCAGGTTCAGTGCTTGCCTCAGCTCTGGTGCAGAAGTTGGCTGTCCTTTCACTTTAAATAGTATTTGTTTTCCTGTGTTATGTGGAGCTGTAGTTGATCTTTCAGTCCTGCTAGCAGAGGGAGGATGAATCAGCCCAGCCAGAAAAAAGGCTGCACAAAGGGATGCTGGCTCCTTTCATGACATGAGTGCTTCACTCCTCCTCTTCTGCACAGAGCCTTGGACCTGCATCACCTCCTCCCAAATCACAACTGCCCAACAATTACAGCATTAGAAAAGGATCATTCAAAATAATAACGAATATTTTCCCAGTCTAAAGAAAGCCTATTGCTTTGCAGCTATTAAATTGGGGCTATACATATTTCAGCCAAGAATCCTTAAGTAACTCACAACTTGCTTGATCTCTGAATACCAGAGAGGGTATTCAGAGGAGGGCAAGGCACATTATTTCTACAACCAAAGACCTTTTATTTTTAATCTATGACATTGAAGAGCCCCAGGCAACTTTCAAGAATAATTGCAATCATTCAGGGTCCTAGGTATTCCTCCTGGACATCCCTCTTTTGTAAGGAAAAGGAGGAACATGCAGCAGAGTCATCTGAGGCAGCCTGGGCTGCCCCAGCCCTGCCCTCACCTCCAGCCCCTGTCCTCCCTGGCTCCTTCTCCTCTCCCACATTCCCCATGTCACCTGCCCTGCATGAAGCAGCCTCTCCTGCAGTTCCTTTGTCCTTGCCACCTTCAAATAACTTCTAAAATAAGATCATTTCTCCCCAGGTGCCCAGAACATTGAAGTAAATAAAGAGTTAAGCTAAATTGTGCATTTTTATTCTCTTGAGAGATTTCTCATTTCTTTGGTCTTCTCAGTCTTATCTCTATCTGCCTTTTCCCATGTGCTTCAGAGGGCTACAGAGCAGCCACAGCATTGCCACTCAAAAGTAAACATTCATGTATACTTAAACAGATATACATACAAAATTAAATAGATATAAATAATTATGTGTAGCTACACACACTGGTGTCTACAGGATGAATAGATGAGCAATGATGGTTGTAAAAAATAAAAAAGCCCCACAGCACCCAGCAGCTGTGTCTGAGCTGGAGGAGCACATCAAAGTCCTGTCTCTCAGGTGATGGGACCAGTGAAGATCCCAGTCACATCCCTGGGTAGCAGCACTTTCAGCACATCAGGAGAGGGGTAACTTAGGGATTTCTGTGGAAGCTACTGTATTTTATAAATGATGATCTGTGATCTCTGAAACTCCATGTATCAAACTCCGCTGAAGGAAAAAGACATTTCCCCAGTATATCCAGATTTCTTTTCCTCATTACATTTCCCAGGCCTTTTATTTCCAACTGTGAATGTTCTCTGACTGCCACATTTTGGAGCTGGGTCTCCTCGTCTGTTCTGCAGTAGGACAATGGTGGCACAGGAAGGGAGATCCCGGTCAGACCAAGGCCAGCCACTGAAGCAGTCACAGAAAGGAACCCAAATTGAGCACCCCAGGAAGGAGTAGCAATAAAAACCCCTGGCTGGGCACTGCCCAGGCTCCCCAGGGCATGGTCATGGCCCCAAGGCTGCCACAGCTCCAGGAGCGTTTGGACAATGCTCTCAGGCACAGGCTGGGATTGTTGGGGTGTCTGTGCAGGGCCAGCAGTTGGACTGGATGATCCTTGTCAGTCCATCCAGCCCAGAATATTCTGTGGTTCTATGATTTACTATCATACAAACCAGGTACAGCTGTGTTGCTGCCCATAAATAGGTATTTGGTTTCTGAGGCCAGTGAAGAGCTAAACACACACATGACTCTCTTCCAACCTGACTTCTATGGGCCCCATGTCCACACCAGAGCAAGAACATTCTCTCTTGTCAGAGCTGTCTGTGAGCTTTATAAACACCTTAGGCTAAAAAGATGTGGAAGCTTATTTCCCCACAGCTGGTCTGAACTGCAGCTCACAACAACCCAACCAGGTAAAAAAAGGGGCACTGCTCTGCAGCACTTCCCATTCTGCTGACAAACACAGGCCTTCCTTCCCAGCAGGATCTAACTTGGCATTTCAGATGAGCAGTTCAGAAACAAAAGCAAACCCTGCCAGAGCCTGCTGTGAGCACTTACAAATCCAATGAGATAAGGACTGCCAGCATCTCCCAGGAGGTGTGAAGTGAAACTCTGCAAGGCCACTGCGGTTGCACGGCGAGTTGGAATGACCACGTACTGCAAAGAAGGGGAAAGAAACAAAAATAGGTAAAGAAGCTGAAATA
Organism: Promerops cafer; assembly: GCA_013398275.1. Taxonomy (NCBI): domain Eukaryota; kingdom Metazoa; phylum Chordata; class Aves; order Passeriformes; family Nectariniidae; genus Promerops; species Promerops cafer. The sequence goes on along the minus strand of VZSE01014410.1, from coordinate 516,734 downwards.
AGAACCTGCCCATCTGTCTTGTACTGCTCAGTTTATGCTCAGGGCAGCACAAAACAAACCAGCCACCCCAGACAGAGCCACTGGCCACTCCATGGCTGGCTCAGGCACTGGGAGCCTCCTGCTCTGGAGTTTTCCTGCTGGCAGGTGCTGAGGGAGGGAAGCTCTGCCCACTCTGCTCCACTCTCAGCTTGGACTGAGCTTTCCCCCCAAGACACTTTGCTGTTGGTCCTCAGACTGTATTTTGCTTTGCTGGTGGGGAGAATGAAATTTAAAGTCACTCAACACCATCAGCCTTCCAATCAAGGACTGTGCTGTAACCTGAGATATTTGGTTTATTCCATAAAAAAAGATATTTTGTTTCCTAAAGCATCAGCAATCCACATCAGTGTGAAAGGTCATGGTCACACATCCTCCCTTCCCACTCCATTTCTAGCCACTTCACATTTTTCTCAAAAATTTGTGATTCCCTTTGTGAAAAGTGACAAAGTCACGTTAGGAAAATTTTCCATAGCCAAGATACTATATTTTGGTCTCCACTCCTCTAATAGGACATGACACCCTTAGCCAGGTCATGCAGAATCAGTCAGATTACACAGGAGCAGTGGAAAACACAAATTACTTCCCCATGAAGGGACTAGAGCTCACAGATAACAGAGCCCTAACTATGGAACTGGATGAAAAATTTAAAAAATAAAAAAAAACCCCAGCAACCCCATGTCCTGTGGAATGACCCTAATTTTATAATACACTTTTTTAGAGGCAGAAGAAAGTAATTGTCTCTTGCATAAATTGTTAAAGACACTGGCTAAGGACATCTGCATCAAGTCCACATATCCCAGTTTATGAATTGATTCTGTCTTGATTTAAAGGCTGGAAGTAATGAAGAATTCAATAGGTCTCTAAATCCAAGTGAGTGTTGTTTCTGCCTCTAAGCACTGAACCTCACTGTGCCTTTTCCTGTGGCTCTGACAGGAATGACTCTTGTCCACCTCTTTGGAGACCATGATCCCTTTTATTTATCCACTTCCTCTCTGATGGGCTGCCTTCAGTCTTTCTTTAGAAGTCCTGCCTTGCCAGGATCCTTGCAATCCTTTCCCAAAGTAATTTCTTAATTAAATGTGACACTTCAGGACTGGCTCATCCCCAGCCAGAGATACACAGAGATCCTTTACCTGAGCTGACTGGCAGGGAGGACTCACTCAGGGCACAGGACTAAAGCACATTGCAGGGCTTGAACTATTCCTCACAGGGAAGGGGAGCTGCCCTGTCTGCAGTGGAAGGAATTACCATAAAAACCATTCAAAAAAAAGAGCATTGAGAAAAGCCACACTAAAAGAGAACTGATGCCTATTTTAAATTATCATCTCGTTCCAAGCACAGCCAATTCCGAATTATGGGTAAAATTAGATTAAATCCTTTTCCTTAGGGTTTACCATGTGTGTTCAGATGACCTGCCAGTTCTTTCATCCTGCTTTGACAAAGCTGCAAATGCACACTGCTAATGCACTTTCATGCCATGTATTGAGCAGGCACCCTGTCCAACTTCTTTTGTGCAACAGAAGAGCAAGATATGTTCAGATCCAGAGCAGCTGCCTGGCTGTGGATGTCAGGCCCTGTCCTCCTTTTGCATCCAGGAACTCAGAACACGACTTGAAGAAAGAAATCCCAAGAGGAAAATTAGCTCTAAACTTCATTAGAGAAACAGAAATGTGCTGAAGGTCAGGATGTGAACAGTAGGAGAGCCCCACAATTCATTCCCACTCCCCAAAGAGGCAGATAATGGATGCAACCTGGACAGACCAGACAGAAGAAAAAAAACATTTAAGAGTGAGTTACTTTTGTTCTTCCCACCTGGCCCAGTTCACACAGGGGCAGTGGAGAAGCATTCTGCAAGAGCTCTTTGGGAAAGGGCATCTGAGTAGAAAAAGTGAAATTCTACCTAATTCAAGAGCTGTGCATAAATGTGAAACACAAATTTGAAACCTAAAATTTTTTTTCTTTCTGTAAAGTTTATGTTAACCAATCTGGAGAAAAAAACCTGCCTGGTTCTGTATTCTATCCATTTTTGAAGCAAAAAGACAAAGTAAATGGCACATTATTAAAAATTTAGCACTTTCAGGGAGTGGCAGTGAATTGATGCTAATTAGAGGAAGAAATCTTAATGATAGCTGTATCATATGTGTGCATGCATATATAAGTATTTATACACATGAACACACACATATATTAGGCATAATTTTGCATGTATAGCTATATTATGCAAACATAGTTTTGCAAGTAGGAGTACAGTTTCCAGCTTAACTGAAGAAGTTATTGATGGTTGAAACACCATGAAGTGCTAAAACTTGGTGTATTTGGTCTGGAATTCAAGAGACAAACACCCCCCTCAAAGCCAAAACCCAACATGTAGCAAGCAAATGAACACGACCTCCTTGAAAAACATATTGGAAAGGGAAAAAAAAAAACAACTTAAACCAGCACCTCCAAAAAACAACAAAAAATACTCCACCCTATCCCTACTCCAAAAACATTTTGTTCTGATGGACAGGAAGCAGTTGGTAGCAAACATCTACTGTTCTTGGAAGACAGAAGTAAATTACAACTCTAAATGGGCATTTCAATACTAAAATAGACCTAAATTCAAACCATGCATAGCCTGGTTTGGACATCCCACAGAAACTGGAGGTGGGAGAGCCACAGCAGCCAGGGAGGAAGCCTGTGGGGTTGTCCTGGCTCATCCCTGATTCCAGGTTCAGAGGCAGGCAGCACACAGGATGGGGCAGGGTGGCTGACCAAGCAGCTCTGGAAACCTCTGCTCTTTAAATAGAGGTTCAGAAAGGCCAGGGATTGCTGCTGACATCTCCTTCCTGTGATGAAACCAGCAAAAGCTGTCTGAAAAATGTTACTGGGGAAAGCCAGGGAGAGATCACCCTTCTCCCAGGAAAAGGCCACGTGCCAAAGGGGTAAGCTCTGATGTCTGTGTCTAAGCTTTAATAGAAACTCTGCTCTCTCCAGCACTCTGCTGCCCTTTCTGGGTCAGGACAATTCACATGGGCCTCTTTCAGCACCAGAGACAAAGAAAACATGCACTAACACTGTTCCAGCCACTGCCAGGACCTGGAAACAGCCCAGTTGTCCCTGCTGGTCAGAAAAGGGAAAGGCTGGCACCCAGAGAGACCCTCCACAAAAGCCAGGCAGACACTGTCTAAAAAATATACTCCTAAATGAAGTGAAAGGAGGCTGCTGTGCTTTCCAGTTCCCAGCACACCATGGAGCAGGACACCTCTACCTGCAGCCCTTGGATGGTTTGGAGAGGGCTGTGTTCCCTCATTCTCAGGCATTCCTCACCCTGCCTTCAAATCTAACCTGCAGCACTTGGAGTATTGTGTGGAGCACGCGGAGAAGCAACGACAAGAACCTCTGGAAATGCAATTTATCTTTGGCTATAAAAATAGGGCAGCATTTTGTACTAAATAAATAACTGGGTTTTATTTTTAGGGAAGGTAAACAGAATAAAAGCAACATTCCTACATGCCTATGGCACAGCTGAGCACCAGTCTGTGCCTGTTTCAAGTGTAAAGGAAGACTTTGACTTTACAACAAAACATCAAAGCAGCTCCTCCATGGCAGGTCATGACCATTTAGAAAGAACTAATGTTTTAAAAGAAAAGAGAAATATGAAAAGCAATTTTTTTTTGCATGAATGTCAGGACTATGAATAAACTGGAGGATGGCTTTTCTCAGCCATCAGAATCACAGACCTAAAGAGGCTGTGATTGAAATAGAGGCACTTTAAATTGCTTCATGGCTCTTACACAAAAATTCCAATCCCCTTTCCATCATCTCTGTTTTTGAGATGTGGTATAGAGGAAACCCCCACTATTAGCACCAGATTCCTGCAAAGCCCCACACTGCACATGTCTCAGGGTGTTACCCATCTGCCTGCTGCACTGAAGCTCATTCATTACTGCTGTTACAAGGCAGTTTTAATGCTACTTTGAGGTTCTGGTAATTTTAAGGCCAATTTGCAAAGATGGCTGATGAAATCTGTTTCATAATTAGCAAGCTCCATACAAAGCATTCCTCCTTTCCCCAAGCACCATCTGAGCATGTGCCTGGGAGGAGATATGGAGAGTTGTGCTCAGGAGAGTAAGACCTGTTTTGTACAAATTTGCATTGAGAATAACTATCAGCCTTTCAGAATCTCAGGCAGTGCAGAACACTGCAGCACTGACAGTTTATCAGAGCCAGCACTTGGCACCTTGGACTGCAGAAAAGCCAGGGAGCTGACCCTTCTGCAGGAGGAGCAGTGGATGCAATGCAAGCACAGAGCTGGGAAGAGCCAACAATTAAACTGGAAGGTAATAAGCAAACATCCTTATTTTGCCACGGAAATTAAACTTGCAAAGCCTCTGGAGGTCCTTAACAACTTGCCCGATAGGATTCTTAAGCAGTCATGGGATCTGTAAATCTTGGGAAAGCTCTGAGAAATCATCTGGGATGCAGTTTCCAAAAAGCCTCACTCCTGGCATAACGAAATCAGCAAGAACAGTGTTCAGCCAGCACTGAGAGCTTTTATCCATGAAAACAGGGTAATATTTATGTATAGGATGAAAGTGTTGTTAAGCTTACGCTAATAATGCTTTTAAACTCCTTCCCAGCCTCAGGCAAGAACAGACACACTTCTGATTACACCAAATAAATAGTAATCAGTAAAATTAATTTGCCAAACATACAAAGTGCATCTGCTAAAGCATTTCCACATCCTTCTCTGGCAAGGACTTCCCACCAAGCTGTCTGTCAAACGTGGCTGTGGCCTTGGCTCTCACCTATTGACAGTCTAAGCCCCCTCTCCTCCCCTGTGTGATCTGTCTGCACTTCAGCCTGTCTGCTTCCAGCCCTGTCCTCATCTCAGTGATGTTTACATTTATTTCCTTAAAACTTTCACACATCCACTCATGCTGTTAATGCATCAAGCTGGGCATTATATACAACACTTAGTTCATTTTCCTAAACAGAGCAGAGAACAGTGAGCTGAAAAGTTGGCAGCAATTACCAAAATTACCAAAATCCATTTTTTAAAGTGACTTTAGTTTCTTTCCCATGTTTTGGAAAATTGAGCTATTATTTCCAATCATTTCTTACAGAACTCTTTTGCACTAAAGCAACATAAATAACTGCAAATGCATCCCTACAAAATGCAACTGACTATAGGATGCTGGTAAGACAGATGGCAAATCCTATAAAAGCTGTTAGAAAGCTACAGGATATTGAAGTCACATTGAAATCAACACAAAAAACCTCTGTAATTAAATGGGACAATGATGGCAGCCCTAATACCCTTGATATAACAGAGCAGTTGGTTGAAAATATCTTTTGGGGTTACCTTGAGACAACACAGGCCAAATTTCAGGTCTGTCTCTGGCACAGATTTTCTGGAGGACCTTGAACATGTCTGACAGGATCCTCCCTCCTGGCAGCTGGGACCACCTCAGCTGAGCCCTTACCTGTGCCAGCCAAAGTTTAGAAGGGTATAAAACAGCTGCTATTTAAACATCTCCACTAATTCTGAGTGGAGAGAACTGGGATTGCTCCTGGAACACCACAGCCAGAGGCAGGATGCGACAGGAAGCTCTGGCAGGAGGCAGGAATGGGCAACTACAAATATTGTACTGTAATTTCTTCCTCAGCACAGCTGTCTCCAGGCTGCACATCTGTGCAAGTGTTGAGATACCACATTATGAATGGCCACAGCAGCCTTGAACTCAGCACAAGCTGCAAAAGCCCATAGAAGTCCCAGGGAAGCCCCACAGAGCTCTGTCCCACCACAGCTGACCTGGCAGGAGGAACCTTGGCAATTAAAAGCCTAATCCAATGCTACCAGAGCACACTGCCAATCTTTGTTTCTTTGTGCTTGACCCACACTGAGAGGGTGGATTTAACCACCCCACCCCACCTCTCAAAGCGTTCCCTGCACAAATGAGTGAAAGGCAAAGTTCATCAGGCAACGCAGTGGTGGCAACTGCAGAGCTACTTCAAAATATAAACACAACCTTGAACTTCAACACAAACAGAACTCAGGCAGAGGCTTGAAGTTCTTTGCTGAATCAATACATCAACACCATTATCTTTCCATCTAAGAATACTGAGCCTGATTGTTTCCTTGCTGATGTTTGCATAACCAACAAATACAAGTCAAGGGAGTTTTCTATTGAGGCCAGACTGATTTTATTTTTCGTTCTGACAACAAGCTGAGAAAAGACCTCAGGAAAGTCCTGTAATGGTTCTGTGCCTTAGTGCCTTTCTTTCCATACAATTAGCAACGCCTCCTTCACAACAGGGTTGCAACATATATGATGTTTGATGGGCTCTGATGGAAACCTCTATAAAACATGCAGAGCTCTAGAACAAATATCCAGACTATTTCATGTGAAAATGGGGCTGCTGAGGTCAGCTTGCTGATTTGAAAGACTGAAAAAGCTCTATAGTGGAGAAAGAATGGAAAATGAAGGACATGAGTTGAAAAGTCCCTGACAGTTTCCTCTTGAACAAGGTGGACATAGTCCAAAAATTCTTTATACTTTCTTTTCCTCTCTGCTCTCCCAGAGGTGGGTTTCTATTGTGTATGTGTTGAATGGTAGGTAGATGGGCTGCCCTTGTGGTCAGAGGAGGGAGGGAAGGAGGGAGGGAGAGATTTCCTATTTGCAGAACAAAGCTGAGTTATTGATAACAAAGCCCACAAACGTGCTGACTGTTAGGAAATGCTGCCTGAATTCTGTGCATGTGGGGTTTTGCACAAACACTTAAAATTTTGGGAAATTATCTGAATTCAGAAATGCTGTCCTTTCTGGACATCTCTCCCTGGTGCTCAGAACAAAGGATAAAAAGAATATTTTTTCTCTCTTTCTCCCTACGTCACTTTTCAGTAAGCAAAAATAATAATAATGAAAACCAGAAAAGGCTAAAGTAGGGACTAGGATCTGGAAGAAATTGTGAACTTCAGGTTGTTCTTGCAAGTTGAGAAACTGCTCTGAACACGGGAAGATGCTGCTCCAAAGTGCACTCACCATTAGTATGTCTGCTGTGATAGCCCAGTTTGAGAACAGAAGGGTTTCTCCGATAAAAATGCAAATCTGTTGTAACAAAACACACAAAAAGGAGAAGATTTATTCACTTGATATTCAGAGGCAAAATAACCTGTCACAAACTTTCTTTTGTTGCTTATTTTTCTCATACCTACACAGCACACTCCTTGTTGCTGTTGTGGTTTATCCTGACTATTAACAAACCACAGACTTGTATCAGAGCTCTAGAGGACTGGCCTGAAATGTTGTTATTGTAAACTAAGTTTATGATCTACAGAGCAGCTAAATTAAAGGCTGACACATTTGATTTTAGAAGAACATGAAAAACCAGCATGAAGAGACAGCCCCAGGCTTGCATACTTAGAATCAAAGAATTGTTGAGGTTGGAAAAGCCCTTCAAGGATCATCAAGTCCAACTTGCACTATTCTTTTCCAAAAAGCCAGTTAGAAAAGGCAAGAAAGGCACAACTCCCCAAAGCTCAGCCATTTCCATTCCAGGGAACCAAGTTATGTGCTCAGCTCTGTAGCAAAGCAGCTGAGGTAGAGAACAGTGGAGGATCCCTTCCCTCCCCAGCAGCATTACACGGGTAGCATCTGTCCAGTCGAGAGTGGAATGAAGTGTGGGCTTTGCAACACCAGTGTCTTATGGTGAAATACAATCCTTGGCTCTGTGGAGATGGTCAGCAAGAGACATTAAAAGCCACAGAACTGCAAGAGTGGCAGCTGTGACATGATGTGACCACTGCCACTGTCTTTCCCACACACCAGCTGAGGTTGCCTAAACCCCTCAGACCACTCTGTCACTGCCAGGAATAATTTGCTTTATTTAGCAAGTCTTATGCACCGACCTACAGAAGCTTCCTCTGTTTGTTTCTAAAATGATCTTTGTTTTCCAAATGTTTTCCCTCCCTATCCCCTTTTTCTGTGACTGGATCTGCTTCCTCTGTGATGGTGTCTGAGCCAGTCACTACAGCCCAGCTGGTCAGTTAGGAAATCTCTGTTTCCATTTTCCCATTGCCCACTGGTTTGCCTTGAGACTGGCTCTCACTGGAAATGACAACTGCCAAGGTAAGAACACATCCAATAAACCAAGGTGCTGTCAGGAGTTGAAGCCACGTGTCCCATGGGTACCAGATACATACTCAGAGCTGCTCTGACATCTGTCCTGCTGCAGCTTTGCAGCTGCTGTTGTTGAGGTTCTGTGGCTGGAGAGGCTAAACTGAGCCTGGGAGTGATGGAATCACACTTCTCCATACAGCATCAACGTGCCCTGCCTGCTCCCAGCACTGCAAACAGGCAACTGCTTGCCTTGAGCTGATATGAACTGCACACATTTGAATTGCTACAGGCAGCAAGAACTTGTCCCTTGTGCAGGAATTTAGCACAAGTCCTTTAAATAAATCACTGAAATGCTACAAACTTCAGAGCACACCAGTTCTGAGCTGATGTGTATTTCAACCAATCCATGAAACATGAGATTAATAGGTGAGTACTGGTAAAATGAAAAGAGAACAGGAGGAAGATCAAAAAGTAGGATAGAAGATACTGACATAAAAAAATGTCTGTCCTTCAGCTGCTGATGGGGGCTTGTAAAAATGAGTTCACCCACTGCAAAGGGCATGTGAGGATATGTGGCATTTCTGCAGAAGGGAGACTCTAGGGAAGCTTACAGCAAATAGGGCAGCCCCAGAGCAGATAATAGCTCCTGAAATGCTCAGTTTTGACTCCTCACACACTTTTTGAAGCCTCATTTTACACTGAGACTTCACCTCTACATATACATCTGACTCCAGCTGTGCTAACATCTCACCATGTCCATTTGGTGTCTGATTGCTCATCTGTGCTTTTCTGTTTAAGTGACCAGTTAGCCAATTCTGACTCCCAAAAATGATGAATAAAGTAGGTTTCAGAGTGGACACACCAGCAGCTCTCACAGCAAGTTCTAAGCAGGTTACAAATGCCTTCCATGACTGTTTGCAAAGGGCGTATCTGTCAACATCTTCATTATTTGCATTTCTCTCTGAAATGGTGGGTAAGACACCCTCATGTACTCCTGAATCTGGAGCAATTCTAACTCCAGCTCAGTTCTGGGCAATATTGATACCTCAGAAATAGGCAGGTCACCAACAACATGGCAACAGAAAGTCCCTGGGGTTGAGACTAGGATGCTGTAAAAGCTCTCTGGCAAAGTTTTGCCCTGGGATTTGCTGTTTCTGCAAGATCATAAAATGTCTCTGAGGAATTGAAATAGATGTTGAAATTGGGGAATTTGGAACAGTGTCAAAGGAAGGCAAAGCAGAGCATCTCTCTCCAGTCACTTGGAGATTTAAACAAGTGTAAAATCTGCAGTTGAAATGTCTGAGCAGTGTGAGATGATGATGCCACACATATAATGGGTTTCCAGAGACAGCTTTGAAAACCAAGTTTCCAAGAGGTTGTATTTCAGAAAAAGTGGGACTTACAGATATGCAAATTGGTGCTTTAAGGAGCTGGATTACAACACACAAATCCACACGCTGCAAGGAAAACTGAGTAAGAAGTGATTGGACTATACAGCCAAGCAAGATAGTAAAAGAGAAAAATACAGGTGTCTGGGCAGCTAAATTACACAGAATTGTTGTTTTAGTCCACCATGTCAGCCACTTTACCACTGCCAATAATTTACTGGATCAGTATGAAAAGACTGGCTGGAAAAAGGTCACCTGTTTACCTGCCTCAGATGGGAGTGGCTGCTACAGAATGGGAATAGCAACTGCCCCCAGGGACCAAAACCACTTGCAAGAAAGGACTGAGCAGGAGAGAAATAGTACATGTGTTCAGGGGAGGCAGAGAGCAGACAGTACACAGCATGGAAGGGGCAGGGTGGTCGTGTTAATGGAAATGCAGGTTTTTCCAAAAAAATTAAAACCTATAAACCCAAGAAATTAAAAAGGAAGGGCTCTGCAGGTGTGCTGAACACTTCATTTAAGCTGATGCCTGTATCAGTCAGCATTACAGCTCTCGACTGTAAACTAAAGCAGGGAGGGAGATGGTGATCTGGGGGCCACTCCAGCTCTCTCCCACAGTGAGAGAGAACATCATCTCATGGGGACCCACCTAATTGCTTGGAAGTGAGAATTTTAAGGCTCTGAGCCAATGAGGGTTCCAAAACCATTCACTGTCAATTTTTGCACGGTGTGATCCATGACAGAAGCCTAAGGACAGTCACAGTACAGAAGGTTGGCAAATTCCACCATGCTGGGGGACAGACATTGCCTTGCCTTTCACAGACACAGAACTCAAGGATGTGAGCCAGGACAAGCTGTCAAGGAAGATATCAGAGACAAGAAAATTAACCCATGAATTTTACTGTATTGTTTCCAGAAGGAGATTTTATCATGGATTTTGAGATAAGGAAGGTAACCTAGCCCATCATTCTGTCCAGCAGCCACAGAACACTCTCCCCTTCATTATGGACCAATGAGACTTAAAACAAAGAGCAACATGCAAGCTGGCAATGCAGGCCTCCTACTCCTATTCTCCTTGAAATACAAGGGAATTTAACTCTCTGGAAGTCTGCAAGATTGCAATAGCTCTTTGAATGGCATGGAAAATCATGAGTTCGTGTTAGAAACTTGCTTTGGAAAGTCAATTCAGTATGGCACTGCCACAATAATCCCTGAGTTATGAGACACTGGTAGCTCCAACCCAGACCTGTCCTCTCTTTCTGGGCATCAGTTTTCCAGCAGCAGAGTATTTAGGCTATGGAGAGGCACTGCTTCTTGCTTCAGCCTAATAGCATCACAAACAGGCTCATATTCCCTACACCCCCTCCATATGCAGCTGTAACTTCCTTTGCAAATCATTGACTCTTTATTAGATTTACTGCTCATCCATAATAAAATAAATTGTTTCTAGGATTGTTTAAATGATACCATCTATATTTATATATTTAAACAATGCAGAATAGTCACATGGCTATTAAAAAAATAGAAAAAAAGATAAAAATGAGATTAATAGCCACCTCCTGCTGCACAATTTCTGAAAACAGTATTTCCAGCCTAGAAAGGGAGAAGTTTCTGTATAAAGAGACTGACCACCACAAATGAACATGTCTGTCACTAGGTGTGAGAAAGGAGAAAATCACAGCTCTGTCTGCACAGAGAGGTGGAGGGAGCAGGTGAGGGGTGTGATAGATCAATGAAAGGAAGGCTAATGATTCACCAACCAGTAACACCCTCTCACAGGTTGCCTGAGGTGATCATTTTTCTGCCAGTTCAAGTGTTAGTTCATGGTCACAAACCAGAGACCTGAATCTTAAATAGCTAGAGGAGGTATTCTTGGCTCTGTCTTAATGATTTTGAACTTTCACTCTTTCTGGTTGTGCTTCCCCATAACTGTGGCAGCTGCTGAAAGACTCAGCAAATAACCATGGCCAGGCCAGTGCTCAAAATACAGAGGAATGAGGAAAAGCAGTTGGCTGGTTACTTGTAAAGGAATTCTCCTTGCTGGATGAGCGTGTGCTGCTGTGTGGAAGTGAAGGGTGGGCTTCCAGAAGGGATGCCACTACTCCAAACATCTCATACTTTCCCTTCATAAACTTCTCCCAGGTCCCAGGCTGCTCTCATTCTGACATTAAAAGGGAACCAGAGACTTGTTCAGTGGCTGGATTTTTACTTCCTGTGGAAAGCAAGATTCTAGCCCGAGGCTGGATTTTTATAGTTGAGCTTTTCTTCTTCCCTTCAGTCTAACTAAAAGAAGGTTGGTTTAGATGAGATGTAAGGAAGGAGTTTTTTACAAAGGTGGTAAAGCATTGGCACAGGGTGGCCAGGAGGTGGTGGATGCCTCATTCCTCGGAACATTTAAGGCCAGATGGGAGGGGGCTCTCAGCAGCAAGGTCTAGTGGGAGGTGTTCCTGCACAGTGCAGGGGGGATGGACTACATGATCTTCAAAAATCCCTTCCAACCCAAACCATTCTATTTATCCGGATCTATTTGGTATCTTTTTATGTAATTCAATTATAAGCACTCAGGGAGGGGCCATATTTTAATCTGCATTTGTGCAGCATCAAGTACTGTAGGTTCCTGGGCTATGGTAATACAGATAACAAATTGAAATTACTGGGTTATTAATACTGGCCTGGTGCAATCCACCCAGTTATGGAAATGAATGGTACTGAAAGGGAGCCAAAAGCTTGCCCACAGACAAATTACACTGTAATTGTCATCTGGTACCACTGAATACCCTCACTGCAAGGGAAGTGCTCAGTTTTCCTGTATCAAAACATTAGGCAAGAGCAATAAAGGTGTGGATTAAGGTGCAGATAGAAGAGCCCAAAGGCTGTGGGTTTCCATGGAGCTCTGAATTCTGATGGCAGCAGGGATAAGCAGTTGAGATTTCAGGCACACTTAGTGCCAGAATGCCACGAGGCAGAAGGAAGGACATTCAGAAGGGCAAAGGCAAGAAAACACCCCCGGCTGGGTGCAGGGGACAACGCACAGAGTCCTGTAAGGAGCTTGGCAGGGGCTGGCATCTGGAAAGGATTATACTTACATAGGCTCCCACGATGCTGCTCTTGGCAGCCACGAAGATCAGGCAGATGAAGATGGCTGAGCCCAGCATGCCAACGGCACAGACCAGGGGATCGGCTCGCTGCGTCTTTGACCGGCACCACTTGGTCGCGCCGGCCCCTGTGATCACTCCCAGGAAGCCAGTGAAGCAAGTGATTGCTCCAAAGATCAAACTATTGGGAAAAAAGGAAAGAAAGAAAGAAAATAAGAGAAAGGTGGGGTTTTGGGTTTTTTTTTTTTTGGAGTTTTTCCCCAAAGTGGGAATAGTCTCTGGAGAAATTATTAGGGTAAACTGACTAACGGAAATGTGCACAATTTGCACAATGGCTTGACAAATTTTAAGTAAAACAAATGCTCGTGATTTTAGCCCTCTTCCCCTGCAGTTAAGAAAATCACAGAGTATGAAATTTATCATTGTACACAGGCTTTGATCCATGGGCAAAGGGGTGCAAAGGGCTCACACTGTTTCCTTGGGTGGAACTGGGATTCCTACAAAGTGCCCTGAACAGCTAATTATGTATATACAAGACTAATTAATAACCTGTACATTGATCATGCAAGGGAAAATCATGGACAGGCACCAGGAAGCTTTAGGGCAAGGAAACTGAACAAGATTCTTAAATACCAGTGATTTCCAACATACTTCAACTTTATAACTCCTTTCAGGCCACTTCAAAGAAGCTTTTTGCTGTTAGGTTACACATTTGAAATGTGTTAATTTCAATTTAAAGAGCCAGGAGGATTCTCCATATATGTTCAGGACCTGGATTATAGGGTCTTGGGCAACCACATTAGAGTAGCTTGAGGACAGTTCAAAACTGAGGTGTCATCAAGGAGGGGGAACTTCTCTTTGTAAACAGCAGATGGGCAGTCAGGCTGGAGCTGTGTGTTTTGCTGACTGCATTTTTGTGGAACAGCCTGAGATTGCCTGCTGGACACTCTGGTTGATGGGACTCCACACCACTAACTACTTTAATTGAGATGGGATTATGTCTGCTGTGGCAAGAAGGTTTTCCTAATATTATTTTTCCTCATGAGCTAAGAAGCAAAAGATCTGATAAAAGGCTTTTTTAATAGCTTTTATTTACCTGGAGGAATGCTTTTATAGCATTTTCTGGTTTGTGCCACCATTGTAAATCACAAAATGAAGAATTACTTTTCATAGCTTATGTGTTGCAAGTGATATTCCATAACCAGGACTGAAAACCCAAAGCACTGTAAAACATCAAACACTCCAGCCCAAAGTGTCCCAGATCTCTGGGACATTCTTCAGCAAAACTCAGCACACACAGCAGTTTACAGAGCAATAAAACAGAAAAGTCCTGCCTCACACAGAAACAAAAGCCTACAGGATTAGTCCCTGCAGCTTTAGGAAAACCATTCCAACCTCTGAATTACAGGCACCACTGGGGCTTCCTAACCTGCCAGCTTATTCTGCTGCTATCACAGATGGGTCTTAAGAAACCAAATTCTCAGCTCTCCAAACATCCTCCTTAGAGGATTTCTCTTTTCTCTTTTCTGCTCTGCACTGCAGCCTGGGAACTAAGACAGAGCTGAGGTCATTTCTTCTCCCTTGGTTTGACTTCATGCAATGAAGAAGAGAAATAAAGCCTAGTTTACAATCCCAGCATTTCCTATCATTGTTGCAAGGACCTAGAGGAAATTACAGACATTCTAGTACCTTGTCTCTGTGGGACTTGCCTGTTTCCTCTGGTAAATAAGCCCCCACCCCCTCTCCCCTGCGTAAGGCAGCCGACTCTGACTCTCACCTGTCTTTGGTGCCGCAGGGCTGGGAGCTGCAGGTCTCTGCTGTCTTCTGCACCACCTGTGCTCTGTGAAGATACAGAGGGATCCACATACCAAGTGCCCCTGTGGCAAAGGAGACAGCTGAGGTGGCCAAGGATGAGAACACATAGCTGCGGCTGCGGAGACAAAACCAAGAGAAGGTGTAGTGGGGAAAGTGAAGAAGCACCCCAGGCAGGAGCCAGTGCTTCAGTGACAAAGCCCAGTGTTCCCCCACACTTGCCACCTCCCTTTGCCAAGGGGCAGAGGCAACACCAGGGACAAAGGAATGGAGAGTAAGAAGCATGGAATATTCACATGTGATGCTCCACTGACAATAATATACTGAACTCATGAGAGATGCTCCACAGGACTTTTCAGGGGACTGTTTGAGAAGACAATCAGTACTTGGTCACTAAGACATGATATGTGAATTTCAGGGCTTTCACCCTAATATCACTTGTTAACTTTCACTTCTCCCTCCCCATCCATGCCACCATATGATTACTACTTACATAAACTACCAAAAGCAGAAGCATAGAAACAGTGACAAATTATCTAACATTGCTTTTCATAGTCCTTTGGCACTGGATGACAATACCAGGGAGGTAGGTATTCTAGCCAGTAGTTCTAAAAATGAAGGACATCACAAGTTTCCCATCAGAATTACAAGGTAACCCTGAATTCACAAGTGAAAGTATTTGCACATTCACTGGCCAGCTTTCTGGAAGGAAGTGCAGCTGCTTAAACACTTGTGAGCATGTGAACCTTTATGCACACTACAAGTGCCCAAGCACATTCAGCTCTCATGGATTCAGTCACACATGGGTGTTCACATATATTTAAACTTGCCATACTGCAAGCTTCTGTGTGTTTTTTTAGCCTTAAATTGCTAAAATTCTCTCTTCCCCCTCAGCAGAACAGCTCTTTTAAAGAAGAAAAAGGATCTAAGTGTCTGAACAACAGTGGCACAACAATTAATACAGGAACACAGCAATTTCTACACTTCAAAAGCCCTGATTTGTATGAAGTGTGAACCAAAAAAAGCAGACTTTTTCTTAGATGTCAATCTTGGAAAGGTTAGAGCAAAACTTGGAATTCACCATCGTCACAGCAGTTGGTAACTATGTATGTATGTATGTAACTATGATTTTCTTTCCTACCTCCACAGACTAAACTTCCTGCAACTCCCTGCATGTCGTCACTTTCCAGTCTCACCGTGCTAAATCCAGACCATTTGATGTTCCAATTAAGCATTTGAGGTAAAACATGGTTTTTACTCGTGCTCTTACTTTCTGATCAATGCTTTCATGTCTCTCAGCCATGAAGTCCGAGCCTTCAGCTGCCCCCCAAGTTGTTCAGCATTTCCTCTTTTAGCAGCAGGCACAAATATCAAGATGAGTGTCCCTGTTATCATTCCTAGGAGTGGAGATACCTGCAAGAAAGGAGCAGGGAATTAGCACAGGAGTCAGGAGGGTTTGCAGAATATATCCTTTTGGTTTCAGTGACTGCTCCTCACAGCCAGACAGAACCTGTAAGCATTGAGGCATCTGCTCCTTTCCTTCCTCCATGTCATTCCCTGGACTCTCCTATCTCCCTCTGGAAACATGTCTTTGAAAATACTCTGAGTAAGGCAGTCCATTGTGTTAATAAGTACCAAGATTCATCTAAACATAATTCTTGAGTGATGTTTAACTCTTTGGAAACCTACTCCCAGTTGGGCTGAGAGACCAGCTGGTTTCCGGGTGAGTGCAGAAGCCTTTTAAAGGCAATTAGACCAGCTGAAAGATTTCTGGATGTAGGGAACATGCTGGCTTTGAAAACCCTTTTTTGATACACATCCCTCTTCCAGCTAACCCACAATGGCTTCCTGTTTTCAGGCATCTTCCTCAGGTTCAGTACAACAGATCAAAAAACATTGAAAATTTGGGCTGGAAGATAGGAAAACAACACATTCAAGGGCTTGTGTTCCCAGTATCCAATCCTTTCTCCCAGGCACTAGGCAAAAATACAAAGATCCCTCAGCATTTTGCAAGCTATAAAAACTATTCTTGTTTTGACACTGAAATTCCATTATTGTCAGAATGGAAAATAGCTCCATCGGGAAAACAGGAACATTGATTTCACTGAACTATCATCTCATCTAGATATGCTACTTAAAAAATAAATTCCTGTTTAAAAAAAAAAAAAAGCTTCCATTATTAACCTGAGAATGGCCTTTACACATGGAGCAGTGTTTCACGTCCAAAGATGAGAAACTCACAATCCTTCTAGGGAAGGAAAGACAAAAGTATTTCAGAACTTAAAAGTCAGGAAAATCACTCATCCAGAAATTCACTGAAGCCTGATACAGTATCCTTATGACAGCTGAACAGCAGACACAGCACTGGTAAAAAATACTGGAGATGCTGTTTTTTCTACAGTCAGATGATTGCAAGTGTCTCTGATTTTTATCTAAAAGCTTAAGTACCCACCAGGACAATACTCATGGACACTCAGTAATGCTGCAGTGAAACACTTGCTTTATTGTTAGATCCAGAGACAAAGCTGCCACTTGCCCGCGTGCCCTTCTGTCTTTTTCAGCCCACTGAAGTATGGATTATTCCTGACCTCTTCTGTATTTGGAGCCCACAGGAGATCACAGAGGGAAGCATCATCTTGGGGAGTCACTCCCATCTTGCAAGAGCACAATAATTGCCATAGGGATGGAAGCTGCTTTACACTGATGTCTGGATGCTTTCTGTATGTGCTGCGTGACTACAAAGACTGAGCAATGGTGTCCAAAGCAACCATCACAGATGTGTGCAGCTCATCAGATTCCCCAAATTTTGAACAGCCAGGGAATCCTGCACCAATGTGTCATTTATAGTGGAAATCATGACCTGTAAGGGGTATAGTCTTGCAGATAGCATGGATTTCTCAGGATAACTGTGAAGACGCCACCTGAAAAGTCCTAGAGATGCTCTCTTTTCACAGATCAACCATTTGGGTTTTACAGACAGATTTGAGTTTTCCAAGAGTGCTCCAGTTAAAGTCCACTGACCAGAGGACAGGCTTTGGGGTTTTCACTCCTTGTGTTGGCCTCTGCTCAAAAGTTCATGTTACTCCTAAATATTTCTGCTAATGAAGCAGCATCCTCTTGGTGGGAGGCTTTAGGCTACTCCACTTTCCACTCCAGGTGCACAGCTGGAAATTGCCCTCCACTCTCCCAGATGAACTGCTCATGGTGATGTTCCTGGCTTTGCTTACCCTGGGCATGGCCTGTGTCACAGAGGGCATGTTTCCTTCAGATGGGAACTCCTGTATTTCATCACCAGCTGTTATAAACAGTGTTGGCCTGAGCTTCATGAGATTCATGGTCTCCATGAAGTGCCAGAGCCAGAGAATGCACCTCACATGCCATCCACAGCACCAAAGGTCAGAAACCAGTTCTGCTGGGCCACTTCCTCTCAGCTCTTTCAAGACATCTTTGTGTGCACAAGCTGTTTGTGAGCATGTGATTGGAGTGGATTATCTTTTCAGCCCACTTATCAGGGTCCCAAGAGGTTAAAATAGAAGGAAACTGACTGTCTCAGGGCAGAAAAACAAGCGGAAACTGGAACAAAGTGTTTTTTCCTCAAAGCCGGAAGCCATTCTCAGAGTTTCTTGACAGTAGGAGACTGAAAGACTGTGGAGTTGATTTAAGGCCAATGCCTCGTCTTCCTGTCCCCATCAAGAAGTCATGATTGATTGATTGATAACAAAATGATTGGGAAATTCTTGCTCCCAAGCAGTGAAAACACCAAGTCCCACAAGCCAAGCCCCCATATCTTTGCTTAGAGAGTGCATCTGCCATGCACTTAACATCCAGAGATGTAACTTCCAACCCTTCACCTTTCAGATATAGTAACAAGTTGAGCCATTGTGTGATGGAACTCTTCCAAACACTAATCAACCAAGCAGCTCTCATTAAGATGTGTCATTCTGAGGGACTTACCCGCAGTGCCCAGTGCCAGTCTCCAGCAACCTGCTTCACACTCGACCCCGTGATGTATCCCAAGCCACTGCAAGAAAGGCCAAGATGAGAGTTGGTCAGAGCTTTAAGCGTGCCACAGTCACAACTGTTCTTAGGCAAAGGCAAAGAGAAGCACAACCAACTGTGTGTCCTCAGCTGTCTGGTCCTACAGGAAGAAATATGGGGATTGAAGCAGATGGTGGCTGGGATGTGACTCTACCCAGCGCTGCTGATCTAAAAATATCCAAATCTGATGGAAATTTGGAAGTTTATAGATGACCTTTCAATCTAGAGTGGACAGAAACAAAGACTTAGAAAGAATTTATTTCCCAATTTAATTTCCACATCAGGCCTTTCTCTGTGCTAATATGAATATTAAACATTTTTATGTTCAAGCTTTCAGTTGAAAAGAGCCCTTCAAGGACAGGCCATATTCCATCATTAGATTTTTTTTCTTGCCACTAAACAGTACTTGGTTCTAATTATGCAGGAAGAGACTATTTTCTATCAGCTTGGAAGAAAAACCAAGAAGAACATGCAAGAAGTTTGATGAGAGATCTTCAGCCACATGTAGGACAAAGGCGGGTCACAAGAGACTAAATGTGAACGCAGCCACATTTCTCTCAACACGAACTGAAGGTAAATACCCTTTCTCCAAACTGCTGCATTGGTTGCTGAGATTGCCTTGGCTAAAAGTTGCCAGGATTGCAGTGGGGCAACTGTGAGCCCCCCTTCCCAGACCCCCCTTCCTTTATTAAAGAGTCTGCTAAGCTTTGGAGGTTGTCAGCTATAACCTCCCTAAAACTGGACTTTTTACCCAGACAGGCCCCAAAATCAAACCATGAATCATCACAGACCGGTTTGGGTTGGAAGAGACCTTAAAATCCATCCAGTTCTACCCCTTCCACGGGCAGGGATGCCTTCCCCTATCCCAGGTGGCTCCAAGCCCCATCCAGCCTGGCCTTGGACACTTCCAGGGATGGGGCAGCCACAGCTGCTCTGGGCACCCTGTGCCAGGGCCTCAGCACCCTCACAGGGAAGGATTTCTTCCTGATATCCAACCAAAACCTCTTTCAGTTTACAGCCCTTGTCCTATCCTCCATGGCTTTGCAATCCATGTTGCTGCTGGATATCAAGATAATGAAGTCCCAGAATCAGGCTCACCAGGATGAATATTTGTAATTTCTTTTTAGTTTGTTGCATTTTCTATGTGAATACTTGGAATCCTTGGTCCTCTTGGCAAAATATTCTTTTCACCAGTTAAGGATCTGTTTCCCTCTTTTTCCCCAAGAGCAAAAGGATGTTTGTGAGTTTTATCTGACAGGTAAGTGTTCCAGCTTGTAAAATGCACCACCAGAAGTTTTTCTCTGAGTTTGGAACATGTTGCCCATGTATTCCCTGCTGGAAATGAACCCATATTGCCCTTTTGCCCACAATGTTGTCCAGCTCTGGGAACTGGTATGCAAACTATGCAAAGCCACCTTGCCGACAAGCTCACAATAGAGGGTCAGCCATTATTTTAAAAAAATAAAAACAATGACAGATTCACTCCCATCCCAACAATCAGATACTGTGTTTGGCTGATAAAGAAATTCCAGTGAAAAAAAAAGTCAGCTAAAATATTTTTATTCCATTTCCACCCCATTGCTGTAAAAAAGTAGGAAAAAACCTAAATAAACCAACAACAAACTTCCCATTAGTTCCCAAAAGTCACACATGAACCAGTAACAGGGCCAAAAAAGAATCTAATTCCTGCAACTAATTAGTCACTGCTCACAATATTTTCCTGTCTAAACCATTCCAGCCAAAGTAAAGGACTATCATCACCAGCCATTTCAGATCTGTGTGAGTTTATTTAAGAGAAAAGCCATAATCAGACTGAAGAACCTTCGTGTCACTTACCTGCCCAGAGGAATTGCAAAGTAGAAAACAGAGAGCATAAGGGTCCTCGTGTTTTTGGTGAACAGGTCTCCAATGATGGTTGGTGCAATAGTGGAGTAACTCGCTTCACCGATGCCAACCAAACCCCGTGAGAGCACAAGGAGCCAGAAATACTGAGAAAAGAAATATAAACATTAGCAGGTCCCCCCTTGGCTTTTTTAATTCAGGATGGACAACAATCAGGGAAATACAAATTCATGTGACTGGAAAATGATCCCCCTGTATGCCTTTATTTTTAGAACTTCAGAGTTGTTTCATTTGTCTTTTGCCCAGAAGAAAGGCACTATATTTTTGGTGAAGATATATAGGCACGAAAGAAAAGTAATAATAAAACATTTACTCAGTGACATTCAAGAATACATTCTAAAAGAGGCAGAAGACCCCCAGTTTGTTCCCAGATCCCAGCCCACTCTTGCTGAGTTGGGAAGGTCTGGGGAGGTGGGCGAGTGTAACAAAGCCTGCTCTGAGATCCAGAAACAGCAACTCCTGCCAAGCACAACCCATCCTGGACAAGGACAGGTTCTGACTGTGAAATCCTGAAGGCTCTTCACAGCTGGGAAGGAGTCGAACCTGCAATGTCTTCCTTCATTAAAAGCTGTGGAATAGCGGACTCATTCAAAGGTGCTAAGCACCTGTCTCACTCCACTTGCCTTCAACAGCAGCAGACACCTCCCCAAAACTCTAAGAAGAGACCCAAGCTTTACTGGGAACCCCAGGAACATCCGTGTAGACCATAAGCAGGCCCTGCAGGGAATGACTCAGAGCCACACAGGGCAGGGGCATGGAGGAGGCATTCAGCTGCCCAGGGAAGTACCTGCCCTTCTGGGTAAAGGGCAATCCCTCAGAGTGAGGACACACTTCACATTCAGCACAACACAATCTAAAGTGGTCAAAAAAGAATTGTTTATCTAATCAAGTTTTCTTAATGGCCCATTTCAAGCAACGCTTTTGTGAACTGTGAGGACCTGATTTTCAACCTAAGCTCTTTCACTGCCCCTGCAGTTTTCTGGGTGCTGCTGAGTGCAGGCTAAGACAATGCTTTGATGCCTGAATACCTGATACATGAGCACAAGCAAACTCTCAGCCATCAAAGCAGCTTGAGCTACACCCAGAAATAATTGCAGGGGCAGAAATGAAGCAGTCAATGCAGAAAGTTGTAAGCACAGGGAAATCTATTTCTACAAATGTAACCTCTACAAATCCTCAATTCCCTGTCATTATTCTATAGATCATTTGTGAGAAGAGCAGCAGGGATTTAAACTGAAGGAAGGCAGGTTTAAATTAGATATTAGGAAGAAATTCTTCACTGTGAGGGAGGTGAGGCCCTGGCACAGGGTGCCCAGAGCAGCTGTGGTTGTCCCATCCCTGGAAGTGTCCAAGGCCAGGTTGGAGGGGGCTTGGAGCACCCTGGGATAGTGGCAGGTGGGTGGAATGGGATGGGCTTTAAGTTCCTTCCCAACCCAAACCACTCTGTGATTCTCTGCTTATGATATATCCTTAACCATGAAAGTGCTTTGGGAAAAATGAGCAATTACCAATTCTCCTTCTTCAGACAGGAAAAAGTAAAGGGAAATGACTGATTCTGTGCCCTACAGCAAAGCCAAGCTGGAGTACAAGTCTCATTCACAAACATGGAAAATGCCATGCAGACTCCAAGCCACGTGCCTCAGTCATAAATACATCCATCAGCAGACAAAAATCTACCACTGACATGTTTGCATTGTTTTCCTTACTGTAACCCCTGGTTGAAAAGAATATTTTGAGGATTCCAATAGCCACAAAAACCAAATACTTTTGTGTACTCTTCAGTTCCTCATATTTTGGTGTGAATTCTGGAGCAATACCCATTTTCTGCAGGCATACAAGTTCCTTGTTCTCCGGCAGGGTGTGTGCAGTGCTGCTTGCATTCATAAATCTCCCAAAAGCTGCACTACGTAACTCCCACACGTGGGTGTGAGCAGAAAGGGCAGTACTGTGACTCAAGTCATTTAATTTATGTCAGTTTCCCAACGCTCAACCACTCCACTGCAGAAATATGTTGGCAGTCATTGGTGCACAGGTAACCAAAGAATTTTGAATGAGCAACAGTATTTATAATGTGCTGAAAGGCTTAGTCATGCAGAATTAGAAAGCAGGGAACTGGAGGCTGGCTGTGGTTTCTGAGGAGGTTTAGATCTGGATCACAGAGAGGGTGACAGGCAAAGTAGTCACCTGCCTGGGATGAGCATGGACAACGCTACTTACACCTGAAGAATGACAAGTTTGCAAACACACTGGATGTTCCTCAAATTTGAAATACCTACAGAAAAATGACACCATTTTGTGCTCACCAGCTGGTATCGCTCCCAGTGAATGCCCTGGCTTGGAATTTCCTCCAAACAATGTTGTGAGAAGGTTCCCCTTACAATCCTTGTGCAAAGCAGGAAAACTGTACCAAGTATTCCTTTTGTGGTAGAGTGACTCCGTTTCATCAATACCATGGAATCAGATGCCCAATACAATGAAATCATCTGCAACAAGTAACACATTCACTCTTCTTTCTCAGTTCCTCCTCAAATCCTCCTCCCTGGCTTGCTTATCCCATGCTGACACACTCCAAATATCTGTTTAATATTTAAACTATGTTCTTTGAAGCAGTGGTATTCAAACTTAAGTAATGAGATTTTTACTTCACCTGGGAATAAAAGGAGTCTTAAAAAGCATAATCCACATAAAGATCTGAATAGTATTGCCCTTCTGAGATCAGATATTCAAGACTATGGAACATGCAGCCATGAAGTTGTCACAACTATATTAAACATACAAAAATCTAAAACAATTTAGGGAATTCTTTAGAGTCGGTTCTATACTATGCCTGATTTTGGAGCTCTGTATCTAGGATTAAAGAGTTAATTCCTCTTCTTACCAGTTCTTCGGGATCTTTGGCTAGCAGGCACCCTGTTGGAACTCATAGGATAAAATTAATTTGTTAAAATGAGTTGGGACCCCCCACCTTCCATCTCTAATCAGTCACTCAAAACTTATGCTTTAGTGGTCTCTGAAGAGGGACAGCTTGGGAGCAAAAGGTGGTCCCATCCACGACAGGCCTTGTCTTTCTGTTTTTCATATAAGAAGAAAAAATACAAACAACAAAACAACTCTAAAATTCTTATGCTGCTGCTCATTTGGACCACAGGCATTCCATGAACAACTCAGAAACTGGTCCCGAAACCACTCTGTATGCAATACAAACAACTGCTATTTTTTGTGTACATTTATACACATACACCCATAGGAACATCCCTTTTCCTCTCCAAGTGTATATGGACATGACAACCTGCACAAACACATGGCAAAGTCAGATATTCCACATGCTGAGGAAAATTCTGTTCTCCTCCACAGCTGTAGCAGGACACCTCTGCCATTTCCTCTGCACTGGATTTTCCCCCCACAGCTTTTCCATTTATGTCCTACCTCAAGGTTCTCAGGAGTTTAATGAGAGAAAAAGGGCTGACACCAGCTCAATTCTGTCAGTGCTCAAAAGCAGAACAGGCAGCTCAGACTTAAACTGAATTTCACTGTTCCCCAAGCAGAAATTGATATATATTGAAGCAGCTCATTCCTTTCTCTGTGACTTGGTAACTCTGCTGTAATTTGTTCATCTGTGCAAGTAGGTTTCTGGCAGGAAAATTTAAAATATCTGAGTCAGCCTTCAGGACCTGAACTAATTCCTTCCCCATAGGTTAAGCCCAGCAACCTCAACAGTTATCAATAGTGTTTTCCTAAACTGAAATGCTTGAAACAGAAGTTCTTTTGAAACAAGTCGCTATTCAGGCAAGCAATTAATTTGTCTTTAATTTTGAAAAGCAGTCATATCAGAGACTGTCTGCACCTCCATGAGACCTGCCAGCACCTCCTGGTCTGGAGAGATGCAGTGGGTTTTTTGGAATGAGTGCATAGCCTCAATCCCCACCCTTCACCCCAAGTGCAGCTCCGTGGGTTCCGCAGGAGCAGCCCTGTGCCAAGGCACCAGCCCGCATGTGGCACTGGAAAGGGACACCTGAGCACAGCGTGACTGCTACAAGTTCCAGGAGCAAGTCAGGATGCAAAAGGGCTGCCAGGCCCTTTCTCCAACTTGTGTGGCTGGTGAGACACAAGCCAGAGAAGGTTCCAGCACACAATAAACCATCAACATATGGAAAGAATTCTGGCTGCAGAGACCCAGAACTGCCACAGCCTTCCTGGGAATTTCCCTTCGAGAGATGACATCACCAGAAATTAATGCGTGGAGAAAGCACTTGTACCTATGAATGGGAGGTACAAAGGGCCAATGGATGTGCTCTCTTCTTCCCATCTCCTAAATATACAGAAGGAAAAACACACCCTGGCCATAAGGTAAAAGAAACCCAATTCCTCAAAACAGAAGCGAGTTTCAGAAGGGATACAAATCCTTATGCCTTGGGGATGTGCCAATAAGGAACAGAAAACTCCACCTACCAACTTCTACATTTCTTAAATTATCAGCAAGCCATAGACAAAGACAACAAGAGTGACAGATCATGGGGTCCAAGGGACCTGGTCTCATTACTGTCACCAGTGTCACCAAACACTAGAAGCTATGGATATGACAATCCCTCCAGAATTTACATCTGAAAAAAAGCTTTCGTGGCTGGAGTTAAGTATTTATAATACAGAACCATTGAATTGTTTAGGTTGGAAAAGACCTCTAAAAACATCAAGCCCAACAGATAAAAAGTATGATGTGGTTTCTACTCACACCTTCATACTGACTTTACTCTCAATCTCCTGCACACATAAATGTTTGATGGCCTAGGACACATGACTGGCTTTAATCATGTTTGGTGAAACCTCCTAATTATACATTTATCCCAGTTGCATAGACCCTTCAGGGAGAAATATGTGTTTTAAGAGGTCTAATTACAGCTTGAAGTTCTTTCTCCTTTTTTAATTAGTTAACAAAAGGAGTAAAGCCACTGTTCTTTAAAAGATTATCTGCCAGTGGTAAACCTATAATCTGCCAAATATGTGTACAACTCTGAACCACCAGATTTACTGTCTAAAGAATCATATGAGCCTTAAGCTTTGGTTATTAAGTATTTGCATTTGAATGTGGAATAACTTGTAAGGGTCTCAAAAGAAGCTGAACACATGCTGCTTTCAGATGAGGGACACATGGACTGAGGAGATCCCACAGCCAGAGTCACTCCAGAGTCCTGAATTCCTGAGTGCACAGCACCAATGCAAACCATGTTTAAAATTGCTGTTGCTAGTCTAAAAGAAGGATCTTTCATACTACTACAGCACCTGCACCTGTACCCTTCCATGTGTGAGGATGCTGAGTGAAACTGCTGTGGATAATGCATTTATCTGATGTAAAAGAGGACTCAGTACCATTAAATTCCTCTTTGAGCTGAGTTTTGCCATATTTTCCTTCTTTCATTATATAAACATTATGCAAAAATCAAGAATACAGAATCAGGGTTTGCATCCCTTGAAAGAAGATGTGCATGAAGTCATTACTACCATGGGTAGCTGGGATTGCCACACAGAGCCTAAAATGTGGTGAAATGACAATAAACTAAGGAGAATGCATTGGGATTGACCTAATTTCCCTGAGTTACACTCACTCAGGGAAATTAGCACTACTGTATTTTTCCAGCTGGCTGAGCCTTGCACTAGGCAGCCAGGCTAGCACAGCAGTGACAAGTGATCAGTTGGATAAATCTGAGATACTGCAGAGCCAGTTGAACAAAGTAAACCCCACAGGGCTCAGATATCGATTCAAGGGCTGCACAACAGTGGTTCCCTTTGACAGCTGCACTCACATGCAAGAATTTGCCCTCCTTGAGCAGACCCTGCATTTTCTGGCCAGGTGAACACCACTTCCTCCTCCCCTCCAGTAAGTTTTCCCAGCACTTTGCAGGATTTAAATGGTTAATGATGACACACCACACCTTCTGCCAAAAGATGCACCATTAACTATGAGGTAAGCCTGACCAGGAACCTGCTCTGAGTATCGGGGTGGTGACTAAGAGCATTGACTCCTGCACAGTCACAGCTCAAATTCCAGCTCATTGAGAGTCACTGAAGAGCTGAGCAGTGGAATGACATTACATATTTGTTTAAACACTAAAAGCTCCAATTCTCTCAGCCCTCCCAGGAATGAGGGCTCACCTTGAAGAATCTGAAAGTTTCCAAGTCAAACAAGGACACTGACATAGCATGAGAGACAAGCTGACATTAAACAATGAAGTTGATGTTTCAAATTCCATTCTGTGCCTGGATGGATGACAAAGGCCACAGCAGAACAGATAAGCCTAAATACATCTTCCAACACTGTGCACCCCTAAAGCTTTATGAATTTTGCATATATATATAACCAAGGCACCTGGCTTCCATTGGTGGATACAAGTCCTGGGCCCAAATACTTGATGGGAATGCTATGTCAAATCTAGATATGCAACTCAAAGTTACATGCCTCACCTTCTCAAACATCAATGGTTCTAACTCTTCTCTAATAAAAGCAGAATAAATATTGTAAAGAGCCAGAGAGGGACGACATAGTACTGGTGAATTGTTCCATGCCAATCCTGAAGAACGTGCCTTCCTGTCAAGTCCAGCCCAGATTTTTAAGTAACTGAATATTCATTCCAAATTTTGGCCATTTGATGTCTTACCATTTGAGAGATCTTTGAGCAGGAACAAAGGAAGATGAATATCTTTATCTTTATTGACAAGTAATCTTACCTAATCCCTCATGGGAACTGCCAGCCAAGAGACCAAAATACAAACCAGCATGGGGGTAAAACCCTGCACTAAGATGTTTTGTCCATCAGTACTTTCCTCCCCTGTTCAGAGGCTGGCTAAGCACTGGTTCCAGGATTTCCTACAGCCCAAGGGAGGGGGTTATGCTCAGCCTCTGGGTGCTACAAAGGGACCAGCAGGGCAGGTGGAGACTGCTTGGAGACAGACTGACGGGTTATCAGCTCTGAGTCAATGCTGAGAGTTATCACTGTTTATCTGTTTGCTGTAGAGATACAAGTGCACTTAGAAGTTCATGCTAGAGTTACCTGTCAGATAAATGTAATTACGAACCACCCTTCTCACCTCCACCAAGAGTTCTCCCCTTATCAACCAAGTCCTGAAGGCAGGGCAGCCCAGGGCAGACACACTGCAGCTGCTGCTTCTTCTGCCATTTGCCCCACTGCAGGGAAGTGATTGGGTTTAGATTCCTTTTTTCTTCCCTCATTGTGTGGGTTGTCACTCACCCATGCCTACCTCTCACTTCCCATCTTCACCATCACAACTACTCTGTAAGTCACTACTGCCCACATCATTTCCCAGAACTTCCATCACCACTGGATTCTATTCAAGTTCTACAGTTTCCTCCCTTCAAATTGAACTCTTGATGCTAAGTCCATCTTCCATCATCATTTTTAAACTGCTCTTCTCCTTTGCAAGCACTCACAGAATAAGAAAATACCTGAGACTGGAAGGAGTTTTGGAGATAGTTTGGTCCATGTCCCCTGGTCACAGCAGGATCAACTACAATAGGCTGATCAGGACAATGTCCAACTGAGTTTTGAGTATCTCCAAAGATGGAGGAGCCACAGCCATGCTGGACAACCTGTTGCAGTGTTGGACCATCCTCAAAGTAAAATTGTTTCTTCTTATGTTTAAGTGAAATTTCCAGTATTTTAGTTTGTGCCCCTTGCCTCATCTTTTCACTGGGGACCTTTGAGAACAGTCTGGCTCCATCTTTACACCTCCCATCAGGTATCAATATACACCAAAGCAGCACTATGGGCTCTGTGGGGATGGAAGCAGTTCTAGAGTGAAGATGCCACTTTGACAGGTAAAGTATTTAAATTCAGTTAAATCCATATGGCAGACACCATCTCACATTTCCTGTGTCTCTGCCACGTTCACACTAACCAGGTTTTTCTTCACTCCTTTTCCCTTAAGCCTGCTTGGCATAGAAAGTATACTAGTTTAAATATTTATGTCTGGCAAAGGATGCTTCTCTTACCCAAAGATCCTCCTATCAACTCTGACAAGCAGGTCACTAAAATTCAAGTGCAAACGCCCCAGGCCGCCTTCCTTCAAGTGTTCACAGGTTTTATTCACACATTCACATTAGTTTTATTCACATGTATTTATTCTACATATGCTGGCTGGAGGTTATAACTGTGTTACAGATGAGACTGCTACACCACATCGAGATTTAACAGCAAGCTACTGAGTTACTGAAACCTTAGTGCATTTCATTAATCATTGCCTCAAGGGTCAATACTGAAACCCTTTGCATTTAGGATGGACTTAAACAACAGCTTTTACAGCAGGTCTGATTCCTCTGCAGCATCCATTCACACTTTGTCAAAGGCTTCCAAACTTCAGCTCATTTGGATGCATTAAGTGTCTCACTGATTCTCAGCTCTAAACACCTTACCTTTGAACATTTCCCATTTGGGAAAATTCAGCTGCTACTCAGAGCCCTACAAGGAGAAAAGAGACTACAGCAAGCAGAAAGAGACCAAAATACATATTTAAATATAAAAATGAGCAAGGGAGATGAAGCGAAGTCCATTCACCTTTCCTTTGATTGTCTCTAGTATTTGTTAATGGCTTTAGTTCTCCCAGGTAGCCTGTTCAGGCACACTTAATTGAATGTGGAAAGCTTTATTTGGGAATGTACTTAAGATTCTGGCTGATTAAAGCATCCTTATTTTATGAGATTTATATTATTATTTAGTATATAAAAATAACCAATAAAGACTGTAAGATACTAATTTTTCACTCATCACACACTTCAATCAGCAACTAAAGTGTTTAACAACTGCATACCTACAGGGAGGCTCTGAAGTGAAACACCTAATTAAGTGCTCTGGAGATAAAAAACAAACCCAAACCACCCTGGAAGTAGCAAGACTCCCACAGCACTTCTTCCACAGTGCTGCTTTGAGCTTCACAGGGACAAAAATCCGTGGCAAGGTTTTCTGAGCCATTTGTAAATGTTGAATGTGAAAATCCCTTTCAACACTAAAATTGCAGTGTCTGAAATTCAGGTTCCCATCACTCTCCTCCCTCCAAAGCTGTGGCAGTCCTGAGGGAATCCTCTGTTGCTTTCCTCTCATTTTTGGGCAGCACAAAAAAAAAGAAGAGGAAGCCCAATTCCCATTCTCCATCCCATTAGGTAGTGTAATTACAAGACACTGGGTGATGAAGCAGCACCACCAGGTCCTGACAATAATCTGAGTTAAGACAAAGCAGCATTTCAGCTCCCTAACAGAAGGGCTTTTCATTGGATTGACCTGCCCATGGTGAAAATACTACGACATGCAAATGGAGGGATTTACATTCTCCTCAGTTTAGTTTCTTGGTCATTAATACTGGATTAATGCCAGGCACCGGGGATGCAATTGGGAGGAAGGTACCAAGCTGCTCACTCACCAAACCCCATTCAGCAGATGCATTGTTGCTGTAAAACAGACCTTAAAGAAAAAGGCTGATGTTCAAATAAATCACAGGGATCATAAAGAGCCCCATGTTCCCAGTGCCTGGTAGAAGACAGAGTTAAAACACTTATTTTCATCCTTGGCTCTGGTGCAAGGCCCAGAGGAGTCCATGGCCCTTCACATGGCTGAAATAGTGGTCATTTATCTCTGTTACAAAACCATTACACCAGAATGTATCTTCCAAAACTGTTCCCCTAAGAACACTGATGGTTCTGGGTCGGAAGCAAGTGGTTGCTTTTTGTTCCAGATCTGTCAGGTGGGACACACTTACCAGCACTTGCCTCAAATATCTCTGGCATTAGGCACCATCAGGGTTTCCTTCCTGAGACGTGCAAACACAGCCATAACCACTAAAATAGGGACTGGAAGAAATACAATGTATTTTTGCAACTGTGGAAACACGGCAAGGTTCCTGACACATAGAGGTTCCCAAATGCAGCTGGAATATGAGGTGGCATTCACTGAACCAAAGGATATTCATAGGTAGTAATGGGCCACTGTGTCCCAGCCACAGATGAGCCACAAGCCAAGCCTAAATCCAAGCAACAAAGACATGCCAGATTTTTCAGAACAAACATTTACAGGCATTGATACCTAGCAATAACAACATCTCCACCTCCAGTGATGTCTACAGAAATGTGTGAGATCCAACCCCTTTAACATGATGGGCCATTTTGGCTCAAACTCTTTGGTTTGGACCAATTCTTAAGCAAAAATTTAGTCAAATCTATCAGACAGGTTGGATTGGAGATTCTTGGAGAGCACAACCCCATGTCCCTATCCCTGAAACCACTGCAGAAACTCTGATTTCTCAGCACCCTTTGAAAAAAGCTTCAGCCAACTGACTGAGACACCCAGGGGTGAACACTTTGCCCTCACTAGACACATTTTCAAGTGTAGAACAAGTGCATAAAGGACACATTTTAAGGGAATCCCTCAAGGTTTAAATGAAATTAGCACAAAGTTACAGTCCCTGCAACTTTTCCCCTACTGTTGGTTCTGCTGATTCTTGGCATATTTTGCTTTGCATATGCTAAAAAGTCAAGTACACCAGCAGGTCAGCTCTTGCCGACAACTTTGCTGAAGAACCATTTAAATCATTCCAAACTCTGATTTTTGTTCTTGCTTTCTGTTTTCACGCTTCCCTGGCTTGCTGACTCAGTCAAGACCCAGAGGCCTCCAAGAACCGTGCGGGAGGCTGACCTGCAGAATGTTTGGCCCATATCTGAGAGACGCCTCCTTTTTAGCATCAGACTTCCAGAGAGAAAGTGGTGCATCTACCATTTCCTTCTTATTCATGATTCTTATTCATGATCTTCCTGGAACAGTTGTCATGTTTCTTTTTGAAGTGTTGTTAATTGACAAGGTTTTGTCGTGCTGTAGCTTAATTTCATTCTTTATATCCAGCCTACCTGACAAAATGACAGCCTATTAAACCACACTAAACACATTTGGATATTTTGTGACTATCTTCTCATGAGGCTTCATCACTCATGTTTTAAGACTTGATGATCAGCACCACTCCCAGGGATTTCCAGCTCAAAATCTATTAAGTAGGGTTGAGATTAGTACTCTAATTTGACTTATCTGAATTGCAAATGCAGTGTTTTGTGTAACTTGGGAAATTTATACATTTAAAAGAAATGTCAACACTTCAAAAGACTAATTTAGCACCTAGTACTGTACGACATTTCCCTTCTTCCCACTATTTGCACATGACTTAGAACATAATAGTCCTTTTCCCAGCCTTTATGCACAACCCAGGAGGTCGAAGACTTCATGGCCACTGAGGAAGCACTTACACTTCCCAAGGAGTGACTGATGCATTTGGACCAGCAGGCAGCCAGGAGCTCAACCAAAGAAAGGCTCAAATCCATACTTTTGCATCTGAACAGAAGCCAGAGCCTGAACAACACATTCTCTCCCTCCTGCATCCTGTTTTTCAGGACAATGTGCACAACCTTCAACAACCATGCTGCTAATAGAAAGTTTAGATTTGTTTCCAGGCCTCCTAATGAGCCTAAACCTGGGATGAAGGGATTGTTTTCTTTCTGAGGCATCATTAACCAAACTCTGCTAAAGCACTGTGCTTCCTCCCAAGGCATAGGCTTCAAGAACACCATCCATAAGCTGCCTCACGTACATCCATGCTAAACACACATCAAAAATGGTAACATCTCTCCAGACCCATATGTGACCATCCCAGTGGATCATGAAGGCACACATTCTACACCACCAACTTGGCACCCTCTCTGTCCCCTCAATACACAGCTAGTTGGGAAGCTAATGCCCAAAATAACAGGACCACCCAGGCACTGCAGCAGTGACTTGCTCTGCCTTCTGAGCTCGTCTGACCAAGCCAGACATCCCCCTATGGAAGCCCAGCACGCACCCATGGACCCCAGACCAGGAATGACTTGTGTCCCTCAGGCCACAACACTACTGCAAGGATCCTGTTAGGCTGATAGGAAATTTAATCATTCCTTTATATTTTAACATTTGCTCAGAAACTTACATGCAGCACTACTATTTTTTTTTTCTTTATTTTTTTTCACACTAACTGATTAAACCCCAGTCTATTTAAGGAGCATTTTCCCTTTCTTCCATTCCTTCAACGTTTTGAACAAGGCTGAGCTTAGGATACTTCATAATTATTTGTAAAACATAATGCTAAAGCATTATAGAGACTTCCACTTACACAGAGTTAAGAAATAAGACAGTATTTGTGTTCCATCAGCATGCCCTGGGGTTAGGCCTCTGCTGCAGCATGACAAGCAGAATATACATTTTAATAGACAACACAAGAAGAAGGAATGTTTCCAACACCTACAGAGCCTGGAAATAAAACAACCATGCCTTCCTCCCTCTGCCTCCTCAGCAAATAACTGGCCCAGGTGAGACTTCCTGCTCAGGCACAACAAAAGCAGGACAGGTGGAATGTTACAGGCAGGCATTGCTTCCACACCATCCATTAACTGACAGAGCAGATTAACTTTCCTACTCTTCAACCTAGAGACTATAAATTCAGCTTTCTGCAAAAAAATGGGACAAACCTGTAAAGGTCTTTGGCCTGCAAAAATCCTTCATGCACCATGCTGTTGTCTCTAAGCATTTCCAGATCCAAGGAAACAGCACCAAATGCATGCTGATGAAGGGTCTGACTCAACTGCCACAGACACACAAAAGGCTCCCACAGACTTCCAAAGAAGGATCTGAATCAGAACCACAATCACAGAGCCTGTGATAATGGTTTCAACATCTTCCAGTAACCCAGATAACAAACAGTGCTCTGGAACAGGACAGGCAATTACAGGGGGCCCTCGCTGAGAGCCTGTGCAAATTAGCACTGAGCTTTGAGCCTGTTTCTGGATGCTCTCCCAGCACAAACCTCTGTCCACCTGCTCCAGAAAATGCCTGAGCTCTGAGGGGCAGGTCTGACATTTCACTGCAAGTAACTGCCCTCATTCCACTGAACTGGAATTGCAGCCTCTGCAGCAGCACACGGGAATGCAGGTGAGTTGTGATGCTCAGCAATGGAAACAGCTCTTCTTTCAGTACCCACAGAGTTTGATGCAGATATTGTGTGACTTCAGACCAATCAATGGCCCAAAAGGAAGAGGCAGAGTGCAGGAGGCACATTTATGGACACATAGCTGCACATAGCTGGGGTGATTTGAGAAATTTGAATCAGACATGCTGCCAGACTGACTCCCCCTGGGGAGGGTGAGATGTGAGGGGTGCATCTTGATTGCTCTCACGTCCCAGAGGGAAGAGCAAAACCATTCCTGTTCCAGACACTGCAGATGGGAAATGCAATGTGTGGTAGAGATATTCCTTATGATAGTTACTTAAAGTTCATTTTTTACATCACAGGAATAAGCTTTTTGAGTAAGCTTTGGAACTGTGCTGTGTCTCTCTCCTGGCAGCCATCACCAGCTGTGTTTTCAATAACTGTCCCCAAATGCCTCACAGATACATGGACACAGACACTGGATGGAAAAACCCCAACACTGAGCAGAAAATACACTTCATTTTCTGATAACACCTTTGAAAAGCTGCCTTCTCTCACAGATTGGCTTTTTTGAGTCTGATGCTCTGAGAACACCTTAATCTGGTTTTCATTTATAGTTTCCCTTGGAAGAGTGACAGGTACAAAGGGACAAGGAAGGAACATAAAGTGACCAGGAGACAAACACACAGTAATTCTGCACTCTGCAACTATTTCGTTTATATAAATCTTTCCCCAGTGCTTCTGGTTAGCAAAATCTGAGGGAACAGTGAGGACCCAAGGTTCAAGAGTTCAAATCATTGCACTTGTCTGTGCAAGAGAAGATGTTCTTACAGAAAAACAGTTTCCCATACAGTATTTGGAGTCAGCTGTACTGAAGATGACAGCAGACTTGACAGATACCCAGAATACCTTAAGACCAGCTCAGTCAGTGCTCCATTATTAAAAGAATAAGCAATATTGTATTTTTTCCTACATATATATCTCATATAATCCATATGAAACAACGTGAGATAGTAAAACTTACAAGAGCACTGGGAACAGCACTTGGAAGGAACAGCAGGTGCCTTCTTGCTGGTGAGGGGTCAAAGAAATGGTGCCTTTCAATTTCCACATGGTGGTGGGTGATGCTGGGTTAATGGCTGGACTCAACCTCAGAGGTCTTTCCCAGCCTTAACAATTCTATAATTCTAAAGGGGCTGTGGGAACTATCTCTCTTTAAATTACCTCCTTTCAGGCATACAAGAGAGGGACAGTGAGGCAGAATCAGTCCACATAGAATTCCACTCTGCAGTGTAAAGCAGAGACCAGAGCCCTTATCCCTTCCCTCTCTTACTGGGACTTCTGAGCCACCTAAGCCCAGCACAGCACCTCCTTCACCTGGCACCCAGTGACCCCAGTGCCCCTGGCACAGCAGCTCCACTGTGGGGAGGAGGGAGCTCTGGTAGCTGGAAGAAGAGGAGATGCACAGATATTGCCACATCTCACTTTAGAGAGCAGAGGCAGAGCAGGAGGCTGTGGGTATCTCATGGTGCAGGGGGCACCAGGGCAGCACAAAGGGCCAGAACTGCAGCTCGGAGTGATTTGGGAGCTGACACCACCCACACAGGGAGCACCAGCTCTCACCTGACCTCCTTCTGGTAAGACAGTCCACAGCAGGGAATATTTTTCCTGAGCAGTCTAGCAAAGGCCAAGCATGCAGAAATCCAAATGTCACCAGCACGTGCTGGTCTGCAGGGCTCCTGTGCCACATCAAAGCTGGCAGAACACAGCAGAGCCAGCCAAGAGCTCTGGCCATGAGCCTCTTTGCTCAGTCCCAGCACCACCTGTGTGACAGCCACGGGGCCTGCTGGGAGCTCCCTGAGAGGGAAGGCACTGAAGGCACACGCAGCTGCCTTCCCAGAGCTGCTGGGAGAATCCCTTCTGCCCTTCTTCTGCAAGAGAGTTCTGCTCAAAAATAAAGGGCCGGAACAGCAGCATATAAACATCCCAGTAATTCATGGGGACTTCAAAGACAGCACTCAGTCTCCTTCTTACATATAAAATGATGGCTTGGGGATTTTAGTTTTGTTTGTTTATGTTTTCCAAGCTGTGTATTTATCTTTCACAGTGGAACCACAGGCACAGGAGCTGTATGTTTTATATTACAACTTCTGCTGGAGCACTTAAGACTAAAGGCTTTTTTTTTTTTTTGTCCTATAGTGAATCATCATGTGTAGAGGGTGGTTGGATTATGTTTATGTTTTTTGAAATTAACCCAGCTAACCATTTGTTCCTTACTGCACACAATTTGTTGCTTTTCTTTTAGAAACTCCTTGAAAGACAAGCTTTGGAAATAAAAATACATCTGGCAAGTCTGAAAGACAGGACTTGAGCAAGCACTGCAGACTAACTGGAACTCCACCATGGACAATTTGCTTCCTCTTCCAGAGATAAATCAAAATAAAAGAAAACATCACTAAGAGGAATACCTATTCAGAGGTAAATTGCAGTGGGAGCAAAAAGGTTTTCTCATGTCAGCTATATCAAAATCTGAACAGAAATATTTACCAAGAACTGGAGAATTCAAAAGCACATTTCTAGTTTACCTTGTCAGTTCTTTGCTTTTCCATTTTCCACCTTTCTAGCATGTGCAGCTCTGGTGTGTCCCAGCCAACCCACACTACCACAGCCTGCTCTGGCTGCTAATTAGGAACTCTTGGTCTCCCAGCTTGGTGGAGTAGAAGCCTTTGCTCCTTTGTAAGCCAGCATGCCTTCTACACAGAAATATGCTTTATTCAAGATATTTACATGGGCATAGCAGTATTTTAGAAGACTAGAGAAACAGTCTGCAAATTTTTACCTCCAAGCTCCTTCTTGCTTTGAGATAGTGGTGTCTGCCCAGGAGGGAGAGGGGTCCTGATGTCCCAGAGGGGTGTGCTGAGAGGGGCAGGAAGTCCAGCACCAAACCCCAGGGTTCAGCTAAGACAATCTGCTGCTCAAACAAACCAGCTGAGAACAATTACCACTACTAATAGACGTGGGTATCCAAACAGCCAGAAACAAACTTTCAGCACCTGGCATGATCACTCCTGATAAGCAGGTTGCTTCATATTAAGCTGCTCAGAAAGAGAGAAATGGTGCAATTGGGATTACAGATCCTTTCCAATGACATCTTGGAAAATAAACCACCTCAAGGTGATCAGCCACCACATGCAATCAGGCACTGTGCTCATGGAAATGCTACCTAGGGAAATAAACTGGTTACTTATCAAATCAGAGTTTATATTGATACAGAGGAACACAAATGTGTATTTAGCTTTTTGTGTGGTTGGAAACACATCCAGGTAAAGAAACTCTGAATATTGTGCACTTGGTTTATTACTTTGGGATATGACTCTATACCACACAGAAGCCTACTGATTTTTTGTTGATTTATTACAGTTCATGAACCAACAACCAGCAAGTGTTTTTCCCAAATGCTTGGCAAAAGCCAAAAACAACACAAGAAAGGGTTTTGCAGGTGAAAGTGCCTAAAGTTGTGCCTGTAGGTGCAGACCTGATTTAAAGTCAGGTTTAAAGGGAGAAAATCTCTAAGCAGGTGTTTGTACTTAGGAAATAAAAATTAAGATACATACATTATTTATTAAAGCTTCTATAAAGGGAGAAGCATATCTCTCTTCTATCTAGAGATATGTCTAAATATGTACCAACTTTACCTAATTTTATATTATTGAACAAGTTTGTTAATGATTTCTTAATGGAACTTTTATTTTAGGAAGTGCTAAACAGTGTAATAGAGCAGAAATGTGCAAGTACTAAAGCAGAGGAGGCCTCATGTCTTATCTTTCTATACAGAAATTCTGTACTAACATCAATTATCAAATTGTTATCACATTAAAAAGTGAGCTTATCAATATTATCTCAGTCTTACTGCTTCTGATGATTTTCTTTAGTTAAATTTATCATTAGCTGTTTTTATCCATGGAAACAGGTGTATTTATGGAATCACTCTGTGATACAGTATTTATTTGGTTTCATACTATGATTTGTTTCAAAATTAATTTAAGATCTCATGAACAGTAACCAAACTTTTAAGCATGAGTTGTCCCTTTTCTATTTTGCTATGTGTGGAATTCATGCATTGCTGTTTTCTATCACCCCCTATATGCACTGGAACTACCCCCAGATTTTGGCCTGATTTTCTTTTTCATTGTGAGAGCCTATTAACCACCTATTTAGCAGCTACCAGCAGATAAGAGATTAATTCTTCATTTATTTAACAGTCATTATTCCATTTTAGGAACCCAGAGAGATACTTGCTAATAAATACCTAATGATATTTTAAAAAGACAGAGCTTTTTAGCAACTGCCTGCATGGCACATATATCCAATTCCTGATTTATCTGCCGATTTGCAGTCACTTTTTTTAACCCAAGCAGAACAAAATAGCATTTAGACAGTATCTTAGATGAGCTGTTTACTGTACTCCAATCCTTTTGGGCTGGTTTTGGCTGGGACAGAGTTAATTTTCTTCCCAGTAGCTGGTATGGGACCATGTTTTAGATTTGTGCTGAGAACAGAGCTGATAACACAGGGGTGTTTTCATACTGCTGAGCAAGTGCTTACACAGAGTCAAGGTCTTTTCTGCTCCTCACCCCCCAGTGAAGGGCAGGGGGACACAAGGAACTGGAGAGACACAGCTGACTCCAGCTGACCCCAGGATGTCCCAGGCCACAGGGCATCATGCTCAGCAGATGAAGCTGTGGGAAGACAGTAGGACAAATAAGAATGAACGTGTCTCCTTCTGTAAATTTGTTTGCACAGTAATCTAGTCATTGACTCAAACAACAGCATTTTTCATGGCTTCCTTTAGATGTTCAAACTGTAGCCAGGAACTGACACACTTCCAAAGAGCTTTACAAACTGGGTGCCTTCAGAATTCACCAGCTCTGTAGCTGCTTGGGGCCTTTGTTAAGCTGTCTCTTTCCATTTGCACTCCAAATTTGAGCTGTGTGGCTGTGCATTCTATTTAATTACACAGCGACAGGATGCATGAGGCACTAGACCCCCTCAAAATTGGAAGAAAGGCAATCCCTGAAGACAGTCTGCTATTCCTCCTGAATGGCTACTGTTTCTCACCTAATTCACGGTTTTTGGTGCTGCCACAAAAAGGAGTTCTCTAATGGGCTCATCCTGTGTCATCTTGCTCCTTCCAGCCCTGTGTTCTCATGACAACTTGGATGTGAGAACTTCTCTACTCACAGTAGTTTTACTACTGCTTTTATTTGTGCTAGCAAAGCGTTTTTGATATTTCAGCTCCCTGTCCTCCTCCTTCCCAACAAGTACATATACTGCCTTAAAAGGAAAAAAAAATGTTGAGAGAAGAGGCAACATTTTACTCCTCAAATGAATCGTAGACAACAAAGATCAGGAAAAACTCCTACATGAAAAAAAAAAAAGGCTCTTCTCTGACCCTTTTAGCATGTCAGGAATTCACCTGGTTCAGTGTAGCATGTCTTCCCAATTAGAGATCAGGCCTCCAACATGGACACCAAAGTGGCAGGGATAACATGGGAAGCTGGATTATTCTTACCCCGCTCAGCTGCTGCAGCCACTGGGTAGAGAACATCCTTACAGCAGCTTGCAACATTTTCCATTTCCTCCTGGAGTCAGTAACAGGAGCTGGGCATGAGAACTCTGGATTAATGGTTAAATCTTCTGGTGGAGTTGAGGATCACAGGAAAATCAGGACAGGGGATTTTTCTAAGTATTAGAGTGGTTTTTGTCAAGATGGTCTTTGGGGTCCAGAGTTAGTACTGATGCATATCCAGGATGACTTAACACAGGTCTGGCTATTTTGATCTTGTCTCTCCTATGACTTCCAAAACATTGGGTTTGGATTCCAAACATATGCTACTGCCACTCTGAGCCCCTGTGTACAAATAACCATATATATTAATCCCTGAACTACTTCAGCTAATAAGCCCCAAATCCTTAAACTGAAATTCAACTCTGAAAACATCAGTCCAGTTCCAGTGTTCTCCTACTTTCAGCTGTGGGACCCAGTTGGCTGCAGGGAGATCAGTGAGAACCTAAGCATAAATATATGTCTGTAACACAAGAAGTGTTTATAAGAAGGTCACTGGTTCTCTCTAAAATGCCTCTCTCTTTGGGCTCTGATCAAAGCTGTTTTTGTAGAATGTTATGAGAAACATTTAAAGAAAAAAATTAAAGAGAAAACAAAAAAATCCTTCTTTATTTAAGATGAGAGACAT
Organism: Promerops cafer; assembly: GCA_013398275.1. Taxonomy (NCBI): domain Eukaryota; kingdom Metazoa; phylum Chordata; class Aves; order Passeriformes; family Nectariniidae; genus Promerops; species Promerops cafer. The sequence continues at coordinate 477,102 of VZSE01014410.1, read as the reverse complement.
TCTTTCTCTGGAAAAGGTGCTTCCTGTCCAAGGGTAACCCAGAACAATTTACTCAGTTAAAGGCTTCCACATTTGGCCATATGCATTTTGCTTTAGAAATGCAGCAACAACCAATCCTGGTGAAAGCCAGACTGACATGAGTGCCACTGCCTGCTTTAAGTGGAAACTCTCTTTTTTTAAAAACTGAAGAGCATGTGGGTGGGCAGGATGGAGAAGGGTGGAGAGGTTTAGTCCCTGGTTGTCATTCTTTGGGCGTGACCACAATGCTGCAATCTCTGGAATGCAGCTGGACAGAAAGGATGAGGAATGCCCCTGCCTCCCTTGGGGAAATCAGTCTGATGATGCCAGGAGCTATGATTTGTCTCTCCAGGAATGTTGCCACCTGCAGCAATTAAATCTCCGCTATAATATGATTTAAACAAGAGGATATTTCCCCCCAGAAACTGCCAGATCACTGTTTCCTCCAAATGCCTCTGACAGACAAGAAAATGCAGTGAGGACTCCTCAGAATGGGGCACTGCAGCTGTCCTGGGAGCAGGAGAGGGACACAGAACTTGACAAACTTAGGTGAGTCTGACAACTCCATCACCAGCGTCCCCAGAGAAATCCACTGACAAGTGTTAAAGAAGCTGAAACTGTGTCTGATCTCTGTGTTATCATCCATTTTCTCTGCCTTGGTGGACAGAAACCAAAGTGCATCTGTAAAAGCACTGCTGGATGCATTTTGTTATTCCACATACCTCGAGCAGACTTCCCAACAAAATCCAGTGGCTTCAGTTACATATCAGAAGACAAGAGAACCCCTGCGTAGCCATGGATTCATTTTCCCAAGACTATGTAAAGCCTCCTAAAGCTTCTTTAGGATCTCCCTCAAAACAAAGCCCTTATGTCAACAGAAACTCTTGCTTAGACATGCTTCATCTGTTACATTTTATGAATATGCACGATCAAAGGGTGACAGCTTTCACAGTTAAGCAAACACAGTTACACAGAGCACACTTCTCCCACAAAAGGTCAGCTAACACAACGTGCTAAATGTTAAACACACACGAGAGGGATATGTTCCCCTTGAGCACACTGGGATGGGGAGTTATTTAGGAATATACTGCCCATCCTTTCAGGACACCCTGCGAAGTGTCTTTGCAAAGATCTTACCTGTTCAGTGATGAAGGAGCTTGAAAAAGTGACAGCAGACCAAAAGAAGATGCCACAGCTGAGAATGATCTTTCTGTTGAACCGGTCACCAAGGTAACCAAAGATCGGCGCTGCGACCATGAAACTACAGATAAAAACTGCAAAGGAGAGAAAAAGGAGAGAAATGTTTAATAAACATCAGACCAAGAACAGGAAGACTAATTTTCTGCAAGCCAAATCCTCTAGAGAACAGTTCCAAATAATTAAATATTCTGCAGCCCTGCCTTGCAGAGTTGTGCAGGCCAATGGGCTTTCTGAAGTCAGTGTTTCCTTAATCAAACAGATTTTTCATTCCCAGAGAAACTTCAGACCAGTGAACTCGTATTACTTGAAAGCACCAGCCCCTCACAGTCAGCTGAGCTCAGATCTGAGGATGGGCAAAACCAGGACAGAATAAATTAAGAGCTTCTGCCTAAATGTTACTGAGAAGGTGAAGTGGAGGTTGGAAGGAGTTTCAAGCAAACAGAAAATAAGCCAAGGGCTCCTTGTTGGCTCTTGCAGCAGAGACCTGGGAGAAATGGGCCACAGAAGCTGAGGTTCTTTCATCCTTCCTAGCATCCTTCCTATTTTACAGGAATTATGAAACAGTGAGGAAAACCAGTAAACACCACTATCATCCTACTGACACCAGCTTCACTAAAACAAAGTTTTAATCTACAAAATTCAAACAGGCCAGGATTGTCCTCATCTGAAAGACTTCAAGTTCACCCCTTATTCCCTCCAAAACCCCCAAAGCATTAACCTAAGACCTTCTGTCATGCAGGAATGAGGCTCTTGACAGAGTAACTTCTGCAAAATCACCTCAATTCAGAGCTCACTCCTCCACCCATCTCAAAACAATCTGGCCTGTGAACCCCCTGAGAACACCTGAAATGGGGCATTCACACCATGTTCCTAACTAATTTGGATTTTGGCAGAAATTGCCATGTTTTAAGCTGATTTATACCTGGCTTTTTCTGTCCACATTAGAGAATTGGATAAGGGCAATTACATGGATTTTATTGGTGTGTAGTATGAACTCTGACTGTAACTCGCTGTCTTGGATTCAGCAAATTCAGAAGGATTTGGGTGGGACACCAGAATACCTAGAGGTCTCTCTTTAGTCACACAGTCCTGACACTCATTTGTTGTCAGGTAGGTCTTGGAGGGCACTGTGGGCTTTTGGCATAGCCTAACCCCAGCTGTCTACTTTTCATTGTACAAAATGGGCTGGGGTGATAGAATAGGTAAAAAAAAAAAAAGACAAGAGCAGAGGACACACCCCCTTTTGGGTGGAATATGCATATAAAATTAAAATGGTTAAGACCCAAATAATGAATTTTTTATGGACGATGATATACGATAGCTCAAAAATGTGCAGAATGCTGAACTATGACTAAATGTCTTTTTTTTTTTAGTATATTAAGATATCAAAGCTGCTTTATAAATAATATATATCCATTTGCATCTGTGTTTTGTGACCCATGTGAGTGTGTATGTATTTTGCACTCTGATATTTGAACTAAATTACAGGAATACTCTTTTTACATTTAGAGAAAAATAAATCGAGATAATAGAGAAATGTTAAGGCCTGAAATGCAGCACATGCAACATATCACACATACTTCAATAGTAATGCTAAGAACAGTTTTGCTGTGTAGCTCACAGATAAACCCTAGATAGAACTCAGTCCCTGCATCTATCCCCAAATCCTTGTGCAAACAAAACCTACGAATAAAACTACGAGCAGTGTTTTCATCTCTGTTTTACAGGGGACCTAGAAGTGGCTCACAAATCTCTGCTCAGCAAGGGCACATCTGCACTGGCCCCACTCCAACAAGGCACTTAGGCACATGCTTATATTAGGCACTTTAGAGTCATCAATTCCATGATTAAGTGCTTCCCTGAATTAACACCAAGGGCTTGGCACCTTGCAAAGCTGGTGCAACAACCTGGCACGAAGGATATGTGGCTGTTCACTGGGAATCAGAAGCAGAAAATGACTGTGACTCGTCCAGACCAGTGTGACCATTGCAATTTGATCTTTCTCTTGGAAGGACACTACAATTAATTCATGTCAGAATCCCATATTCTGCCATTTTTATGATGTAAAAAGACACAAAACTGAAAAAGCTTCCAAGGGAAAATTAGAAACATCCAAGTCAGCATCCCATAATTTCAAATATCAAATAACATGGTTAATTCAACTTTGAGACATGCAGGGTGTGATCCAAAACTCACATTAATCAGTGGGATTATTAGCTTCAATGACCTCTGGATCATAAATTATAAGTCCGATTCTGGAACTTGGGCAAAATGCACAAAGCTACTCTTTCAAATAAACAAACAAAAACATTGTCCAATGACTTTCCAACAACATACATCCTTCTGCTGCTCAAATCCCCTTGGAGGATTTATTTTTGGAAGACACTGAGCTGTGAGCTTTGTCAGTGGTAAGCAGCTGACTTGACAGCTCCACAAGGTGCAAAACGAAAGGACGACAGAGCCAAATAAATAACAGGTAATGGAACACAGCTGTCACAAGAATAAATGCAATTTATAGCAGAGTATTTATGACCCAAATATGCATCAGAGCATTGACTGACTCAAATAAATGCAGAGTATGATGGCTGTGTGGTCTGTCAAAAGGATTTTCCTGTTACAGGCATTTCCCATGAATCAATTTTTGCAATTACTCCTGCCAGTGACAGCCGAGACTCCTGAACCCCAGCCTGGGCTGGCAGGAGAGAGGTGAACAAAAGCAGGGCACATTCCCAGGTAGGATGGAAACCTGAGTTACTCTAGAACAGGAGCTGAAGTTCTGTGACAACTAAACACCACAAAGGAGAGATCTCATCCAGAAGACACAAAACTGCAGCACGTTCAGTTGGAGAGAGGGGCAGCAGAAACATGTTTAATCTGTAGGCAAGAGGGCTGAGTACAAGGCAGAGGGTTGCATTCCAGTAAAGGAGCCTGGAACTTGTGCCAGCCTCTTCCTCTCTGGCTTCTCTCCCTTCTTCCACAGCATTTTCTGTTCCTTGCACTCACCCACTCCCAAATTAATAAAACTGAAGTGACACCACAGCAGCTGCTGCTTCAGCTCAACCACAGCCACAAATCTTTTCTATTAGGGCGACAGTGGGACAGAGGTTGGCATTGCACTTTCCTCTTCCCAATCAACAGCTCCTCTTCCCATTTTCACTTAGAGACATCTCAGAATATTACCAGCTCTTGAAGAGATGTAGAGTGCAAGTCAGGGCAGAGTTAGAGACCCACTGGGATTTAAGATGAGCTACTGTGAAGGCAGCGATGGCATCGGGAGCAGCTGTGGGCAGGCATAGCTCTGGCAGTCCCATTATGGATGTGTACAGCTCATTTCTCCTGGTAAATGATCTCCAGCAGTGCCAGCAAAAGTGGCTCAGTCCCAGCACAGGGTGGAGCTGAGATACATTTCTGCAGGAGTAAATTATCATGTGAGCAAAGGATGAATAAACAGACACATAGTGAATGCCATCAAGGAGGGAGGTTCTTTTAAGTATAGGTGTTTTCAAAAGGAGAACACATTTGTCTTTATTCCTCCCTTTGTGGCTTAGCCGCTGAAACGACTGTGGTGAGAGGGCAGGAAGAGTGTAATTGCCCAAACAGGATGGCTTGGTGTCTATTTCTGCCTCTGGATGCCTGTCCCACCCTGTACAGGTGCACAAGCACTTTCTCAGCCAGCACTGCCCAGCTTTTTCTGTGCATGGCTGGAATTACAACAATGTGCAGCATAAAAAGTGTTACACTTTCCACCCAAACGCCCACCAGACAAAGAAATCATCCTCCCAAGCCTCTGCTGCAGCTTCAGTCCTGTTTCAGGATTATGGCCAGGGAGATGCTATTCAGACCACACTTGCCCCTCTCAAGAGCTGCCTGTGTACCCAGGGGAAAAGTAAATCCCCCAAAAGTGGAAGCAAAGGAGATGAGAGAAGAGGAAGGAACTGTAGACTTTATATTTAACAGTCACAAAAAGCTCCTGCCTCATGGAATTTGATGCCATCACTTATTTTTCTCTTCTTTCTCTCCAAAGAAAACTTTACCAGCTTGAGTCTACAGCTGTTCCCTGAAAAGGCTCTGACCTGACAGCTCTCCATCCTGTGATTCCGAAGACACTTGCCTCCATCTCACTTGCTCTTTTCTTTAGTGGACTTTTGTTTAGTGGACTTATCAACCCAGAGATAACTTCGGAGAGGGGCTTCTCCTGCCCCAGGTCATCCACAGAGCAGAATCAAGAAGGAAGAGAGGCAGTGACAGAGGCACACACAGGGGCTGCCGTTCCTCAGTTCCTGGAAGGTTAAGCAGATCACAGGCACCTCTGAAAAAAGATCCCTTCTTTTGGTTTTGACTTTAAGCACACAGGGCTTATTTTTTCCTATCAGGAATAATGCTAGAAAGGTTCAGGGTCAGGTGAAAATGGCTTTCTCTACACAAGGATGCTCAACAAAAAAACCCTAGTGGGTATCTTTGAACTTTGAGTCAGCACAAATCGTGTGTACACATCTAATTGAGTGCTGACAGTGAGCTTGGCTCTGTGAAGGCAAACCCAGCCAGCCTCTGCCTCAAGGGACTGGCATCCATTGAGACACTGCTGAGAACTGTGTGCTGAGAGGTTGATAACATCTTCCCAACAACAAATTTCTAAACAATGAGAACACCTAAACAGGCAGCTTGCCCTGGATGGGATACTTTATGGGTGTGTACAAGCACAACCCCGGGATTTGGTTGAGCCACTTCTACCCCAGGGACTTTCAGTCATGAGTGCACGTGTTTCTCAAGCTGCTTGTGACACCAGTTACCATCTACCTGCAATGGTGAAAAAAGACTTTCCAACAGCCCAACCAGCTCCTCTATTCCAAAGACATGCTTTTGCAATGCTTCCCTCTTTTAGTTTTCATTTGCTCTATAGTTTTATGCTATAATAATACCACTCAGGACATACAACCCAGCACATTTAATCATGGTGAGGCATGGGACAATTTAGAAAGAAAGTTAAACATTCATTTCTGCTTTCGGGCTAAGGAAATTAAGACACAGGAAAATGACCTGCCCGTGATGAACTACAGACATCTGGAACCCACACAGGTCTTCCAGCTTCAGCAGTGTTCTGTTTATAGGACCATCTCTATGCTGGAGGGATTTCCGAAGGTCTACAACCACAATTTAAACTGATTTTTTTCTTACAGCACCATTCAAGCCAAGAAAGAACAAAGATCCTTTCATGCTGCTTAACCATTGAACCTGAACTGTGCCACAGTTCAGGCACAATGTGGTGATGGTCAAGCACTGGAACAAATTGCCCAAGGCAGCAGTGGAATCACCACCCCTGGAAGTGTTCAAAACCTGTGTAGTTGTGGCATTGAGGGGCATGGATTAGTGGTGGAGTTGGCAGTGCTGGATTAATGGTTGGACCTGATGATCTTAGATGTCTTCAACCTTACTGATTGTATGATATGACCAAGGTAAAATTGATACCCAGTGGTGGGGCAGTCCAAGGCCCTGGGAACCTCAGCAACGTGATTTGAAACATTCATCCTTTGAAGGAGGATGAATTAATACAATCCAATAGATTTTAGAAAACATCACCCTGAAAACCATCCCTGTCACAAACTTTACTATAGGCACCCTGTTCCATCACTCTGCACACAGGCTTTGTTTTACTTCATTGCTAATTCAACAGCCAACAGATGGGTCGTGTTACTGCGCTTTGCGGGTGCAAAACACCAGATCACCGGGTTCCAGACTCTCATGCAGACAAGAAGTTTCTGACAAGTGTGAGGAGCTTTGAAACACCATCAGTTCCATATGTCACACAAAGCTGTCACACACTGACAATGTCTAACACAGGAGCATTAGAAAACCAAAAATGCTTGAGAATCAATTGGAGTAAGGTATACGAAGGTTTGGGTTGGATGTGGTCTGGAATGTTCTCCCAGAACAGACCACAGGACTGTGAATTTTATGGAATTAAAATGGAGAATTTCATAAATGCCTCATTGTGTCCCTGTGCTTGTTCAACAAGGCAAAGTGAAAAGTCCTGCACTTCAGTCACAACCCAAGGCAGTGCCACAGGCTGGGGACAGAGTGGCCAGAAAGCTGCCCAGTGGGAAAGGATCTGGGTGTGTTGGTCAACAGAGGCTGAACATGAGCCCAGGTGGCCAAGAGACCAATGGCATCCTGTCAGGAAAAGTGTGGCCAGCAGGACCAGGGACACTGTCCCCTTGTACTGGGCATGGGTGAGGACACACCTTGAGTGCTGCATCCAGTTCTGGGCCCCGCACTGCAAGAACAACATTGAGGGGCTGGAGCATGCCCAGAGGAGAGCAGCAGAGCTGGGGAGGGGGCTGGAGCACAGGGATGATAAGAAGCAGCAGAGGGAGCTGGGAAGGGGCTCAGCCTGGAGAAAAGGAGGCTCAGGGGGGACCTTGTGCCTCTGCACAACTCCCTGACAGGAAGGGACAGCCAGTGGTGGTCAGACTCTGCTCCCAGGGAACAGGGACAGGACATGAAGAAACAGCCCCAGGCTGTGCCAGGGAAGACTCAGGCTGGACTTCAGGAGGAATTTCTCCACTGAAAGGGCAGTCAGGCATTGGAAGGGAGAGGAGGAGATGGAGGAGTCCCCATCCCTGTAGATGTTCAAGGATCAACTGGCTGTGGCACTCAGTGCTCTGGGCTGGGTGACAAGGTGGGAATGGGTCAAAAGTTGGAAAGAGAGGAGAGTAAGTGTTTTAAGTAGTTAGTGTGGCCCTAACTACTCACACAGTCTGTGTTTTCCAGTGTGTGTTTCTGTTTGCAAGGACACTCTAGATCGTGTTTACCCCACTGCAGATGCCACTCATCAGTATTCAAGCTCCAGTCTTGTCTTCTCCATAGGGATCCCACTGCGCCATGAGGTGCCAGTTTTTTCCTTAGCATGAACTGATACAAAATGTAAACAACATGTTTAGGATGAGTATGTGCACACACAGCTTCCACACACATTCTCATGGAGAAGGAGGCTGCTGTACACCACCACTCGGTTCCATTTGCTGAGACAGGGTCAGAACCTGGTTACAAAAACACCACTTAAGAAGCCAGACAAGGCCTGAACACAGCTTGCCTGGCAAGTTCACAATTCACTCAATAATACTCAAGGTGCAGTGCTTGGAAGAGTTCAGTACTGATAATTCCTTCCCCATTCCTCACTGCAGAAACCAGATTCTTCCAAGGGTTAGCCCCTATGTTCCCAGCAAAGGATATCCTGAAGCTTGCTTTGTTCACCTTAACTAACAAGAATAATTGCTTCAGTGGGAATTGCTGGGAAATCCACTCCTTGAAAACAGAAAATAAGATAAGAATATCCAGAAACCCAGCACTCAATTTTTTAACTGCTTTTTAATTAATTTCCTATATTATGTCCATTGAAGCTGCACTTAAAGATTCAGCCATTCATATCTTCCATATTGCCGAAGTCATAAGCAGATAGTTACTCACAGTTATCAATTCACAACCCTTTTCTACATCTGAGGTTCAATTCCATCCTGATGTACTTCAAAATTTTTTCTAAGTGTACAGTGGGAAAGCCAGAATTCTACTGTACTGTTTTATCTCTCTAGATGTCCAGCAAATTTACTTGGAGCAGGACCTAACATTCTACAAGACTAAATTTTGAACAGCTGTACTCAGACAACATCATTTAAATAGAAAAGAGGAAACCTCCTACTTCTGCTTTTCATTGTGGGAATTAGTGATCACATTAGCACTGTTTTAAAGGGATTTGGGCAACCTGAACATCAATAAAACCGTTGCTGTGTTCCTAGAGATGTGCTCTGTAAGACAACGCAGCAACCCCAAGGAACGGTTCCAGTATCCAGCTCCCAGTCCAGCACTTTCCTTGTGCCTGAACTGGTGCTTGAGTGACCCTGCAGTGAGCTGGCTCTGGGAGAGCAGCAGCCATCCAGCCCCGAGGAGCAGCTTTTCCAAAGAAATAATAGTAGCAGAATGCTGTCTGTGGCTATGAGAACACCTGAGGAGGAGCAGACATCACCTCTCCTCAGCAATTAGAAAAATAATATTCACACTGGTGCCAGTTCCACAACCTGGTTCATTCCATGAAGAGGGAACAGGAAGCTGTGGCACAGCTGGGTTTCCATGGCAGTGCCATACAAAGCCAGGCAGCTTATTGCCTAAGACAGCATTAGATTGCTGGCACTTGTCAGCAGAGCCCAGAAAACACACTTTTCTGGCAGTGTTTAAACTCTGCTTTTGCATGTCTTACTGTTCAGAAGTGATGGATTAAATAAGCCAAGGCCAATTCTGTTTTACAGCCACTTCCACTTTGAGTTGTTTTCCTGCAAAATGCTTTCAGTGTGGTTTCATTTAGACTCCTGACCAAAGCTGATGGAAGGACTGCTTGATTCAGTGGGCATTACAGCTGAGAATTTTGTTTAGCTAGAACTGCTCATGACTTCTAATGGCAGCAGAGATCAGAACCTCTTTGCCAATAAAAATACTTCTGTACTAGTAAGTTTACTGCATCCCTGTAACATTAAAGGTTATTACTAGGAAAGGCACAGTGGGCAACAAGAAGAATTGCCAAAAGGACAAAACAAGTCCTTTTACAGTAAAGCATTAAACATCTGGAAAAGGAACAAGCAGTGTGGGATATGGAGGAGATCTAACACCATGAGTGGCAAGGAAAGGGGGAAAACTGAATCACCTCCTCTCTTAAAAGACTGACCGGCCAGGTGGCATCAAATAGGACTGGCAGCTGAAAAACGCAAATCAAAGGAGACCTTTCATTCACAAAACTTAAATAAACACTGGAATTTTATCACAGGATACCCCAGGAGCTAAGAGTTTATGTTTTTACCAAACAGGATTGGACAAAACCCTGTAGGAATACAAATTGAAAGGCTGCTAAAAGTAGCTCCTCTTGTTCAGGACGTCCTCAGCTAGCCAGTTGATTTGGTATACCCAGGAACTACCACCATAATCTTGTCCTGTTCATCTTTTTCTTCCCTATATATGTGATCACAGCCGAAGACTGGCTAATACACCAAAAGGATGTGTGGTCTGGAAATTACAACTATTCCCACAGTATTCTGAAAAAACCAAAAGAAAGGTAGGAGGACAAAACTGCATCTGCATCATTTCCACCAGCTTGATCAGGTAATAACTTATTGACATATCCCTGAGCTGCACCTAAATTATTTCTAAAAGCTGGAATGTGGCTCACAGTTACATTTCTAAAAGCACTAGTTACTTTGACCCTGTACATACACAAGGTGCAGTTATGAAGTTCCCAGTCAGAGCTTTGCAGTTTCTCCTCCATTTGACTGAAGCAGCTCTGAGTGTTTGAGGACTTTCTGGTTACGGGGTGCAGCAGGACGTGTCAGCCCTGCCCGCCCGCGCTGCTCACTCTGTGCGTGACACGGTCGGTTCGCCGTTGCGCAATCAGTTGCAGGGAAAGTTCATTAACTTAGTTAGCCAATTAGGATGGATTTGTATCCATTCTGGTCAATCCTGAATTAGACATGAAATCCCAGAGGTGCAGAGACTGGTCAATAGCTGTGCAGCACTGCAGCATCGTGAGTGACACAGCTACGATGCGACTAAAATATACCGGAACCAGTCTTGGCTGCTGTTACAGACACAGGCAGCAATCACTCCCAGCACTCATGGAAGTCTGCATCTGAACAAATAGCAGTTTTGCCTTTCCCTTTCCATGCAGTTTTCCAGGATGTTCAACCCATTTGCCATCCCTCTGAGATCTGCAGTCACAAATAACCCTCCAGCTGGGAATAGGCTGCTCCTATTTGAGGATGAAACACCTATACTCAGGGCTCACAGCCAGAGAAAGGTGTCTTAAAAAAGCATTTAAATAACCACAAACCCCAAAGGAGCTTTATTTTGTTCTGTTCCCTTCCTCTACTTAAAGAGCTCTTTCTTTTCCCATTGCAATTATGACTCTAGGCCCACGCACAGAGCCACATCCGCAGGAGCCTTCGGAAGCAAAGGTGAGATCTCCTCAAGGAACCCGTCAGAGTTTCCCTTGTGCCAGTACAGAGCTCGTGTGACCATCTGGAGAGCAAAATCTGGGGCCTGCTGAGGGCTGAAAACTAATCTTGTCTCTTTTCTGGCAAGCTCCCTGATCCAAGAGAGGCAGCACGAGCTGGTGGCTAGAACTACACCGAGTCCCTTGGGGCAGGGACAGGGATGTGCACCTTCATCCTCAAAGCCTTGTCAAGCACAGCAGGCACTTAAACACACCAAGAAATGACAGCCTAAAGCTGGTAATGCAGGATAATCTAAATCCCTTGATCCTTGAAATCTGCACTGAGTACCATGAATTAGATTTAACTAGCAATAAAACACTTTAAATCGGTTATTCTCATAATAGAATGATGCTTCATTTGTATCTGGTATAAAGAGAAATAATGTTCCTGGTTCCTAATTTGAGATAGAAAGAGAAGACTGTTTTCAACCAAAAATGAGCTTTGCCATCCTTATTTACAACAGCACTACTAATCCTGCATCCTTCTTCAGCTAACATTTTAATTTCAAATAATTATTTAGAATGCAATAGGAATTATTCTGTCTCAATCTCAAAACCTACTTCCTGCAGCAATAGTGAACAGGATAGAGAGGAGACGCTTGTACTGGGTATTACTAATAAATTCCTTGCTAAATGTTATTTACCAACAACAGCAGTTTCCTATGGAAAAAGAAAAGGAAAACAAGGCACTAGGAAGTGCTTCCCCTTTTCTTTAGAGTGGAATCAAAAGCTCCTCATGTATTTGTGACAACTTACTGAGGGAGATCATCTGATATGATTCTCATCCCATATCTTTCAGACTTAAGGTTTGTTTGGGTTTGTTTTTAAAATGAAAATCCTAAATAAATGACTATTCTGCAGTTGGAATGCCATGCTGACCTCTACACACAGCTCTCAATATCTGCTGGTTGCATTTACAAAGAGTTAGAAACTCTGCAGTAACCAAACATTCCCTTCCCAGTCATGCCACACACAGCTGGGGCACAGGACCGCTCGCTCGCTGGTCCATCACGGAGGGATTTGGGGAAGGCTGGGGCAGGGATGCTGGTTTTGCCAGCAGTCTTGGCCAGAAAGAGACTCTCAGCCATTGCCTTCCACCAGGGCCACAAGCCCAGGGGGATTTTGGAGCTACCAGTCCTGATGGCTACAGTGCTGGGAGCCAAGCAAATGCTGAGAGTAGTGAGGAAAAGCCACATCAAAGCCTTGAGATCCACACGGCTCTGCTTTGGGAATGGGGAGGGGGACACAGCTCTTTGCTGACACTCTCCCCAGGCTGACAGTTGGACTGACTGATTTCTTTTTAATTATTTTTACAGTTCTTTAGGGAGCTGTTTTACCATCTATAGTGGGCTTGGCAAAACACATGCTCCCTCTTTGGAAGGTAAAATGGCCATAGTTGCATTTTAATGATGGAATTGGCTGTCAACCAGCACAGCACCAACAGCCTCGGGACAGCATCTAATCTGGTAGGACACAGGGATGAAATGAGACATTGCTCCCAATTTTAATGTCTATCATTGGCACCCACCAAAGCTGTCCTACTTAAAGTTAAAACTGAAAACATTTCTGCAGATTATGTGCTCCATTATTGCTCAGGAAAGCACGTAAGCACAGGCAAATGGGCAGGAAATGCTCTGGGGTGAATGAGAGACATCCAGGGCACCCCAGATCTTGTTTCAGTGTTATCACCAAGGCACAGGAGCAAAGCACTGATGTCCAGACAGGGAAGGACAAGGAATCACATTCACAGCGTGTGTTTGTGCCTGTGCAGATAAAAGGGTGTCAGAGTTTGGTAGCAAACTCCTTCCACACCATTTTTTGCAAAACTGTTCCCTTTCCAGATCAAGCCATACGTCTTCAAGAGTGCTTTTAGCAGATCAGTAAAATGCCATCTTTTAAAATCAGTAAAACTCAATAACTACAGAAATAATGAATCTGAAGGGAAAAAATACAGATTCATCTCTGTATTACAGCTGACTTCCTTCACAGGGGTCAGTTCACATCTTTCTGAATTTCTAAACACACTGATTTCACCCTGGTCTCACACTGCCTGCCTCTAGATATGTGGAGGAAGGCAAACATTTGTCAAATTAAACTGAATTCTAAGGGATAAAAATACATTATTTCTCATCATGAAAACTTCAAGAGGACATCTAAAATATCTGAGTTTTATTCACTTGCTCTAAGATGCAAGCAGTGCCAGCAAGGGGTACTGCTCTTAAAATCCTGCCATCTGCAGCCTTATGCTAATTTCCTTTTTTTAGGAATAGAAATCACTGTGGAATGGGAGTATGCTAAAATTCACAGAAGACATGGATGTAAAAGCCATTGTGGGTAATTGCTTTGGTTTGATGCTAATCCAACAACCCAGAATTGTCTTACTTTCCTCAAAGATTTCCCTCCTCCCTGGGCTGTTAGTGCTATTGATAGCTTCACCTTTATTTGCAGAGGAAATACACACATTTCATAACACTGGCCAGCCAATCCTGATTTCTAAAGAGCTGTTTGCTGGTCTCAGAGGGAATTTCAGTATTTTGTCCTGCTCAATTACCTACTTTTTTCTGGGTTGCCTGTAAAATGCAAAGTGTCTTGTGCAATGACAGCTCTCTATATAAGCTACCACCCATTAGGGACTGGCCCAAAACCACACTAACTTTACAGGGGAAATTTCTGTAGGGCTGACTGGGTTTCAATTCAAAGCACCAACACAGAAAGAGAAAAAAAAATCATCTCACTGTGGAATCTCAGTTTCTCCCTAACAGCCATGTCCATTTTTCTGCCTCAGGCATTGCCAGTGAATAAATAAGCCCCCCAGTAAAATATCTTCCATGTAACCTCAGGAGACCACTCCATAAGAGCACAAGAACAATGACAACAGATCAGAAAACCATGCAGTCTTGCATCCTGTCTGTGACAGGGACAGCAAACAGATCCTTCCGAGGAAAGTACACAGAATTCTTACACAGGCAGCTGAACCACTCAGAGGCTGGCTTCAGCCCTCTCAGGAATTATAATGTTATCCCCATAAAGATCTGATCTTTTAAGCTCAGGTCCTGACAATATTCCTCGTGACATTCATTTCCACAAGCTTTCCACTCTTCCTTGGTAAGTTTTTGGAATGCTTTCCAGCAAACTGACCCCTACTGATGGTTTCTGCATTGTGAAGGAAAAAAATCACAAAAACATACACCCCGCATCCTTTTAATGGAACGACATTCATTATGTTATGTGATTTTACATTAACCCCCTCTTATTTTTGAGGACAAGCAAATTAAAAATAATAATTTTTGAAACTTCTCCTGTGAGAAGGAAGTGGAGGGTGTACATGAGACGATGCAAGTGCAGCAGGGGCTGGGGCTAGCTGGTCTGGACCAGACATATTGGCCCAAAGTGTGGTTTGTGTGTAAATGTACTCGCTGTCTGGTTTCATTATGAATCACAAATCCTCTAAAAGGCAAGGAAGGAACCATTTGCTCTCACTTACCCTGACCCCTGAGCTGATTCTCATTTATTACCCATCATTAAACTCACACAGCCACAGAAGCCGTGTGCTCGAACACAAACAATCACCACCAGCTGCAAGAGACAGGTAATAAAATGCTGAACCACTTCCTAGTCTGATTAACAGCACTGTGAGGGTTAGGGAGGAGTCTGAGCCACCAGACAGCAAGATCTACCTTTGGCAGAAAACAAGGCTCCAGCCTCTCAGCAGTTGTCAAGCTGCATTCTTCTGTGTTAAAGCACACCAGGTAACTCAACCTATTCTCCTCTGAGAGTCTGGCACCTAAACTACAACACAGATACAGATATAAAAAACTATGTATAGATTTATCTATCTAGATATAGATACACAAATAAAGACATACATTTATTTTAAAATACAACAGGCTTCCCAGACAACCACCAAACCCCACGTAGCAAGATCCACGAGCGAGCCAGAGGCATTTTGAAGATGGCCTTAGGACACCCAGAATACCTTAATCTCCACAGTTTTGTATGTCCAGCAGGATTTAGAGAGAGTCTCACCATCATTCAAGCACCAGTGGTCTGAGAACAGCTCAGAGACCATAAATATTTTCTACTTCCTATCCAGTGCCCCACAATGCCCATCAGCACTTCCATGGGCTGATCCATTTTTCCAGCTGCCAGTAACATTTCAAAAGGCTTTTGCATCACAAAGTAAATGCAAAGAAACATCACCATTCACTGTGATTTGCAGCTCTATATTGAGGACTAGGACAAGAGCTGAACAACCAGCAGGCCAGAAATGAACACCTACAGTGACGAGCAGCCTTCACCCCACACTGAAGAAACATCACAGGACGTAGGGAAGCCTCTCACACCATAAGTGCTATTCAACAGAATTATTTGCCAATTCAATGTTGTGTGCAGTATTTAGAAAAGCTCCTGCCTCTTGCTGTTATAAATGGCAATTTAGACAAAGAGCAAGTGTTTCACAGTGGCTGGAGGGCCTTCAAAAAGGGACAAATTAGTTTAAGGGAATTGTTGAAATACTGGCATATCCCAGTGTTTAACTTGCCATGGTTTGGAAAAGGATCACAGCCACACTGGAGAATGAATCTCTGTGTGTCTTATAGCATCTCTGTTTTACAGTTGTTATTTCTAAGATTATCACCCATGTGTCATTCCTGACTTGCAAAAATACTCTAATGCCAAGCTGAGCTGCAGTTCCAGGAGTGAACTTTGCAACTGAACTTGCTCCTATGGATAAAAGAACATGATATCTGTAGAAGACTCCAGGGTTAATCACAGTTTCAATAGTCATGGAGTGTGACTGGACCCTGTTTTAAATAACCCTTCAGCTTAAATTTCTTTGGACCAGTATCTTCCTGGGAGAACAAGTACCACTGGAAGAAAACATCCTGAAACAAATACTGCAATGCGCAAGGTTTGCAAATGCAATTCCTTCATGCATCATCAATTACATTAATGGAAAAAAGGAAAGGCAATATTTGGTAAATCCAGGGATTGTCAAGGTATTAAAGAAGCTCATTTCAATTAGGTCTAAAAATGTAGAAGGTGAGCCTGATGAGTGACCAGTGGCCCATCTGGGGTTGGTTTGTGTTCCACTCCCCTCCCAGGAGACCAGAAATGCCCCGAGGTGCCAGCTGAGCTCTGCTATCAGTCCTATTCTGCTGGAACTGAACCTTGGGGAACACTTGGCATGGTGCTGCCAGAAGTTTATTTGTCTGGTGACTACAAAAGAAACCAGTTTCTGGATTATGAATCCAGAAAGAATAAGTTCAGTAAGTGCAAACAAGGAAAATTAACACATCTTTTATATCCAATGCAAATATTTTCTCTGTTCAGAGTGTCATATATTGTGCAAGTCTCTGGAAGGTGTAACATTAGCAGCTGGTAGGAATATCTCACTGGGGAGCTTTTAGTGAAGATTCAATATCCATTGTATAATATCCTATATTATACCTCTTCTGCCATAAAACATCCTCTATGAGAACAAGGACAACTTCGGACAATTTGCTTTTCAGGAAAATGTTTGCTCTCTTCACATTTTTTTTTCCCCAGACATATTTTCTTTTAATATTTTCTCTTTGTTTTGCCACCCTCCCCCTCAATATGACATATTTGCTGTCACACTTGCTAATAATTTTCCCCATTATCACATCCATGGGTTTCAAAGCAGTTGGCAGGCAGCATGACTGCTACATCAGCCAAAAGCTGGAAGTAACTGAGGGCTCTGGGTGGGTAAAGCAGGAATGAATCCACCTACACTTTTATAAGAATGTAAGAATTTTCTACGAAGTGCAACCCAGTAACCCTTAGAGACAGACCCCCTTTCCAGGCCCACGGGACTCAGCCACAGAGCTGAGGCAGTCTCAGCTCCCTGAGCTGTAACAACAGTGGTACCTCAGTGGTGCTCCCTGCCCAGGGACATCGTGGGCAGCAATGTGATGCTGGGAGATGCCAACTGAAAAATAAAGCAGGGGGTAGCAAGAACTAAACCAACAAAAATTATGGGACATTTTCATGCTCCTGTTCTGTAATTTTACTTTTAAGACGACAGACAAAGGAGATGGATTTATCTATTGTGTGGTTCTCACCATAAGAGCTGTTTACATCAGCCCTTCTGAACTAATATCTATTTTTAGTATCAGGCTTTTAAAAGATTCTTCACTAATTTTGAGCTTTTAATTTACCCTGGGAACAATTTTTCAGGTGGAATTAGTGCCACTTCACTTTGATTTGCGGGCACAATTAGTAAGTTAAGCATTTATATATCCTAAACTACACCTGTAAAATGGAAGGCTGCTTTTCAAAAGAGCCCATATGCTTAAACTGAATGGAACTGAGTAAAGCCTTACTTTTTCTTTTTCTTCTTTCCTTTTTTTAATTGGTGCTAAAGTTGTTCTTTAACTCACCCATCTTTCTTAACATGACTCATTCTATCACAAAGGCTCTCATGAACAGGCTCTCTTTCTTTATCAGACTTTGTCAATGATTTCTAGTGCTCAAGAGGTGTGGCCAAGGGCACTAAGACAATTTTATTATTTATACTGCCAGGTAGGTTGGACAAAACCACAGGATGCTGAAGACACAAACATAGTGCTGACAACTGATACCATCAATTGCTGAGGTGACCAGGACCACTCACATCCCAGGGTGAGGCAGAGCCAAGGAAAAATCCAGTAAATGTGAATAAGGCAGAATTAAAAACAAAGAATTCAAAGCGTATTTCAAACATCCTTCAAGGAAAAAAAAACAAGTCCAACCCAACCCCAGACAGACAAATCCTCTGCTGAAAATTTCACTGTGTAACTCTTAGCAAGGTCAGTTTTAACAGGCATTCATCAGAGGCTGACAGGGGATCATCCTGCCTCCACAAACTGATGATCCAGACAAGGAAGGCAACAGGCAAATGACACAGAGAAGAGAGCACCTTGGCCACCACTGTCAGTGGAATGATCTCAGACACAGAGTGGGATTGTTGGGGTGTCCTGTGCAGGGCCAGGAGCTGGACTTCATGATCCGTGTGGGTCCCTGCCAACTCAGAACTCTCTGTGATTCTATGAATTGTAAATTCATAGAATTTACAATAAAGAAATCAAAGCTCAAACTGTTTTATCTGTACTGCCTCCCTAATTCACTTCCAAGTCCACCCCAATAGTAATTTATTGTAAACATCCATTTAAAGTTCCAAATAAGCAAGTTATTGTAACTCCTTAGCTCTTTAGGGCAACTCTTTGAAAGGTTGTATTGAAAGGAAAGGTGTATTACAATTCATGTTCTCACTTCAACACCATTGCCCCACAAGGAAATAAATTAGAGGTGCCTCATCTCCAGTTTAGCTCACCTACAAAGAACAAGGAGAATGATGCAGTAGAAAAATATGTGAAGTAAGTCTTCTGTAAACATTAGTGGATGAAAAGGTTGGAAGGAGCAAATGGTTAAAATTGTTCAAATATTTAATTACTAATAACCTAATGTATAACTGAGAGGGGGAATAAAAGACATCAGAACTGAACTTTCCCTGGAAATATCCTTTCCACTGAAAACCAAAGCACTTCCGTGCTTGCAGGAGCAAACACCACAAGAATGTGTGTGAACCCCTCCTCCTACTACTCATCCCATCAAAGAACTGTTTGTTTTTCACCTGTGATTTAAAAACCTGAGCCTTCCACAGTCACCTGACTACCTTGAAAACAACTGAAGAGAGTTTTAGCAAAAAATGTTTATATACATTTACATAACTGTAAATGTACAGTGAATTAGGGTAAGTAATGGATTATGATCAGTAATATTTTCTCTCCAAAACTAGGCTCCCCACATAATTTAAGCAGGAAATGGGTCTTTTCTCTATAATCTTACATCAGCATACAGGAAACATCCCCAAATATGTGCATGTGCTGGGGGCAAGGGGAGAGCATTGGGAGATTGATACAACAATACACCATTCATGCAAGTCAGGCTTACTTGTGTTAATTGGAATCTAGTTCTGCAGGCTGCTAACACTACCCAACACCATGAAGAATGTTCACTTTTTACGTAAGTGATGCCCTGGAATTAATTTTCAAAGCCAGGTACAAGTGTCTGTGAATGAGTCACTCCTCCTCAGGTGCATGTGGGTCTTTACATGGGAATCACTGCAGCCCTGCTGACCTGTTCTTGCTTCTGCCATGGCTGTGGTTTCCAAAATTGTGGCCCACAATGTAACAGCATGTTCTTTCCAGCCAGCCATGTAGCAATGCTACTTTTATAGTGGTAATAAATCACTATACAAATTTGATTGTAAGGATGCAGAGCGGTCTGGTACACAGCCCAAAAGGTTTGAGAAGCACTGGTTTGGAGGAAAAGTCTCCTGAAACTCCAGATAAGACATTAGAGAAGCAAAACAATTGCATGGACTGGTCCAGGACCCCAACATTCCCACCACTGCAAACACACTCCCGCACTTCCAGAGTCTTCTGGATGCCTGCTGAGTTACAGCAGCCAACCTCAGTGCTCTTCATTCCCTAACAGCACCTTCAGTGCTCCACAGTCCTTCACACTCTGCCAAGACTGTTTGGGTTATCCAAGTGATCTCTGTCTCAAATCCAACACCACCTCCAACAGCAATGCTTCCAACAGTCCTGTATCACCGTGGGGATCTCCCAGGGGACACAGACCAAGGTGACCTCTTTATCACCTGACCTCACCCTGCTGTTCACATTCTCACTACACCATACGTTGCCCTGCAGAACTGCAGGTCTGTGCTCTAAAGAAAATGAGAGTTCTCCAGGTGTGGGACAAAACCAAAATAACCTTAAAATAAATCTTTTCAGAGAGAGCACTTGAGGCTCCCCTGGGATGAAGCATGATAAATATATAAAATGTACTATAAATATATAAAATGCACTATAAAAATTAGGTCTGTTTTCTCACCCTCAGTTCACAGAAGACCCTGAACCAACTTCATTTAAGGTCAAGGCAAAAAACTCCTTCCCTTCTGAGCTACTACTTACCTTTACATGGGGCCTAAGATGTATCAACAGCAACTGATACCATACTGAGACCATACACAAACACTCCCCTGGTCACCACACTTGAAAATTAAACTTGTAGGCACAGTGAAAGCAAGAATTAAAGATAAGCAGGTTTTCCACTTACTACCAAAAGCTTTTAGTGCCACTGAAGAAGGGGAGGAAAAAAAATAACCTACTTATAAGCTTTTTGAATGTAAGTCCATGCTTCCCTTCCAGCAACTGGTAGCCATTAAACACATAATAACTGATAATGTAAATGCTCATCTCCCTCTTTCATAATTACAGCTACGGTGGTAATGAAAAAAGCCAAGGGAGCCAGACCAGCCCATCTGAACTATTTGTGCACAAAACAGTGCAGATACCAGTTACATGAGACTGCACTGCTGGTACTAAGAGGAGAATGTTGTTTGAAGGTATTACACAATACCAACAAAAATCCTGTCTTCCACTATAGGGAGGTTGAATCAAATTCCGAGGTCTGTGGAACATACGTGGGGGGATGGACAGGCTGTGTTAAAAGATGTGGGGACTTTGGGTGGAATAATAACTACTTCTCTAAAATCTGTGGGAAATCTTTCCCCTCATTATTACAATAAATTACAGAAGTGAAGACAACCTTGGCAAGAGGTGCCTGAACTACAGCCTGAGGGAAAAAAGGCCAATTTCTACTGCTAGATGTGCCACAGGCAGCAAAAGTGCAAGTTTCCCTCGTAACACCCAGCCCAAGTACTTGAAAGGCCAATAGTGAGGACAAACTTTCCTTGTGCAAAGCAGAAAGACAGGATGGGGAAATGAATTGTTACCTTGTGCTACTGGCCATACATTATCATAAAGTGAAGATATTAATGAAGACAAGGCAGTCTGGAGAATTTCCCTGTTCTAGTAGCCTGCACTCACTTGCTGACACGAACAGAAAGACAAAATACAACTCCAGCTGAAGCACTTCCCTCCTCTCAGCAGGAAGCAAGGACACCTTCCCTTCCCACCCTGACCATTTTATCCCCCCCAAAGAATATTTACTTGGTAATCCAGGGCTGTCCAGTGAGAACACAGGCTGCAAATGGCATTTTTATAGTTCAGTCCTTGGTGCATGGGGACTGGGCCAGGGCACAAACACATTTTCCTCTGACCTGCTCACTGATTCAAGACAATACTTTCTTTCTTGATTGCAGGGGCATTTCCAAATAGGTTTAAGTGCTTTCATGAATCAGACCCTTGGACTGCCACGACTTCTCAGGATATCAGACAGTGTTCTAGCACACAGGAAAAAAGGACTGGCTGAACTTGTAAAGGACAAGTAGGTGAGAAATAATCAAGCTCTGGACTATGTCAGCTCACTCCAGTAAAATAAGACCAACCCTTGTCACAACATTAATCAAGGCATATTGAAAGAGTGCTGCTTTCTCCTCTTCATTGCTTAAACCGACCTTGCTTAATTCCTACATCAGCAGCATCCTACAGAAGGTGGAAAAATGTCAGAGAAAAGGACACAAAGTCAGGTATGCAGGGGTAAGTGGGGAGAAAGGTTTTGCTCACTGTTGAAAGGACTTAGAGGATCTCCTGGCAGAAACAGAGCTCCACCATTTTGAGCACCAGACTGCCAGAGAAGTAACCTGGATTTAAGGATGCTTAGTGTGGTTGGAAGCAGGGAAGAAGGCAGTGGGTAGGACATGGTGGATCAAACCATTTTCAGTCCTAAGAAGAGCAAACACAAAGCATTCTATAAGCATTCTATATCACCTCCTGGCTTGGACACCTGAGGAACCACCTCCTTGGGAAGTGCTGCAGGAAGCCATGCACCCAAAAGGAAAGCCCATGAACGTGAAATAGAAAACAGAAGGTGTTTAGATTATGATTTTTTCTGTTCTAGCAAGAAGAACAGTTAAGCAGGTGCAGTAGGAAGCAAAATGTGAAGATGTTCTGCAGAGCACAGCAGAGGAGAAAGACTGTCCATTTAGGGAGAAGCAGATGGTAGAAAAGAAACAAGAAGCACCTGCAACTCGTGTAATATACACACATTCAGGGGTAGCACCTGGAGAATGTGGTTTCTACATGGAATAAATAAGAATGTTAGAGAGGTATAGCTGCCACCATAAGCCAATGACAAGAAGATGGGAGTCAAAGGGAGCTGAATTCATCAAGTCTGATTTATCCCACCATTGTGCTGCATCCACTGTGTCGAGACCCCTTCTCAGTGCACATGTTTATAGCTTGGTGGGAACAGTCACAGCACACCAGAGCTGATTGTGTCTTTGCAAGGTTGTAACCTACTGCAAGGTTACACTATGTCAGCTCAAGAGGTAGGACAACACAGGCAGGTAAAAGTTCCACTTTTCAAATGAACAGAGATTGTAGCTGGAACTGACCCTGACAGGAAAAGTGAGCTCACAACAAGACTTATGAAAAGTACCTGGCATTGCTTGGCTTTCTGGGAAACCAGGGGCTGAAAGGCATCTGGGGGAATGCCCATCTCTCTGCACATGAGGAAAGACAAGTTCCTTCAGAGCCCCAGTTATCTATGATTATTCACCTTTAATGAGTCTTTGCAGATCTCACACCTCCTTACATTTCCTGGCTTGTGACCTTACACTATACACTTCTGCCTACCAGGGTTTCCTCTAATGACATCTCCATGCTCTTCCTGAAGACAGACACTTCCCCCTCTGCATTTCCATGGAATCCTTGCAATAACCTCCATTTGACACCTCTCAGTTTCCACCTGCAGAAGTCCCTGAGCTGGAGCTGTCTGGGTTGGAGGATTCAGGTGCCCAGTAGCATGGACCAAATCTCTTGGTCTAAGCATTAACCTCGTTAATTAATTCATAGCACTAATGCTGCATGTTCAGGAACTGGACTGTAGCTCTCCTCCTGGCTCTGCCTCAGACCTGCTGTGCCACTTTGGGCAGGTAATTTTTCCTATCTGACTTTCTTGGTTTCCCCATCTGTAAGGGCCAGCCTTATAAGCCCTCCCAATATAAAACATCCTGAGATCTTTAGACAACAAACTGTATCACAAGCCAGCTACTGCTATTACTAGAGCTCTTGTGTGCTATAGAGACACTGGCAAGAAAAGCAAAATAAATTCAAGGCCACAGAGAACAGACAGAGCAATAAAGCACAAAAATTGTAGAAAGAAGGGAAAATAATCTAGTCAAAACCAGGGCATAGCACTGGGGCATTACTCCCATGGTATAGTGTACATGGAAGGATAACACTATTTTGAAGCAGTTCTACAAATCCAGCTGTCCACCTTCTTAGTCTTTGTGTTCATAGTGGCCTGTAGTTCTGTAGCTGCTCCTACCTAACTCCACACATAGATAAGAATTTTTGTATGGTTGGGTTTATAAAGGTATTGACTGACTACAGTTGTACAGCTCAAGCAGGCACAGAGATGCTCTACCACCTTCTGAGTCCAGCCAGGTTTACCCTTTCTCTAGCTGGGAAAAGCAGCCAGTAAGAACTGAAAAGCACAAGAAAGCTTGGATACAGACCTGTGGGACGGTCAACTAAACCAATATTTACACAACTGCATATGTAGTGCTTTAAAAAGGAAGATCAGCACACAATTACAGCATCATCCAGAGATAAGTGAGGCTCAAAGCACCAGTTTTATGTGTGCCACTCTAGAATGCTACTGAGCAAGCAGCAGTTGTGCTCCATCTGTCAGCGTGTCCTCTGCTGTCACAGGATCCTTGCTGTAGAGACTACTGTGGTCTGCTGCTTTCCATTATGGATGAGGCTGGATTGTCCTGTGATTTTTCTGTTCAGGGAGTCACAGTGTCCCTCTAACCAGTTTACATTATCTCTTGGTTAAAGAGCAGCTTGTATGTCAGGATTAATATAAAAGAAGACAAAAATTCTATTTGTGTCTGCAATTCCTAAGGAACAAGTCACCTTTGCTTTCCAGACAGCATCAGAAGATGAGAGTATGGATTGGCTTGCAAGTGATTAGAGGGAGAGAGGTACCAGATCAGCTGTGCCTGCAAAGAGTGGGGTGTGGGATGGACACAGGGTCAAACGTTATCCTTGGTGCATTTCTTTTCCCCACTTTCTGTTTGGATTTTCAGAACCATTTCCTCCTAAAAATTTGTGCAACCTTGTTTCTCAGTTAAAAGGCTTTTAAAAATTTTAAAAGCTTTTTATTTTATTGCCTTTTTGAAGAGTAATATGAACTGCCAGCAAATGCTACATTTCACTCCCCCTCATTAGCATTGTAAATTAATTTAGGACTGATTTAGATGTAGGATTAACAACCTGAGGACTAATCCACTCTTTATTCAGAGGACATAATCAGGATGAACAGTCTTTCGTCTCACATCACTCAATCAGTTAGCAGGACCATGTCATGGGAAGCAAACAATATTTGTGTGTCTGCTGGCAAAGGAACTGTTCAGGGTTAAGGCAGAAGAGTGGGAGACACCTGGCCTGGCCCCAGCTTTGCTCCAGGCTTCTTCTGCAACCCTGGGCAAGTGCTTTTACACTCTGCACCATTTCCCCTAATTTTAACACAGAGAAGTTGGATTTAGAGAGAAGACAAAAGAGTAGAAGCAATGTTTGTGGTGGTTTAGGGCAGCAGCTTTTATTTAACCAGGATGAAGGATACCTGGGCCATGGGCCACCTGCCAACACAGAAACTTGGTAAGCTGGAGTAATAGACTTAATAAATTCTCAGTTACGTGCCTCTACCCTTATTTATGTGAAATGGTGTTTTATTTTCTGAGCACTCTTTTCCTCTGATAGCACTGTGATTACTACGTTATCATCTATATTGCAGAAGTAAAGTCAAGCCCTCAGTTTTCAGATCAGAAAAAAAAAAAAACCAAGAGAAAACACTGCTTTTCTTAAAGCAACAATTATCTCTTAGAAAACCTGACACACTCAAGAGCATTCCTGTAATATCTCAGTGATGCTGTTTTCCGATGCCTTGTGTATTTGCTAGAGAAATAAATAACATACCTTGCAATTAACAAATGAATATCCTGTTGAAATTAGCTTTTACTTGCTGTCAATGAATAATCTTCAGAAGGATTTAATCCACTGAAGGGAATGAAGATTAAATACATGCTTTGGCAAGCATTCTTTTCCACCAGAATATTTTCTTGAAAGCACTTTGTGTCTAATGATACATTGAGGACCTGTTCCTCTGAGTACAATAGATAAATACAAATAATTGCTGTAGAAAAGAATCTGACAGACAACCAGTGCCATTTTGGGCATAACTGATTGATGTACATAGAATCAGTGACACTTGGAAAGCTGAAACCTTCTGTTCTGGACACATGCTGCTCACATCAGCTGAGTTGAGCTCTGCTGTCCCACAAGGGCAGCATATTTTAAACATTAAATACAAATTGTTATTGTTTGTTTTACAACATTACCAAGAAGCTGCAACCACAGATGAGGACCCTGCTGTGCCATGGGCTGCAGAAAATAAAAAAGGAGGGGATATTGCAGTGGTTCACATAGTTTGAAATCAAAGACCAATTGATGGAGCTCCAGAATAGTCTCACCTTTAGTGAGATCATAAAGAATGAATGATTTTATACAATTCAGTGTTGGCCACAATTTCCCAGACAAGCTCCTGACAGGTGTTTGGTATCCACTGTGATAGCATGAGAAAGCATGTCTTGCTGGCACACTATTTCAAAACCTAACTGAATTCTCACTTTTTCAGAGATACAATTTTTTCCAGTGTGGTTTCCTCAGACAGATGACAGTGACAAGACAGCCACAGCACCACAAATCCATGACTCTAATTAATAGTTCTGTAGGAGGTTTTCAAACCAGACTGTTTTCTTAAAATACTGCATTTCTTAAAAATACTGCTGCTCCTTTCAACTCTCCATGGGAATCAAACATGCTGTCATGTCTACATGAGACTGGTACTCAGTGTCATCCCGTGCAGCCCACTGATACAGACCCTCCTCCAAGCCACCCCAGGACTAAAGGCCAGAGAAGATGGGGTTCTTCTGGGGTTGTTCAGCTCTGCCTAAAGATGTCTGAGACATGAAAATGCCTGCTCCATTAAAAGGCCATCAGAATTGCAATAATCCTTCCTTACACAACAAGAGAAATGTCGGAAGCTAACAGCACCAGAATTCTAGGGCTGTTGTTAATCCATGAGCTCTCATGGATGCAGTGGCTGTTAGCCTTGCCTACAGCTTTCATCCTCAGGTTCTTGCCCCAGTGAGTTTTACATTTTCATGTCACACCATGCTCCCAGAGACTGTCTATTCAGCAGATTCTCTGTCAAGCACTTGAAGAGCAAAATACATCACACTTATTACCGACCTAAAGAAGTGAACAGGATCCTGCACTTGGTTTATTATGAATTTTCTAATCTAGGGGAAGTAACCACCTCCTGTTAGAATTTAGTTCTTGTAAATAAAATCATTAGGTTAGTTTGCTTTTGGTCCATTCTACTCTCAAGTAATTCTGAGACCCAATCTCCTGCCCAATAGCAAATCAAGACCAAAAAATGCCTCACATCCATTCAGCTTCCCAGCAGGAATGTATTTATTCACCTTTCTAAGAGTAGATTTCACAGCCAGTATGCCCATGCATCATAGTGAAGAAATTTGTGGGCACCCATGGGATAAATGGAATGTTACAAAGAGCAGTGAGAGAAGAAACACTCTTACCTGTCTGCAACAAGCCAGCCCCGCTGTCTTTGACTCCGAAGTGCTGCTGGATGTCTAGTAACACACCTACAAGGAAAACACAGAATATGCTCAGTGCCTTCAGCCTTTGAAAAGCATTCAACTCAAACCTTTTGTGATGCATCAGCAAAGCTCCAAATTCCAGTTTAAACACATAACTTCTAAAAGCTGCACTTTTTTTCCCCTATACATGCGCACTCAGTAATTTTAGGCTACTACAATAAAAGCAGAGGTGGGCAGATGCAACATCATGCAGTGACCCTGGGAATGAAATCCTCATGAATGAAAACTGGTCTTTCCTTTCTACTTAAATAAGATCAGGCCTTTCTTTTTGTGTGGTTTTTTTTTCATAATCCAGACCTCTTACTTCTGTTATTTCACAGAAATACAGGGAAACTGATTCTGCATCTAAGGTGCTTCAAATGGCTGGACAAGACAGACACATTGAAGACAAGTTTTAACAAATCTCTGCTGAGAGGAGGTATGGCAGATTGATAGCAATGATGAAAGGCTTCATATTTAACTAGTACTGGGGTTTTTACTTTCAAAGCAAATATAACAAATATATTTAAAATACCTTAGTAAAGGTGGGTAAGTGACCAGATGCTCAGATTTAAAGCAACTGCCAGCAGAACCAAACCAAATCTTCTGTCTTCCCTAAACCCCAATGCATTAATTGGTACAAGCAAAATTAACAGGTTTTGAAGTATTTACACATTCAACTAGATTTAACATTTTTGTACCAAACATTTTGACATATGTAACATCAGGTATATGGAACAGCCATGTTTTTGTAACCAACAAACCAATAGGAAAATCCACAGCAGAGCTTTAATAACTCATTTGGGGGCACACAGGTTTGCCAAGCTGTACATGGTCCAGTGGTCTCAGATGCAGATCCATAGGCCTGAATATTTGTCAGTGGTTTAAATAACCAGCATCTGACTTCCTGGGTCTGGAATTGAGGCTGTTGCTCTCTTTAGATCTGGGACTTCCTTATTTCAACTACTGTCTTCCCCAAACCTGAGGATATGCAAGTTTCTTTTTTAAAAACAAGAAAACCATTCTCTAATTACACTGAACATCCACAGAAGTTCACCTCCAGCTCAAATTCTGATCCAAGGCTTTATCCAAAGTCATTCTTCTCATCTCTGCAGGTTACAGAAATCAACTGAGCACCAACCTGAATCACTCACCACAAGTGTCCTAGCTTTTGGGACTGCCAAGATCACACTAAATGACAAACACAGAGAGATAAAAGACTCAGAGATAACTATTCCCAGAAGACATCTGGGACAATGCCAAGGGAACAGTCATAAATTAAAGATACTAAAGGAAAAGAAGAAGATGGAGAGAAGGAAAGAAAAAGCAAGAAAGCTCCTTTGAGCTATTCTGTACTATTTGAACATCACTATTTACTCAGGACAGCCTTCAGGTGGGCTTTAGGCCTCAGTGCCTGCCCAGAAACATCAGTTCAACCTCCTGCAACAACTCCCACTTCCCTACTCTCTCATGAGACTGTTTAGCCCCAAACAAGAAGGCTGAGGGTGGGGAAGGGTGTGAACCTAATTAACATATGTCATTACTGATAAAAGGGGGTAGATGCAGAGCCAGGCTCCTCACACTGGTGCCCAGCTGAAGAGGCAAAGGGCAACAACTGAAATATGGGAAATTCCATTTAAACATAAGAAAATGAATTTTTACTGTCAGGGAGGTCAAGCTTGGACGTTCAGAGAGGTTGTGGGTTCCCCATCCCTGGAGATATTCAAAACCCAACAGGACACGCTCCTGTGCAACCTGCTCTAGTTGACCCTGTTTTTAGAAGGGGGCTTGGATTAGATGATCTCCAGAGGTCACTTCTGGAGGTCACTGTACTTTTCTGAAGTATGAATTGCCTGATTACATCCATCCTGACACAGTATTCCCCTGGCCTTTCTTTTCTTTTGGAAGATTGCTGTCCACTACAATTTCAACAGGAATGTCTTGGCTTTCTCTTGGATGGCAGATTTAACTCCATTTACAAAGTGCCCTGGCACTTCTTGACTGTGCTTCCCTAGTTTGCTCTATTAGCAACTGAGATACCATTATCCAGGCAGAAACTGATGAACAAAAATAAATTTGCATTTGCCTAGCAAACCCCTCCATGGTGTAGCTGACTTACCTGCTCCCCTTGGTGTTCCACGTTTCCACAAAAAAAAATGTTTCTCATGCAACCCACCTTAGAAACCTCCCTGAGCTTAACCAGCTCTGAGCACTTTGTGCTCCAGTACTGCTTGGTCCCAGACTGCCCACATCAGGCAAAGCTCAACAAGTCAAAACAACTCCTGGGCACTATAATCCCAATTTTAGGGACAATAAACTCATCAACATCCTCAAGAACAATGCGGAAGAAGGGAGGAAATACCAAGTCCAATATTTTCTCATGCTCTCCTATCATCATTCAGTCGTGCTGCACAGAAATGAAATATCCTACTGATTGATTGCAGCTGAGCAGAGGGTTTGACTAGATGGAATATATTCCACAAGGGAGTACACACACACACACACACGTCAAGAGCTCCATCCAGCACCCTGAAAGGTGGCTCTCCTACCTTCAGCAATATATTCCGAGCCATGACAGAATGCCAGAGGCACATTAAACTTCTAGAAGTTAGGAGAAGCAGGAGCCTGGGATGTGATGGAAAACAGACTTTTATGGATCTGCATCAGAAACCAGAATAGAAAGTAGAGGGGAATATAATGGTGCCTACACAAAAAAGCAGAGGAGAGTTTCCAGTTTGTGACAAAGTTATTTGTCCAGTGACAGTGGTTGTGCCATCCTACAGACCATAATGAGTTTTACAAGCTTGAACTCCTGCAGCCACAAATGAAATACATTTCAGACACAGACGTGCAGACACTTGGATTAATCCTACAATTCTATCCCAGTGGTGGAGAGAAAAGTGGGTTCTGGGGAGAGTGCCACAGGACAATGCAGAAGTACAATTTTAAGTCCTGCATGACCTTGGAAGAAGGTCTCAGATGATTAAGAGAGATCTGCATGTCTAAATGGCATGGATTTCCTACTCCAAGTTATTTTATATTCTCTTTGGACTACAGGTGTTTTGATTTGGGTTTAGAGCATTAAATTAGAGGCAACAGCAGGCAGATGATGCAACACACCTATTAAGTGATAGTAGTTCTCTGCTGTGGGAGTTTTCCTGCTCAGCCACTCACCTGGGAAGACACTCCTCCTTTCTTAAATTCTCTCAGCTCTGTTTCCACCTCACTGTGGCAATGACTCACCCCAGAATTTAATAAGATTTAGGGATACAATTAAGCAATGATAGACCAGGGGAGAATACAGGAAAATGATAGAGCTTTTGACTTTCCCTTCTGCTTCTAGATGATGGGAAAGGGAGAGAGCTGGAGCCAGGCTCCAGACAATGACCACATTGCTTGCGGTGCTGTGTCTCAGAGGACCTCATGCAATCCAAGAGGTGAAGCCACCACACGTGGCTGGCAAGGTCCTCCTTGGATTAAAGCTCCTACCTATGACCCAGGAGGATCTCAAAATAGCCAAGAGCAGCCAGCAGGCACCAGTCTTCCTGAGAACCTCTCTGGAGGGCTGCTGGCCATTTGGGAGGTCTGGATGATTACACGGCACCTTGTGTGCCCTCACCTATTATTTCTTAAGCACGTTGTGTATTTTCAGGACTGAGCAAACATACAAGAAACACGGTGCCAATCTCCCAAAGCATCTCAGCAGCTGAACCAGACGCTGTTAATGCTGATGTAGATTTGGAACTCAGTGAGATGAAACACAGGCAGCACCCAGCCAGGAGTGCTGATCAAGATGGGCACAGGGACAGGACTTACTGGGGAGCCCAGGCAGAAGAGCAAAGACTGGTTACTGCAGCCATCTCTAGGGGACTTTCACCAGGCCTAATGTCTAAGCACCCAACAGACACCAAGGCACTTATCAGACTTTTGTGGGCACTGGGCATGAAGGGGACTTTGAGGAGCAATTTGGAGGCTAAAAGGTCATGGAGTGGGACAGATAGGGAGGTGGCTGACCTCATCCACTCACAGGGTCTGAGGGTTTCTAGGGTACTGCTGATATTTTTAATGACCACTTCACAAACAGTGATTGCAAAAGACCTGATTCTGAGGCTTTTGGAATGCAAATACACATTTTATGGCCCAGGTTATCTCTGTTTTAGGGGAAATACTTTGGCAAAGCCAAATTTTCCTGGAAGCAGGAGGTTCACACTTCAAACAGGGAGGTAGGTGGTAGAGATGAGGCATGAGGCAAGCTTCTTGACTAGATAGGTTTTGTGTCCCTCATCTGAGGTGCAACAAATCAAAAGTGGCAGGATTCTACGTGGGCTCTTCACCAAATACCGCTGCCTGTATACAATGCCACAATAAGAACCAGTGTCCATAAGCTAAACCACAGTGAAATGACAATTTCAAAGCAAAAAGACATTAGAGCTTCCCTGGGACAGCCCCATTTTCCAGTCACCAAAACAAAACATCATGATTTGCTTTCAAACTGCTTCCAAGGCAGGTGCAAAGTGTAGAGTTGGCCTGTGCACAGAGTGCAGAGCTACAGGAGTAAAGGCACAGGTTTGCAGCTCACATTTTTTAAATACTGTGTGTGTGCTGCAACACCACTGGCCAAAATAACTACTTACTTAAGAAAGCATGTTCATTTTTAAAGGCATTTTTTAATGGGGAAAAATGATGGTGCTTGAAAGGAAACAGCACATGGTTTTCCACAGGATACAGGATGTGTGCTCCTAGCACCTTCCCTCCTGCCCCACTGCAGGTCTGGACCTCTCTTTAGGGAGCCCAGATTCACACTCTCAACTCCCTGAGAGCCAGTGCACACTCTGTACTGACAATACTGTTTCTTCTATTACCTCTCTTCTGTATAAAGGCATTTTCTTCCCAGACTGTGGTCCCTGGTACTTCCAGGACCAGCTCCCTCAGGAGGAGGTAGCTAAGCAGAGATAGCCAAGCCCTGGCCTTCTATCCATTAAAGACACAAACCACCTTCCTCCCATCAGGCTCTTCCTCATGCCTGCAGACATATTCAACCTCCTTCAAATAAAGCATTAAGGAGGCAGAGGAGTGGTGCAACACACCTGTCTCTTCAGAGACATGTGAAAAGATTAGGTGGAGAGAAGTTTATTCTGAAGTCTCTGTGATTATATCTTCACTGCAACCCCAAGGTGTAGCAGCAGTTCACACACTGATCCCTGAGCTTCAAACGAGCTGCTTCAGCTCAGCCACCCACCAGCTATTAAACACCAGCGTCACAGTTTGAGCCCTATTTAACTATTCAGCTGCAGAAAACCACCATGGTAGCCCTACTGATATTTGTACCTCAAGATAAATTCCCACTGCTGCCAGAACTAGCAAGTCTAGAATATAAATGCAGTACTACCTTCTTTGGACTGCCATGAAAGCATTCCCTGCCTGCTCTTCAAGTACTGATAAATGCCTGGTGACATCTGGCTTGAAAACACTGACAGCAGCTTCCTTAGGACATAAACACCAAGTTTCTTTCTGCAAAACTAGTTTCCACTGTTGCATGACATGACAATACACACTGGCAAAACAGTCTTTGGTTTCGAAATAATGCTGCAGGATTAAAAAGAAACAAACAAAACAAACCCAGCAATTAGACAAATAAAAACAAGGGTTTCCTAAGATCTGCTCACACTGGAATGCATGAAACTTGTGACCTAGAAAGCACTGAAAAGCAACTGCCAACACCCACAGCAGCATCCTTAGGAAGGGGTTTCCCTGAGTAATAAAGTAGAGTGCTGGGAAGAGACAATCACAGCAGCTCGAGCTGAAGATCAGAGTGAGCCAGGGTCCTGATGTCATTCACAGGACATGAAACAGTTGCTTAAAAATGACAGAATAGAATCAGAGAATATCCTGGGCTGGAAGGAACCCATAGGGATCACTGAGTCCAGCTCCTGGCCCTGCAGACCCCCCAACAATCCCACCCTGTGCCTGAGAGCATTGTCCAAATGCTCCTGGAGCTCTGGCAGGCTTGGGGCCATGACCATTCCCTGGGGAGCCTGGGCCGTGCCCAGCACCCTCTGGGGGAAGAAGGTTCTCCTGATATCCAGCATAAACATCCCCTGACAAAGCTCCAGCCTTTTCCAAACAAAACCCCAAAGAAGTGTGAGAATTCACAGCCTTCACAGGCACTGAGAGCCTCCCACTACCTGCAGAAGGTGTTGAGGTGGAGGCTTGTCTCAGATGATGGTGTTGGACTGTCAGGACACAGCAGAGGAATTGCTGTTCACTCCATTTGCAGTGGGGTTTTGGAAGGACAGGTGCTGCAGGCTCTGCAAAGCACTCACTACTGCTTGGGAAATGAAATAGAAATGCCTGTCTGAGGTGACACTCCTATTCTGAATCAAAACCAATGTTATCCTCAGAGACTCATGCCACCTGTCACACCCACTTTTTCCATTCTATGTTTTTGTCATTATTATAGTATCAGTAGGGAAGTATTTGAGCTATTCATTTATTCATTCATTCCCAAAGGCTACTACTGGCTGACCTGCATAGCATGTAACAAGTAATTAAGCATCAGGAAAAAAAAATAAGGAATGCGATTAATCAAGAACATGGAGAAGAAGTATATTAAAAAAGCAACTTCTTACTCTGGCAATAATAAATGATGGTTTCTCTAACACAGCTCAAACTCCACTGTAATGTGGTATGCAAAGTCTGAGCACAAAATTGCCTGCAAGACTGGGAGGAGATAAAAAAGTTCATCAGGTGTAGAATCGATTCGCACAAGGCATCATTAACACAGGGTCAGGGCGTCTGGGGAAGGCAGCACAGGACAGCCAGTCCTGTTGGGATTAAAAAAAAACCAAAACAAAACAAATAGGGGTTTGGATGCAACCATGGCTGCCAGATGCTGGGTGCCTCATTGGTAAACCCACACCCTAATCAAATCCTTCATCTCCTTAATTACAGTGTATGTCTGTTCCCAGGACTATGGCTGGGAAGGATGTCCTTGTCAAACAGGGAACATGGGATACTCGGCCAGCATGAAACAGAGAGCTTAAATAAATTCCAAAACATGGAAGATTTTCCATTTATGACCCATTGCAACAACAGCTCTCAGCAGTGAGACTTGAAGATTACATGGGCCAAATCTGAGGAGAAGCTTGCAGCATCACTTCACTCTCCTCTCCACCTGGGACACAGCTCCCTGCAAGGAGATCCCTAATTTCACCCCTGCCTCATCTCACTTGCAGACTCCTGCTTAGTCTATCTTAATCAGCCTGGCAGCTCCTGCAAGCCAAGGGAAGACTTCAATTAAAGATAAGTGACAGGATTTGGCTCAAAGGACAGACTAAAATGAATTGGCACCTAGACCTGAACTTAAAACCAAACTTATTCACTGAGACTTGGAACAGCTCCTTTATGTGGATTGGGAAAAATAAGCTCTTACAAATCTGAAAAACCAAAAAAACTGAAGTAGTAGCTGAGGTTTATATTAGTCATCTGAAAGGATAAGAATCATTAACAGCTTTCAGACAATGCTGGCCAGACCTTTCTCTCACACCCAGCATCTCTAGCTCAGGGCCCAGTTTAGACCCAGTTTCTGGTTTTTTTGTAATCTCATGCAAACACAGAATGAAGCACAATCTTTACCAGAGGAAAAAAAACCTACTCTTGGGACATTTTAGATCTAAGCATCAGCCTCACCAGATTTTCACATCAAAGAGGAGAGCCTCAAAAAATAATGTTATTATTTCAATTATTCAAATCTCAGAAAATTCAGATACTCCCCCAATTCACATTCTCCTCATGGACTGTAGCAGAAAAAATTGGGCCTGCCACCAGAAGCTCTACTTGTCTTCTGCCTTTCTAATCTTTAGACAAGACTAACAAGTTGAGCTAATTCATGCAGTGAAACATATCTCATAGACTTTGTATATGAACTAATTAAAATAAATAAAACCAGTATGGATAATGATAGAGCAAATCAAGTGCATATGAATTCAGTCAGTGACTCACTGCCCCCTTGTTTTCCTTATTGGAAAATTTGGCTTATCAACATACCGGGGTGACGATGAGTCAGGAAACTGGCATGAGCCACAAATTGCAAGGAAATTAAAATAAGTATCTACAAAATCTCTTTTTGGAGAGATTTTGGAGATTTTTGCTGTCTTTGTATAGATGTGGTTATAAACTTCACAGTTCTAACCTCATGGTTTTCTGACTAGGTAAAATCAAGAAAGGAAAGAGGCATTCATGAGTTCCAGAGACAATGCATAATGATTGGGCTCTTGCTCTCAGAATCAGTTTGATGCCTTTACTTTTATAAAAGTATATATATTTTAACCAAATACTTTTGATGCATATTACCATATTCTACTGAATGCTTGATACTACCTTATGAAGTAAATAGTAATCAAGTAATCACTTGGAACCAGTCAAAGCACATGCAAATATTTTAACAGCACTAAACTGAGAACTTATGGTGTGCATGGCATGAGGTTAACAGTTCTAAACCCAAGTCTATGCAAGCACAACCACTTTGCTGCCACCTCACTCACACAGACCATGACAACTTGTTCTGTTACACCTTCTGACACACCACCTGTTGGATTTGAGGTTTTCAGGCAGGTTGGGAACACAAATTCCACCAAAAAGCCTGGCCTATTATGTGCACTTCTGTGTACAAGCAGCTGTGTCTCTGGATCTCATTGATATTATTTCACAATAATAAAATTAAATTCAAGCTGTTAAACTCAAATAAAATCAGAGAGACAAAAACCACAAATTTCAAGGTTGTGAAGGTGAAAGGAAAAAAGCTTCAATGTTCTCTAGTTCCACACTCTAGCAAGTGAGGGGTTTTTAACCACTTCCTTTTCTCCTACAGCCATGCACATTTATGTGACACAGGAGACTGAATGAACAACTGGGGTAATTAGTGACTGATGATTTACAGCAGATGACAGCTAATTTCTCCAGTTAAGAAGATTTCTATCAAATCTGTAGAAATGTGCACTCAGATTGGACATACTTCCAAGTGACTGCATCTCATCTCTCATTTGCATTTTGCTTCTGCTTGGCAATGCCTTGGAGCTATTTCAGAACATCACAAGCTGTCCAGGGCACATTGGTATATTGTTTGTAATTGTAAGGAGCTTCGTATTCTTTTTTACCACAAAGAATGTTTTACAAAATGCAAGGGAGAGGCCAGATGCAGAGGTATCTTGTACAGAGCCATCTGCAGAAGAGAGCAGCCAGGAGCAAAGCAGCCCATCAGGGAATGTCAGGCACATTCCAGGCAGGTTTCTGCAGTGCACAACTGTCAGATTTCTCAGGCAAAGAACGAAACATCCACTGTCATCATCCTGGGCTAACAAAGAGCTCTTGTCATCAACTTCATGCCAGTACAGGGGTGTAAGAGCACATCTTCAGTACTCCTGCACACTGATTTTCACTAGTGGCTGTGCAATGTTAATGTCCACTATACAAATCTCCCTCTGTGACCTAGTTCTGGACAGGCTCATAAGGCTTTAAGTGCACAAGCAGGAAAAGCTGGAATTGTCTATAGCATCTCATCCACAGATTAAAACCTGGAAAAAACTGTGATACAAACTTGGTGCTGCCACCCTCTTTTAAGTCAACAGGAAATCTGTGAAAGAACCCAAAGCCCCACTATTTCAAGTAGCTACCTAAACCTTGTTTAAAATTCCAGATGAAGAAGCTTTTGGACTCAGCTAAAAATACTTTCCCTAACTTTAGTGATCCCCAGAATAGCCTTTACTCTTAGACATATGCTTTAAACACCCCTGAGACTCTGCTGCTGAACATGGCAGGTAGGTTCATGAATCTGTCACCCTGCGTAAAGAATCATGGAATGGTTTAGGTTGGAATGGATGTTAAAACTCATCTTGTTCCAAACCCCTGCCATGGGCAAGGACACCTTCCACTATCCCAGGTTGCTCCAAGCCCTGTCCAAGCTGGCCTTGGACACTTCCAGCGATGGGGCAGCCACAGCTGCTCTGGGCACCCTGTGCCAGGGCCTCAGCACCCTCACAGCTAAGAATTCCTTCCCAATATCCCATCTATCCCTGCCCTCTGGGAGTGGGAAGTCACACCCCCTTGTCCTGGCACTCCAGGCCTTTGTCCAAAGTCCTTTGTCAGCTCTCTTGGAGCCCCTTTAGGCACTGGAAGGGGTTCTAAGGTCTCCCCTGAGCCTGCTCTTCTTCAGACTGAACAAGCCCAACTCTCTCAGCCTGTGTTCCTAAGAGGGAGGATAACAAGGGAGAATAAAGCTGCTCCAAGGCCACTGTAACACAATGCTTCCTTTCATCCACCTCTTTTCCCTGTTTTCTCTAGAGCACCATAATTAGGACTTCTGGGGTCCCCTCACCCAACCTGATCTGGAGGGCACTATGATCCCTTCCTCCTGTTCCTTTTCTCCATTCTGGTATTCAGTTGGGGAACTCTCCCATCACAAGTGCACTGATCTGCAAGAATCCTACTATCTGCATGAGGTAAATAAATCAAAAGGTCCTGTTTTATCCTCACATGCTCTGAGGGAGATGTTTTTCCCACAGATGAGGCTGAATGGGGTACATTCCTACACACTGCCCATGTCGGTTCCTGGAACCACCTTGAGCTTTTTGTCAAGTGTTTAAAGCAGCCACTGCAGAGCTCTAACCATGGGCATATTTTAATTTATGTATGAGTGGAAATGCCCTCCTGTCACTTCCCACTCCAACATCTCCCTCAGATTAAAGTACCCTTCTCTGAGCACAAAGCAATGTGACACTCCTCACATGCACTTATCTCCCACAGAAACACACTGAGTGTGTTCATTTCATTCTGGGTCCTGGTCAAGCTGTGCCAGGTCACAACTGCGTGTGGCGCCCAAATGTCCATTAGTTATTCTAAGCAAAGTGTCTTTAAAATCATCTCACTGACAAAGCAAGTGGCTTTGTACAGGTAATTAGTAAGAGCACACAGGTATTCAAAGATCTGTGTAGGGCACAAAAGCTTGTTAAGGAAGCCACAGCTTACCCACAGCACTATTAGAGAAAAGAAACCAGCTTTGGGGTTATCACAGGAGATATTTAAAAGCACCGGTCTAGCTTCTTAAAATGATCTAGTAAGGAATGTACTATGTTCTACCATAGGTCCTTAGCTGATATAGCAAAAATCTGTGGATAAAACCTTAGACACTCATGAGAGTGTGTACTCAGATAAGAACAGGGGACACTAAAATAAGCATGACAGCAAGGGCTTCTCCAGAGCTGCAAGGAGTCAGTGGTGTGGGCATGTGGCTACAGTGAGACCAGAAGTCTTCACAGCACAAAAGGGACTTGTCCTCTTGTCCTGTTTTTTTTTTTATAGAGTATTTTATTCAGTGCAAGTTGCAGCGGTTTCTGGAGCTAACACACACTTGACAGCAAGGTTTTTGATTTTGTTAAGCTGCACTGCCACAGGACCTCCATGAGAAGGGCTGTGGTAACAGGACAGTGATGCACACTCCTAGATAGAGCAAAACCTGAATTCAACCCTGAATTAGGAGACAGAACTGCTCTGTTCTGAATCCTGACACTACATCACTATTTAACCTTGGGCATGTTACTTGATCATGCAGAATTTCAGAGTCTGCATTAGCCTAATGAAGATAATAACAATAATCATGTGTGTCAGAGATACAGTTGGGCTTGGTTATTATGTTCTCATGAAGCGCTTGGAAAAGCCCCAGATGAAAGGGAAATTAGGAGAAGGAAGATTAATTATAAGATGTGCATCCCAAATAAAAACCAGACAGGAACATTGTTGTTGCTGTTATTAGTGGAGAGTCTGTCTGATTTAGGCCAGCTTTTATTTCTCTGTTGGTAAAGCAGACCCATTTTAACCACTTTCCACGTTCAAACTTTATTTGTAGATGGTGGGTAGGTGATGAAGGCTGCTGAGCTTCTGATACTGCAGACATAAAGGCTTTTGATTTAAAGTCTGATTTCACTGTCTGTGATATGACAGGCCTGTCTGTTTTTACTGTTGTGAGGCAAAACAAGGAACCAAAAATTTACTGCCACTCTGAAGGAAAGACCAGGATTGAAGAAAAGGAAAAATTTCCTGTGGCTAAACACACCATAGTCATAGTGGGAAACATTACATCAAAATTATATTAACAAGCACTTGGGTATTTAACAAAACTTGTGCAAATGGAAACATCTTTTCTACAGTGATTTTGTCTCAGGAAGTACCAAGTATTTCTCACTGAGGTTAGTATCTTTGCCTGTTTCAGCATGGGGAAAGGGCCACAGGGAAAGGCACAGTGATACATCTGAGCTCACAGCCCAGGAAGAGGCATTTCCCCAAGCCTCAGCCTGGGCTGCTCTCTCCTGGAGCTGCCTTCCTCCTCTGCCAGAGAACCACCCTTGTTCCTCCTGCAGCATGCTAAGAGCATCCCAGAGATCCCAGAATCACCGAGGATGGAAAAGATGCCCCAGATCATGGAGTCCAACCTGTGCCTGATTCCCACCTGGTCACCCAGCCCAGAGCACTGAGTGCCACCTCCAGTCATTCCTTGGACACCTTCAGGGATGGGGACTCCACCACTTCCCTGGGCAGCTCCTTCCAATGCCTGAGCACCCCTTCCATGGGGAAATTCCTCCTGATATCCAACCTGAGTCTCCCTGAGTGCAACTTGAGGCTGTTTCCTCCTATCCTGTCCCCGTTCCCTGGGAGCAGAGCCCCAGCTGTCCCCTCCTGTCAGGGAGTTATGCAGAGCCAGAAGGTCCCTCCTGCACCTCCTTTTCTCCAGGCTGAACCCCTTCCCAGCTCCCTCAGCCATTCCTCATATGACTCACTCTCCAGACACTTTCCCAGCTCTGTTACCCTTCTCTGGACACACTGCAGCCCCTCAATGAATGCCAAACTTAAATTCAACATCATCCAGTGACAAATAAAGTTCCAATTCTAACTTCATTGTGATACCAAATTTCATGAAATATCCCTTGGGGTATTCAGTAATGAATTGCTTAAAAAATAGATGAGTACAGGAACCTGGGAAAAAATTATTAATTGCACGTTCTTTCCAGGACACACAAACTCCTTGCTTTCACCTTGCATAGAAAGTTTTCATGTTTAAAAAAAATAGGGTGGTATTGAACCCTTCATTTCTCAAGAGTCAGATTTTTGAAAATTGCTGTCAGCAAGTCACCTACACCTTAATTTGTGATAATTAACAATGCAGTAGAAGAAATAAAGGACATAGCCTCCACCTGTTTCAGGAGACACTGCAATACATCTAAAGAAGGAGTTTCACCCCTTAACTATAAACAGCAAAAGGCTCTAATTTGTTCAGCTTCTGCTCATGAAATGTGCATTAATTCCTTAATGACAGGTGCACCTTGGAGTCAGGACAGCTAATCACTAGATCAGGAGTTAACCACAGTACAGGGCTCAGAGAAGCCCACATCTGTCTTCAAAGCAAGCCTTGGCAAGGTCCCACAAGCCAGTTCACAGCAAGTTTATAGCAAAAGGTTATTTCCTAAAAGTAGAACTAATGGTCCCTGTTTTTCTATGGCTTTATGCTTGAGACAGCAATCTCCAAGCTTTTTCAGAGGTGGTGGATATTTAAAATCTTTTGCCTTTGTGGTTTCTTTCCCATCTCAAACATTAAGCTCATGTTACAGGGACTCCCTCCTTTCCCTGGCTCCAAATGTCTATGAAACCTCCAGCAGTATTGTATTGCAAAGAAGTCTTCCTTCTACTGTGGCCGAAATTGCCAATGGATAAAAGCAGTTAGGGAGGAGGGGAATAATGAATAACCCAGAGAGAAACCAACTTACAAAATACTCTCTGTTAAAATAAACTGCTTCCATTGCAATTCATGTCTCCATTTACTGGAATTGCTAAATTCTATTCCACATTCTCTTCCATAGTGACTTTC
This sequence comes from Promerops cafer, assembly GCA_013398275.1. NCBI lineage: Eukaryota > Metazoa > Chordata > Aves > Passeriformes > Nectariniidae > Promerops > Promerops cafer. The sequence continues at coordinate 436,242 of VZSE01014410.1, read as the reverse complement.
CTGTTTCAGAGCAGCCATCTGCATTACAGGTCCAGAGTCAGCCACAGCAGCTCCTCCTCTCCATACAGAAGCAGTATTATTCCACTGCATCTATAAACTTGGAAATGTGTCACTATCCCTTGTCTCTTACAACCCTCTCTTCTGTTAATCAACACTGTCAGTCATTTAGTAAGATAAACACCACATAACTTTGGTGGTGGTTGGCTTTTGGGGTAGTCCCTAACTCCCATTCCTAATCTGAAGATGTTATGTAAGAAGTAGAAAGCTGTTAAATCTTCAGAGATAATCAAGATCAGTCACAGGTGCTGCACACAAGGGACTAACACTGAAATAAAGCAAACAGAATCTTTCCCTGCCTACCCGCACCCTTCTTTTGCACAGAAATACCTAAGCAGCTGAAGAGATGGGGTCAGGAAGAAGATGCTTAGCCAGCAAATGGAACACAAAAGGCAGAGCTTTGATGAAGAAGCCTGTTGGTGTCCTGTGAACTTCCTTTCTCACTGAGAGAAGAAAAAGAAAAGATCCATTTCAAAAGTAAAAGGCAATGCAGTCCTAAATCTGGACAGTCAGTAATCCACACACTGGTCCTGCACTTCAGTCCCTGGTATCAAAGGCATTTCTTTCAGGAAACAAGTCACTCCTTTTGTTCATTTATTCTTGAGTTAGACATTAAGCAGAAAATAAAGCACCTGAGTTGTATGCCTGTTAGAATGCTGCATAATATAGAGGGGAGGAAATCAAAACAGTGCCAGTCTGAAGCAAAAGGGAAAACCAGCCTCAGTTTTGCTTGGGCATTGAAGGCAATGCACAGTATTGCAAAATGCTTGTGTGGTCAGTAAATTTACAGTAAATGAGGATTCAGGAAGTACTGCAAACTCAGAAAATACCAAAATTGATACCATCAGACAAAGTGATTGTTGGATATAAGAAACTCTATGTCAAGCATTCTGCTGTGGGGCACGCATGTTGGAGGTGGAGAGCAGGCTTAAGATCTCGCCTAAGCGTGGCGTGTCCCACAGACTTAATCCTGCTCCTGACACTGGCTGGAGTCACGCCTGGCTCCAAGCACCCCCAGGGTGCATGAGGGGCTTGCAGGGCTGCAGAGCACCTGCTGAGCCCTGCTCACATCAGTGCCTCTGTGGCGGCGGAGGCGTTTGCTCTGGAGAGAAGGGCAGAACGCCTGTGCTGCAGACACAGGCCCCACGGAACGTGTTTGAGCACATATGGGCGGCAGGTAAATCCACGAGGACCTGACAAGATAGACAGGTGAGCTGCCCCAGCACAAAAAGCTCTTTTCAAACAGGCCAAAGCCAAGCTAGCGAGGGCGCTTTCAAGTCAGTCCAACATCCCGCCTTGAGTGCCACCCAAAGCCAGCAGATACATGTGCAGGTCTGAACAGGCACCCAGGTGCCCCCAGGAGGGATGCACTCTACCAAGGGAGCTGCAGCATTCCTCACCAGCCTCCGCACTGGAATGGTTTTCAGCCGGGGCCCCAGAAGCAGTTTATTCTGTAAGCTCTCCCCTGCAAGGTATTGGGGATGATGGAAATGAAAACAAGAGAAAATTAATCTTTTTATTAATTTAGAAAGATGTAATTCATGACTCATAGCGAGCCTGTATAAATAATGACATTGTTTAAATCTTATTTGTAATTATACTTAAAGCCAGAGACTTTCAAAGCTGTACTGAGAATAAGGCATCCAACTGTCTAATTTATTGTTATTTTAAGCAGGTACTATATGCCCAAATTCCCTTGGCAGATTATATCTCAGCTTAAGTGTTTTGCTAGAGGTAATTTTCACATGTTCATGACAGCAGCAATGAGAGGAAGGAAATCAAACAAAAGAGAATTCCATCTATGTCATCCAATTTCTTCCTCTCTCTGGCAAGCCTGGAAGTGCTTTGTGCATGACTGGGAAGCTGCACATTCCCTGTGCTCCACCTGGTTTGGCAGGGAAGAGAAAGTGGAAGTGAGGAAGGACCAAATGCAAGTGGTTTGGGAAAAGAAACGAACCAATAGGCTTTCTTTATTTGCCATACAATCTTAGAAAAATGAAAAACTGCTCTTTGTGCTACTTCCCACTCTATGAGGCACCTGTTGCTTCATTACAGCAATGGTAATAAGGAACACAAACTCACAAGCAGATCACATTGAAAGTCTTGTTCGTACTTCTTCAGACTCCTGCAATCCCCAACCATGGACTTAAATTTAATAAGGATCAAAAAATATGTATAGAAAACTAGACGTTACCAAGGGGAAAATAATTTGTGCTAATGCATATATAAACCTGGAACAGCAATCTGCCTAGGAAATGAGTCTGATTAACACCTTGCTTGAAATACCCATGGCATGCTTGGAGGGCACCTGGTGATCCTCAGGGAAGCTGATGCAATTTTGAGGACCTGTCACATAGCTGGCTGATCTGGAAAAGTCGGGCAGAGTATAAAAACTGATGGAGAAGTGCCTAACATGCATCTACTGCTTTTAAATACTTATCACAGTGCTGCACTTGTTGCACAAAATCCCAGATGTAGCAAGCACATGGAAAATTATCAGCCTACTAATATATATATAACTACTAGTAGCCAGAAGGATCACATTTATTCATACAGAAGTTGGGCTGGGAAAGAGTTACCATCCATCTTTCCTTGAGATACTGTTTTAACCATCAGAAATTTCTACATGTAAGTATAATCAAATCCTAAAATCCTATATTTACTAGGACAGCAGGATATGTATTAAATATTCAGAAAAATTATACCCTAAATCAGTTTAACTTTTTTCTTCCCCAGCTACTAGAAATCTGGGGTGCTCCTCCCAAAATGAAGAAACTTGCCTTTCATGTCAACTCAAGTTGCCATGCAATGGATTTCATTTTTGTTTTTTCTCCTGCTCATTTTGCTCCCACTTTGTGATGGAACTGACACTGAAGAATCAGAGCTGCTCCTTGCACACTGAAACTGAAACCAAATAGAGCAGGTTTTCCTTCTGTGTTCAGAAACATGATCAGCACTTTGACTTTTATATGGCCATTATTTAAAACCACACACACAACCTTTTCCAACCTAGAACTGACTTTCAGTTTATTTCTTGACTTAGCTGTGTCCCTATCAGTGTCTGCTACAGGTAAGAAAACACAGCTTGATATCTTCAATGGCAGAGACTGAGAAATCTCTTACAATTAATGCATTTTAAATGGCCTATAATTTCAGAGAACACCATTAATTCACCTCCTCACGTGTGGGGTCACAAACTGCTCTTCCCTCTCTTCTGATACCCTAAGCCCACAGGAGGACTGCAGATATTGAGGGACAATAGACATTAGATGTTAAAAATTCAAGTGTTAGAAATGACAAAGACATTTATCAAATGCAGACACACTCCATCCTACTCCTACCTTCTTTTTTTGTATAATTTCCTCCTTTTGATATTGTTATTAATGCCATTTTTGGGGAGAGAGGAGGAAAAAATGTTCACCTCAAGCACACCACCCTAGGATACATGAAAAAGAAAAGAGTGCATAAAACATCTATAGACATGAGGTTCCTGCTGTGTGCTGGAGGCAGACTATATTGCCACTCAGCTAAATGGTGCAATAGAGAAGTAGAGAAAAAATAGAGAAATTGCTTTGAAAACAAAAACAAAAAACTGCTTTCCTGGAGCTACCATCAGGTTTGCTTGTCAGATTGGATGCTTTTTTCCTATGCTCCATTCAAATGCAAAGAAAATGCTTGAGGAAAATTGCTAGTTCTGATATTTACACCCTTCACATATGCAGCTGGAATGAGATTTCTGCCATGGTGGAGCAACAGCATCAACAGAATAGTCTAAGCCTAATGGCAGTCACAGTGCAAGCACTATTTAAACATATGCAAAGGATTTCTTGATTCCCTGCTACACATTTTCTAGTAAACGTCATGCTTATATAATTTTTAAGTACTTATTTTTACAGCAAATTTTAGGAAAATGGGCCAATTCAGTGTAAGATGAGTTTGAAAGTAGAACTGGAGGAAGGAGGTTAATAAAGGTAGATGGAATAATCTGTAGAAGTGGGACTTGGGGACATGGTGACCTTGGCAGTGCTGGGAATACAGTTAGACTTGATGATCTTAAAGGTCTTTTCCAATCTAAACAATTCTATGATTCCCTGAGAAACCTCCCCACTTCAGCAAGGAAAACAGAAGCTTGACAGAAGTTCCACATAAGGCAAATCTTTCCTGAGTCACCAGCAAACATTTGTTGTGTTTTAGTTTCCATCTGACAGCAGCACACGCTCTGCCTCATGCCATGGCTTTCCAAGGAAACACAGAATCAGCCCAAATTTTTAGAGAAGTAGGATTTAAGAAATGCCATCTCCTGTGAGATTTGGCATTCTCCTTACAACAGCTGTTACTGAATGCTTTAAGACTAAGCTCTACAAACCCATATGGTTGTACAAAAAAATCCTCCAAACAGCAAAAAAACCAGGCTCCAAATCCAGAATACAGCTGTCACATCCAAAAGCTATTTATCTCTAAGTTTCATAGCAAAATTGAAAGGTCTGCTCATTATAGTGGCCACGGTTGTGACAATTACTATCTGTAGAGTGTAAATTTCCATCAGATATCAGCACCATATCTTTCATTTTTTGCAAACAGAAAAATGATGATTCCTGACACAAAAATCTTGCTCAGACATAAGACAACAGGGCCACAGATCAATAGAGACACAAATGAAAGGAGAATACAAGAAAACAATGCATAATTTCTGTCCCTTTGACAGGTATCCAGAGGTTCAGCTTGGATATTAGGAAAAAATGCCTTCACTGAAAGGGTTGTCCAGCCCTGGCACAGCTGCCCAGGGCAGTGGTGGAGTCACCATCCCTGGAGGGATTTAACAGATGTGAGGATATGGATGTGAGGATGGGGACATGAGTTAGTGGTGGCCTTGGCAGTGCTGGGGAAATGGTTGGACTCCATCTTGGAGATCTTTCCCAACCTAAAGGAATCTATGATTCTGTACTGATCGACTCAAGGCTCTTTTTTATAATATAACTGCTGCAAAACAAACTCTGCGTCCATAGAGCTACAAGTAAATCAAATCCTCTGCTTTTGCTTTGTTAACAAAATACTACCATGCCTTAAGGATGTTGTCTGGGGTTTTGCCCCCACAAAAATTTAATTGCCTAATCTTTCTTATCCAATCAGCACAGTGTCCCAGTACTTTGCTTATCAGCTGCTTATTCCCAGAAACCTGCCCTGCCTTGATCCTCTTACTGCTGCTCCCCAAGTCACCTGCCAAAGCAACTACTTGTGTGGCCATGCCCAGAGTAGAGAGGGAGCAAAATCACCTGGAAGGGAAAGGGAAGAGAAAGGAGGATGTATGTTATTGCATTACTTTCCCCTCCCTGCAGAAAACAACAACTGATTCTCCTTATAAGACAAAATTAACAATGCTCCTGCCTACAAATATTCCAGAAAGCCTTCAGAAATGACCAAACACATTATTCCAGCTGAAGCATGTCCTAATCCTCACCTCCATTGCTCCAGCTAGATACAGGCTGGTTCAAAAGCCTGCTAAAGTGCTCTGAGTTGCATCAATTTCCTCTTCAAGTCCTTTATACCAACTGATTAGTTCTGAAACACATCAATTTCTGTCACAGTACAGGTATTTAAAAGCCCTTCATCAACATATTTTTACTTACAGCCCTTGCCCTCTTTCTCCCTTTCACACACACACACACACACACACACACACACACACACACACACACAAACACACACACACTCAGAATAAGCAGGGGAAACTTCCTGATTTAATGCACACTTCCATCAGTTTCAAACAAGAGGTGTGAAAGGAAATTAGGCATGCAAGTCAGCTCATTCACAAATTAACTGCCTATTCATTTGCAGGAGCACTGGAAGGCCTTGCCAAATAACAGGAGGTGAGCAGCAGTGCTTTTCTAGGAGCCTGGAAACAACTGGAGCAGGTAGATGAGATACCTCCATTTCTCTGAGAAGCCATTTCAGGATCAACTCCTCCTGGTTGCTGTTCCCAGTTTCCAAGCACAAGGCAGACATCAGCATCATCACCAACACTACAGCATTAGTGATAAACAACTAACTGACAGGGCCACTGTGAGTACTGATTATTTGGGAGGAGTTTTTGTGTGCCAGAGAGCCTTGCTGTGCTTAGCTATCCCAGGGCATACAGCAGCTCTGAAGAATGGTCTCCCTGGAAGAAGGGCCACCTGTGTGTTCCTGCTGAAGGACCCTGACACGACTGAGCCTCCCTCTCTCCTTTTTACCCTTGCTGTCCTGCTGCCAGCACCACTGCCAGGATGCAGCAGCTGAAGGGCTCAGAGACTTCTGCAATAGGATCTGCCCCTGTGGTAATACAAACTGCAACACTTCATGGCAGTGCCCAAAACCAAGCTTGAGCTCTCTGTCCCTTCATCCATTTATCTTAACACAGTAAAATAAAGTAGTAGAATCTAGATCTCAGTTGTACAATATAAACACTCTGCAACTGCCCTGTATTCACGCTAACATGAAGAGACTTCAGCCCAGCTATTTTCCTTCCAAACTTGACATTCAACTTTGATCAAGATATGCATATCCCTTCCTTTCTGAAACTTTCTGACCCAAAATAAACATTCCTCTTTCACAATTAAATGTCTTTATAGAAACCCACTACTAACATTTCACATTTGGAAAATAGATGCTTGCAGCCTATCAAGTAGAGTATTTTGCTTAAATTACACGCTCTTCTTTCATGAAATTCCAGCATGTGGTTTTGCCTCCTCTCCATCCCTGGGCCTGCACAAGAGAACACTGCAGGCCCATATTCTGCTTCATATTAATCAACATAAAACCCCATTAGATTTTTGAGGAGCAGATAAAGATGGTCAGCCTTATCATTGAGGGCTGCCAAGGGCAGAGAGACTGAGGTAAGGAAAAGCCAGGGAAGGAATCCATGCCTATAGGTATGGCACAGGTGATCTATGTACTAAGCAGAGCTCCAGCCTCCTGACATAACCAGCACCACAGCGCCCTTAACTGCAACTCCTAGGTGTAAATGGAAACAGTACATAATTACTGTGTGACCAAAGAGCCTTCCCCAGGCATTTCAGATTCAAGACACATCCATGACTACTTTAGTAAACACCAAGACTTCAGTAAATTTTAGAGCTGAGCAGAAAAGTAAAAATACCAAGAGCTGAAAGTATCTTTGTACTTCGAGACTGACCTCCATCCACAGCTTCAGTTACCTCATAAGGCCCTGAAGATCTGAATAGTTGATTAATTGCATTTACTTGTCATGTCCTCTTACTTGAGAGATCCATACTAAGGCTATGAGAGTAGTAACAGTCATAACAACAGGAGATACCAAGAGGATAAAACTGATGTAAAAAGCAAACAACAGAGTAAGGTTAAATTTCTTTGGACTCCTAAAAAAACCCCAAACCCAACAAAACCAAGATGAAACCCAACTGAAATGACAAAAAACAGATCAAACTGTAACTCATATCCATCTTTCCTTTCATCTCAGCATTTCAAGTTCTGAGATTTGATAAAAAAAGATATATTCTTTCAGTTTATGACATAACAGTTAAACATCTGGCATGGCATAAAATGCAGACACTGGGTGCTAGCTGAACCTCAAAGCATGTAGCTAATGATTTCAAACCAGCTAAAGGCTCATAGCAATAGCTGGTCCTTCCAGCAGCTGATAGGAATTATAGAGCAGGGCACATTATTTGGAAAATTCTTGGATTTTCCATAACAAATGCCTCAGAATGGTTCCCACAGTATCTTGATCTCACATATTGAAGTATTGCAGAAGAACACAGCCTGTTTCTCCAGCACACCCTTCTGCTGGATGGTTACAGTGCTTTCCAAAGGGTACAAACTTGACAGCTAACACACAACCCAGTGCTGCCTCCACACTCACGCTCCTCTGCACCCCTGCCCATCCTCACTGCCTTCCCAGGGCTTTCTGTCCCAGCAAACCCAGAGCTGCTCATCCTCCCTGCAAGGCAGGAGCCTCCAACTCCACCAAACAGAGAAAATCCATGCTAAAGACTTTAAAGTGTTCAAAATTCCAGCTCAGAAAGAGAGAGCTGCCCATGGCCAACATTTCTAAAGGCAAAATTACAGCATGCGGGAATTACAGATCTGCAGACAAACCAGCAATTTGTGAGGAATTCAAGTCACCAGAAGCGACAAATTAGGACCACAAGGCTAACAAAATTAGACACAGTCTCCTTTTAACCTCATCTCTATTTTAAGAGCTTTTTTTTTTAAAAAAAAAAAAGAGTTTGTATTTATTTTGTTGTTAAAGTTTCCATGAAATTGGGCTGGGACTGTTTAAGAACAATGTTTCTCCATAATTTACTCTCTTTACCTTAGGATGTGTAAAATTATGCCCATGCCTGTACAAGGAGGTTTCTCTCAGCCATTTAACAGTGACAGAGTCACCCAGCAGAGATAAAGTTTTGTAGCCACATGAAAATTTCCATCATCTTTGCAAACATGTTGCTTGACTGGAGGCTGTCAGCTCTGGGATTTTTTATTTAGGTCCCCTTGCATTCTTCAGTCTTCTCCCAACTGGGGATACTACTAGAGTCAAAAGACAGCTCTTTGCCAATGTGATTCTCACTCATCTACATGTCAATAGACTGAACTACGGAAAAACAAAAGAAGAATCAAGCCAATTTCCACCCGCTCCACTCAATAACAATAAAATCACACAACAGCATCTTTAAAGCCATGCCTGTTCATTTGGATAATTACTCTAACAGCCCATCTAAGCATGGCGTCAGCCCTGTCCCCAATGGAGAGACCAAAACCTGAAGGAGAAGGAGGAAACAGCTCATCTGCTGAATACAATGTTCGGAAATGTGAGGTGAACATTCCTCACCGCAGCAAGATAAATGTTCCCACCCCACAAAGAAAGGGTTCATATTTCATATATTTTCCATTGTTTGAGCTTGCTTGTGCATAAGCAACTACATTTAGCAATTAGCAATGGGAGAGACTGAGCAGCTAAAAAGATTTTCATGGTTTTAACAATGCAACAGCAGAATCAACGAGGGAGGCTGCACCCTGTTCAGTTCCACTAATGTTCTCCAATTCCAGCAGGGAGCCACCCTTCCATGGGTACTCTTACCTGTAACACTCACTCACAGGATGTGCATCATCTGCTGCACAAATGAAAATTATCCATCACATGAGAAATTATCCTCAGTGGGGGGGCTGCAGCAATGAACTCCAAAGGAAGCCAAACATCACTGTTTAGTGCTTGGTCTAAGCAGGGCTCTTATAAAGAGCCCCTGTGCTCATCCTGTCTCACTGGTGTTCAGTGGTAGAAAGGGAGTGGATACACATCTGTATGGAACCAAAGAATTCTGGATTGAAACAAGTCAGTACTTTGAAACATAAAATGCTTCAATGAGATGGCTTCATGACATAAGGAAATACCCTGCAGGTAGTGATGGAGGCAGTGGTTTTGGACTGGTTTGACTCCAAGGAGTTCATCAGGCAGTGAAGAGCACAGAGGAAGGACTTGTGCAGCCCTGGCAAGTCTCACAGCCTGGTGCCTGTTCCACACTCGTGCTGCTGCATCTCCACCCTGCCCAGACAGCAGCTGCTGAGGCTGGCACAGTGTCCTTCACAGGGAAAGGGCAGCAGTCTTGTACTCCAGGGAAGGCACAACGCCCAAGGATCTCAATAGAAACAGCAAGAAAGGCTTTACCGACCTACAAAGGGTTTCAAAGAGAAGTCTGCAGTGTTGCATGAGTGACTGCTCCAGCTCGAATGACACAGCATCCTCACACAGTTATCACTGCCCAGCAAGTGCTGCCTTTATGTGTTTAACAGAAACCTCCTAACACTGCCTGCTCTAGCTTTCATTATATGCTCTGAAAGCATTCTTCTACCGGACCCTTACAAAAATAATGCAGAGTGTTTATGGACAAAGACAAGCTTTAGAAGGTTGGCAAGGAATTAAGTGTCCTTAAAACTATTAATTGGGATGGAAGGAACAGGGAACACTTATCAGTACAGGCTGCTGGCACACGAGGTCACAGCAGCAGCCAGACACGGCAGGTGCAAGCGATGAAATCTGCGTGCACATTCTGGAGGGACAGCTTCAAACAGAGCTGCTCTTCTCTGCCGCGGCTGCTGCCGCTGCTTAATTTGATTACACACAAGTGAGAGCCGGGGGCAGGGAGGGAAGGAAAGCAAAGACAGGAGCGAGGACCCTCTGGGCACCCATGCGGAAGGCACTGGGCACCCGCAGCTGCGGTCTCAGCACAGGGCTCTGAGCAGGATCTCCGTGAAATTACAGGGGCACCAGACAGCTGACACGGCACGAGCCTCTGGGAGACAAAAAATGACTTGCTTTCCCCTCAGCAAACCACATGCCGCATAGCAATTTGGACTGGAAAGATGCTATTCTGGATTTAAAGGGAAAGGAATCTGGTAAAAGAAACAGGTCCCAGAGCAGGAGGGTCTGCAGTCGCTGTGCTAACATCCCTCACACACTGTGACACTTGGTCCCTAACACTGCTACATTCTTTCAGCTTTCCACCAGCTTTTTAAGAACTGCTGGGAGACTCTCTTATAATGATAATTTCTAACTTAAAATTATCCAAAGTGTGCTCTTGCTTCCCTCTAGCCCTGAAATCTTACAGAAGAAGCCTGAGACTGTTCCTTTAAAAGACAGAACAATTCAGTCTCTATTGAATTCTGGGTTAAAAGGAAAAAAACCCAAAGCAAAAACCCCCGAGTCTAGGATCAGGTCCTCCAGACTAAGCCCAAGAATATCACTAAAGAAGAAAAATTGCTCTTGTTGGGATATTTAGATACAAGATATTTTTAAATCTACCTTAAAATTGTTATGACACTACCAACCAGAGTCTAATTATACTTTCATAATTATATGCATTAATATCTAAAGTATGTAATTACAAAGGAGCCGACATATTTCAGAAACACCATACTTATAAACCTATTTTTTTAATAGAAACTTCCTGCATGACTGTACTATCTGTATTTTAGTTCTCCTGTCTTGATGACTCAATACTAGCAGAGGCAACTGGAGTCCACGCGTTTGAATGGAAGCTGCAAACAGGGATCTTCTATATTATGTCAAAGGCATTGATCAAAAAAACCACCAAAACCTTCCTCCTGCAGAATAAAAGAAACACCTGAAAACAGTGGAGAAATAAAAAAAAAATAATAATTTAAAAAAGATTCTTTTTAGCAGCTTCCCTCATTAAAGCAAAAACTTTTATGCATTTGTTTTACTCTACAAAGAGAACTGGAGCATTGAAAAATAGAGTCAGCCAAAAGGGTGACTAATGGAATTTACAAACATCTTAATTATCAGATCAGTGATACAAATCTACTAACTAGTGGTGTCCACACCATGGCTGAGCCTGCCTGCTGCTTCCTGGCAGTCTCTGGACAGAGAGCACAGGCAGAACATCTATGAGTGCCTGGACAATCTGAGCTCTCCCACTGCTGGGCTCATGCTGCACACACAAACCTCTTCTGCAGGTAGCAGTGGCCCAGGAAATCTCTCCCACTCAGGACTGAAGTGGTTTGTGCTTCAATTGCACAAGTCTGACTGAATAAAACCAAACATTATCAGGTTACAAAGCCCAGTAATTTCTAAATGGTGATGAATGTCTTTCCCATTCACACAGAAAATGAGAAGGGATGGTATAATAAAGCTTGACTAAATATTTAAATCAAAAATGTTAATACCTGATTCAGATTTGATTGCATGTGCTTACAGACAGAGACCTTTCTCCAGCCACTCACATAACTTCTGGTTTTATTCAAACATCAGCTCCACTTCTAATTTATTCTTGTTAAGTGGCTTTCAGCAATGCAAGTGATTTAAATGCACACTTGAGAGGCAAATGTAAGCTTGCAGTAAGGTGCAGTTTGACATTTAAACCATTACATATTTTTGAACATAATATGACTACAGAAGCATAACTAATTTTGGCCACTTCCAGACAAAAGTTTAAAAAGCACAATGAAATGCAGACCAAAAGTGATTTATCTCTCTTCTCTCCAGCAACTCTTGCAACTCTCTTGATTCAAGGTCTAAAAACGTGAAAATTTTGGTAGCTTTGTAGTAACATAAAGTACTCCCACTGCACCTTAAATAGCTGACAAAAATGTGCCTTAATACCACATGCATCTCAGTACACCTTTAAGAACAAACATAATTTTAACTTGACTTGAAAAATTGTTTTAGCTTCTAAGAGTGCCACTTCTCTGATACCCCCTGCTCCAGCAGCTTAAGACCCAAAACTTAAGTCATGGAAGGTCTGCCTTCATGGGTGTCAAAGAACAAATAAAACAGTGCATGACCTTCCAAAACTGGTCCCAGCTTACAAAGTTACTGAGCAACATTCATTTAAGCCCAGCTGGAATTGCCAACATGTAAGAGGTGAAATTTTGACTACTTAAAAATATATGTTTCATGAAGGAAATAGCAAGTGACCCTAAACTTTAGAAGATCTGCCAAGACCCTGCTATAATGAAGTAGGCAAGAGAACTCATTAATTTTATGGCTTTTGCAGCACTTCTGTACAGTTCAAGGTACACCCCGGAGCCAAAAAGCACACAGCAACGCGTGCTGGGGAGCATCCAGCATCTCTAGGAGATGAAATAAACACAGAGGTAAAGGAAATAAAGTTGGTTATTTCTTCAATGACTAAGAAATGCTGTTGAAGAGAAGGGCAAGGGAGGAGAGCAGGAGATACACTCACTGTGTGGGGCACCAGTGGCTGAGTGGCCAGTGGCTCCCAACAGCCTCAAGTTCTGACCAGTGACTCAAGGTTTTTCATCAGGGATTGAGTAATTGCTTGTGCAGTCTGTATGTAAGTGCAGATGACCAAAAGCACCACGATTCCTCTCATTTAGAGAGAAAAAGAAATCTTCCTTGTCTTAATACCAGTTGGGAATAAAACATGCAAACACCAGATATTAACTGATCATCAGAAGCTCGGGAGCCTCAGCACATTGTTCTTACAGTCAAAAATCGATGACTAGAAACCAACACTTGGCATTTTCTGTACCTTGCTATAGGAAAGTCATCATGGAGAGATTAATGTTTGCCCTTCCAAGCACTATTACTCAGGTACTTTAGTAGTTCTGAGTTACAAATTCCTGAAAAATTGCAAAGGAAAAAAAAAAGTCTCATATGCTAATACTATTAAATAATTTTTTGTTCCCTGTCTTCTCTTCCCGATGAGCAAAGGAACTAACACATCCAAGACAGAGCTGATCAGGAACTGTCAGTTTTAATCAGAGCACTGTAGCTGTCAGTCACCAGTGGCCCTTGGGTATTTTGTTTCCTGAATATATATAAGATTGTTACCCTGAAAGTTAGTCAGCATTTCTGGCTGCTAGACGGAAATAACAAGACTATTATAAATGTTTTAACACTGGTATAACTGCAGCAGTATTTGAGTTCTAATAGCTCAGCACACCAGCACAGGCAATGACCCCTCTTTATGAGCCACGCTAGTGCAACAGAAATAATTTCTCCTTATTGCATAGTTTGGACAGTTGGTATTTATTAATAGTGTTGCAATTCTGTATTAATTATTATTTAGCACTGAGAACACGCATGAAACTGCACAAAATTAGTGCCTGGCCCAAAGTGCTTAAGCAGCTCTGATTCAGCATCCCATAAGCAACATTTCATCCACCAACCTGCTCAGGGACTAAAGCCTGGACAGCAGTGGCACTTGGTCAGCTGATGTCACATCAAATTATTTACATCCTACAGCTTGGGACAGCCAAGCCCCAGTGGGTCTGGCTGGGGCAAAGTTTACAAGCACCAGTCTGTTGTAAAAAACCACCCAACACTAAAGGCAATGTGAAAATGAGAATACAGTATCTTATGCAAAATTATTAGAAAAGAAATCCTGTCATAGTCTCCCATTTCAAATGAAAAGTCTCACTGAACAGCAAGAGCACACAGTGATTTGTGAACTTCCCAGACTGCCCACCTGGTAGGAAAGCTGTACTACAGCAGCTGCCTAAGCCAGGATAAAATCAAAACTTCCAAGGTCATCACCACCACACAGGTACAAATCATGAAATGCATATGTGAGAGACAGAGAGAAGTGAAAATTGCAAATCAACAGCAGGGCAAGACCCCCCCCTTTCAGATCCATACTGCTTTGTTGGCAAACCCTCCTGAAGGATCACTTCTCTGAAATGAGAATATGCAGAAAGCACAGATCAGCAAATCCCAGGACAGCCATGGGAATCAGAGTTAACCTTCAGGCAGGTTTAATTCAGGCCCTGCAGACTTCACACAGACACGAGTCCTGTTGCCACTGTCAGTTCACCCATTTTTGTTGTCTTCCGTGTTGCCAAGAACACAGAGCTGTATTCTAAGACAATAATGACATGTTCCTAATACAAATAGAGAAAATAGGAAGCTATGAAACAAATAATTAACTGTGATCTGTTATTTACATAATTATTGGCAGAAGCCTGAACAAGGAGTAAGATGGATTACTGCAGTTTTGGTTCAGTGCAGCCTTAAAATAAAAAAATTAAACAAAAAATCATCACATGCCATGGCTGAAAGGATTTTCATTCCAGCAAGGGGTTCTCTCACTCTGCCAGCCAAGCTCCAAGCTGTTACTGCAGCTATTCTCCAGATAAACACTGATCTTTTCCCCCTGCTCTTCTGTTCAGCTACTGCAGTTGCTGGCCACCAGCAGAAGCATAAGACATGTATTTAAAAAAAACCCAAAAAAGAAACAAACAAAAAATGCCTATAGGAGATAATATTGCTCACCAACAACATAACCCTGGTATGTTCATACTGCTCAAGCCTGAACTTAGGAAAGGCAAGGCATAAAGCCTAGTTTTTCTTCTGTATTTCTCTCCCTTCTCTAAAGCTAAGATTGCTCTATGATTTCAGTTGTGGCAGAAGATCAGTGCTGGAGAAGGAGAATTTATACCTATCTCCTCAAAACCAGAAGTACAGAATAGGTGGGAGCAGCTACGTTGCTCTCATGACATGTTCCAGAAGGTTCAGCCTGACAGAAGAATTCCATCCCTTACTCTGTCACTTTACATAGTTAAAGATAACGTGGTGGTTCCAGCCATGCCTTGTGCAGAGGCTTCCATGAGACACACAGCACCATGAAGAGAGGAAAGAGCCACCAGAGCACCCTGAACAGCTCATTCAAGAGCCTTCCAAAAGAAACCTTCAGCCACTCCTGACTGGTGACAGGTTCTCATCCTCCTGATTTTTTCTATACTGTTGTAAAACCAGGAGCACGGGTATTAGTACTCCCTCCCTTTCACTTCCTTTCCCTGCAACCCTACAGAAATAGCTGGGTTACATCAGACAAAAACACAGACAAAATAACAATGAGAACAGATGTGTCAAGAAAAGAAAAACCATGCACGAGATGCCTGCTGTGCTTGGCAGTCCAGCAGTTCCAGGTAGGGTTACTTGTCCAGTCGATGAATTGCAGGGTGAGAGGTTTTACAGCACTGAAGTCAAAGGGGGCATCTAGTAGTTAAGAACTCAGTAGTAATGACTGGGGGATTGTTGTTTGGTTTGGGTTGTTTGGGGGTTTCTTTCTCTTATTTTGCTCCTACCTGTCTCAGATCTGCCTCTTGATTTTCAGACCAAGAATTTCAGACCAGTTCACCAAAAATGCAATTTACAGGAGAGGTCCGTGCCAAGATCTGTACTCAGACTTCTCTGGAAACTGTAAGATGTTGTTCACCTCACTTACACCTCTCTGTGCTCTGAGCCCAAGCCGATTTTGCTCAGCTCCCATTAACTTCCGTGGTCCCTCAGGCACCTCACAGGTTCTTTGCAGAACTCATTTTGCACACACATTATTTTTTCTAGAACACTCATCACCCTACATCCATAGTGCCAATTTCCACAAAACTCTCTCAGCTAGAAGGGCAATATCCTTCTTTATCCATTTCCAACAGACATCTTCATCCTTTCTCCTGTGATGCTCATGATGTTTGGAAGATGCTGTTGGTAAACTCCTGTTGAAAGGTGCCCTTTTCTTCCCTGAAATCCCTCCTCACCCCTTGGCCATACTGCCTACCAAAAAGCCACATCGGCTCATCTTCTGGGGCCCCTCCCACTGATCAGTGCTGCCTCTTGTGTCCCTCTGACTCTCTATCCTTGGCCCACTCCTCTCTGATATATCTTGGAGATATGGATTTAGATGTGGATTATAAGTACTTAGGCTGCCCCACCTTATTCCATAGAAGCTGCACAACAATGTCCTGGTCTATACTACACATCAAGCAATGATGATGCAAACAAGCAGCTCAGAAGAGTTCTGATCTCTGGAGTTCCTAACTTTTATCTCTCAAATAAAATCATGGTTTCCCATTGAATCTCCTGAAGAGGTACCAGGAGCTTTTTCTGATCGTTATAAGGAACCTCAAGACCTTTACAAACCTTATTTGATGTAGGTGATACATTATAACACCTTTCAACCACAAGTTCCTCAGCAACTGAAATACCAAGCAAGAGCTATGGGATTTTGTATTACAGGAAAAGTCACCAGTTTTTAACAATATCTGTTCAAATTTATAACCCACCATGCTACGTCATCAGCAGCTTATTTGCTTCTCATGCACAGTGTACCAGAAAAAATGAAGAGTAAATGTTCTCAGTTTTTCCCATTTATTATATAAGTTGAGTGATAGAATTTAACCCTCTTGCAGCTTGGTATGGTATTTGAAAAGTCTGAAGGAATGATTACAGATTTCCCACACTTTTGACCAGCGAAGCTTTATCACAAAGCTTCTGGTGTTGACAGTCACAGAGATCAAGGGACTAGTAAGATAATTACATTATTCTTAAGAACACACTCAATATTTATGAGTGTATTAACTCCATGTAATAAAGGCCACATTCTCTGGCTGTGATGACTTGGATGCTTTGGGGATAAAATTAATCAACAAGCATGAAAGAGGATCTCAGAGTCAAACAGGAAAATCTGCACATAATAACAAAGATAGTTAGTATCTGGCAAACCTACAGCACAAGGAAGAAAAAAATACTATGATTAAACATAATAAGACTTCACTTGAAATGTAAAATACTCTGGAACAAATCCTGCCAACTCGCATAAGAATCAGCAAACAGGAAGCAGCAGCCTTTGCAGTGAAGCCCATCACACAGGGAAAACAGAACACTAGAGAACGAGATGCTACGGCACAGTCCCCGTCACTGCAGAGCACTTTCTGTCTCCTGCTTTTGAAGTTCATGAGGTTCAAGTCTAACTTCTGCTCCCAAAGCAGGACTTGTTGAATTTTGAGTCAGTAGCAGGTCCCTGCTGCCCAAGTAAAACACTGTCATCCTTTCACAAACTCACATGTGTGAGCTGGCGGCACTGCTGGTGTAAGTGCATTCTGTCAGTATTATTTTCTAATATTTTCCAGCATTACAGTCCTTCCAGAGCTCTGTCCTGGGTGCTTGCACTGCCTCTTAATACTTCCCTCCCCAAAGCTATAAGCACTGAGCATAGTCTTGTTACAAGGGGAGAAGGGGCTCTTTTATCTCATTCCATGTGAATTCTCTGACTACATTCACTAAGAAACACTCAATGGGGCACTATGTTACAATCAGAAGTGTGAGCTCACAAGCAAAAAGAAGCAGTTTTGGCTCACAACCTCCTGAATGTCTTTGCACTTGAGAGTTAGTGCTGAACCTTTCCTAACCCTTCAGCTGGAGTCTGTACTACATAGTTGTAAACTTGACTTTCAACTTTCAGTGATCATTTGCATGTATGTATCTTCAAAGAATGGCATTTGATTTGCAACTATGTGTTGTAATGAGAGGCTAATTAACACAAATACAGTTATTAGCAAGTTGCAAACATTGAAAGGACAAAATCAGCAGACCAAAGTCTGTGACATACTGTGTGACAGGGATGGAGAACCTCAAGGATGAACTGATACCAGCCAAGGCTCTGCCACTATCTCCATTACCACAGGCAAATCACCAACATTCTGCAACTTGGTTTCCCCTTCTGTAGTGGGATAGTGAGACTCATTTACTTTGCTGGGTAGTTCTCCAGCTTAATTAAATCGTTACCTTTAAATTAAAGCACTACAGAAATGCCAGGAAGTAGCATCTGAATTAGAAGGTGGAGGTGACACCCTAATGAAGCAAGACTGTTTTCATCGTCAACAGCAGGCACAGTAAAAGGTCACCCATGGTATAATTGTGAAACCACATTCCAAGCTTCTGAAGGCAAGATGACTTTTCCCAAAACTTCATTATGGAAGAAGATATGTCCCAGCATCATGGGATGGCTGAAATCCTGCAGTTTCACAGGAAATCTGCAATGGTTTCATTACTTTTGTTCTCCCCTTGTCCTTACTAGTTTGCTATCCTAATAGCAGTGAAATATCACAGCTTTTGAAAGAATGCTTTTTCCACAAGCAACTGTTTTCAGTATGATCAAACACCTATTAAGAAAATTGCAGAGGATCATTTCCCTTCAAGTTGGTAATGCTCAGCAATGATTGAGTTTTCAATCTTTTCTTTACAAGAGCCACAGTAGAGACACTCACACTTTTTGTCTGGGACAGCTTCTCCCAACTATCAGTATATTCCAACATACTCCACATGCAGTGGAAATTTCCAACTCTTTGTAAACATAATGACCTTATTGAAATACCCACTACTGCTGTGCAGACTCTTTATTTTTAAGTACTGGAAGAAACTTATTCTTAAACCTTAAGAAACAGGCCAGTCCTCTGTGGAGGCCCATTTTCATCATGTATTCCCAAAAATGCTGCAAACTTAGTGTCAGATGTGAAACTGTGTATGTATCTTGGAAACTGCACTCAAGCTCTGTCCCAGATACCAAAAAAGCATATCCCATCATAAACTCATTTAGTCCGTACTGGGAAGTCATTAAACCAAAACCAGGAAAACAGGCAGCTACTTCCTTGTGTGTTGCACCTGAAAAAAAGATTACCCAAAACCAACTCATTATATACACTCTCTTTATGTGTCCAGAGTGTAAACACCAAGAAGTAACACATTTGCTGTTTGCTTTGTAGCAATGCAAAAGCTTTTACTTTTAAGGGCAAGATGTGCTATAGGACAGGTCAGCCTACCTCTTTCTATTACATAAGATGCTCTTACATTGACTGGATATATGCTATCCAGCTTCTGTGAGGATATGTTACAAAATAGTGGAATACACTCAGGAAATTACATCTGGAAATAACTCTGTATATGATTTTTTTCCCCCAGTAAATACATCCATACTTGTATATACTTGTTTTATATATATATATATATATATATATACACACACTAAATATATACTTGCTTTTTCTTATAATTTTGGAAGACCAAAATGATTGCAACCAAGTTCTCAAGTAAGACAGAAGATGTACTTGGAGTATTGTGCCCATACAGCTGGATACTCTGTTAGCTTATGCCTGTCTGTCAGCTGCCTGCTAATTGCTTTTGAGGCCACTGACCTGCCTTTGACTAAATTTGACAGCAGGAAGAAGTCCCAAAGCTTCCAACACTTTCATTTAAAAAAATGGTTGGGTAGATGCAGGACTCTTAGAAGACAAGAAGAGAAAGGCTAATGACAAAGGTCAACTATTATTTGACATCAGAGAATCCACACCAGGGATCGCCCTAGAGACAAATCCTCAGGAATCAGTTTCCATTGGTACTGCTGCTCTTTTAACACTTGTTTCAAATGGAGCTGGAACCAGAAATTAATTCCAGTTCTCACAACAGTCCACTGGCCTTAGGTAAATCATAACTTCTGATGCTACTTCCCCTGCCATAACGTGGCTGGTGTTAAAATCCCTTATTACGTTGCTGCAACAATTCATATTTGAAATGTACTTTGAAGGTCTGAAGAGCTGTATTTACTAATTATTACCTGTCTTGAGACATGAGCTGAATATTCAAAGTGCTAGCTTGATTCATCTGCAAGTGCACATCACATAAGCATGTGTTATGCACTAAGACTCAAAATACAAAAGTAAAGATTACTTTTAGAGAAGACTTTATAATCAAGTCAGTTTTGAGCTCAAAATGCATAATTTTTATTACCACAACTCTTCCATTACACTGGATTTAAATTATTGCATGTTTTAGATTAGCACTTTATATAACACCAGTTTGAAAAGTAAATACCAATTGACAGAAAACAAAAAGCCCATGCAAAGTTTGATTCTGTCCCCAAAGGCAAGTCTGATGTCTGAGATATTAAACCTTTGATATCAAGCTGAATGTTAGTAGATAAGTTCCACAGGGCAGTTATTGAGCACAGTAATACCAGCTTGTCCTAGAAATACCAGCAATCACACCACTGGGTTTGGCAATGCCACATTACAGTAGGCAGGCATTTTTATCTTCTGCTTGCTCAGGCACCTTCCAGCCTTTCCAGAAAAGAAGATGCTTTCAGTTCTTGCAGGCAGAAAAATCAGATGGCAAAGGTCTGAGTTAAAGTGCTAGAGCAAATAGGTGAACTAGATGTGATTTTTTTTTTTTTTTTTAAAAGAATGCATGAACGGGGGAATAGTTTCCTAAAAAGGAACCTTCCCGTGCATTAAAGGTGCTTTGTAGTAAAATTGTACTTAGAGAGGTCCCTCTTTGAGGGCAAGGGAGCACACTGCAATTTCCTTCAATAACAGGTTAACCTTGTATCTTCAAGCTTCCTTCTGTAACAGACTGACTACCAGCCGAGTATTCAATATGTCCCAATACTGGCCTTTACATTTCCTGAAGGAACAAGCCACATCTAAAAAGAAAAACAAAAAAGCCACAATGGTGCCAGTTAAATTTCCCTTCTAATCCTCCCCATCCCCCTACTCCAGACAAAATAAATACAACCTGGCCAACTTATTCTGACAACAGTGACTTAGATTTATGTCCCCTGCTCTCTATCACTGCCCTACAAACATATATTATTTTAATGTAGTATAAACAAATATCAGATTTGCTTAACACCACATTGAGTCCTAGTGATTAAAACATATATATGCATAGAGAAAAATTTATACATGCATAAACCCCTTTGTAAGCTCTGAAGATAAAATTATCAGTATTGCCAAACAGAGAATATGTATTATATTCTAATGACATGAGACAGTTGATTACCAACAAGCATACTTCATTTCTAATTAGAAAAAGTTCAGTGATGATCTTCTTCCCTGCTGTTATTGCCTGACAAGAATAAACAAGGAGTCCTCTCTAGGGATGGCACAGTAAACATCCAAACAGACATTTGCTTTGGAGCTGAGCTTCACAGTAGTAGTAAGTACTGAGGAACACAGTGGTTCACACAGTAGGGCTGGTCAAACATCCACCAGCGCATGATTTTAAGTGTTCACCTCAAGAAAACCGAGCTTTGCAAAGTGCACTGCAGCTGCCTAGCTGCTCCTCCTGCGCCCGCTCCTGCCAGCTCTGCTGTCACCTGCTCGGGAGTTCTGCAGGGAAGGGACCCTCCTTGGCACAGGGCTGAAGGGCAGCCGGGTGTTCCAGGCTGGACGCACTCCGCAGAGACAAAGCAAAGGGTATTTGCTTGGCTGCGATTTTCACCCAAGGACACACCGCGCTCGCATGCCTGTCTCCCCCCGTTTGGCAGGAGACTCTCCGGCCGCAGCTGCACCTGTCGCCCGCAGCGTTTACCCTGCGCCGGGATCGATAACGCGTCTGCCATCGCCCCCGAACCTCGCCGAGCGCCCTCAGCTCTGACCGCGCTGGAGCCACCGGTCCCTCCCGAATCCCATCGAGCACCGATTCCGCCATCGAGCCCAGACAAACAAAGGGCACTCCTCTTATTTTCGATAAAATTCAGACAAACTAGAGAACAATACCGGAGGGGCCGCACAATGGGCACCGGCCGCGCCGCATCCCTCACGCCATCCCTCCTCTCCAGCCCCGGCACGGCGGGCGAGCCCCGCTGTCCCCAGCCCGAGACAACCCTGGGGACGGCGGCGGCTGCACCGTGCCGGGGAAGGGCTGTCCCCGAGCAGGGGGGATGCCCTCACAGCCGCGGGGTGCGCTCACCTGCCACCGTGTACCGGTCCAGGTAGTTGAGCACGTTGCCCACACTGAGGATGCCGGCGGCCGCTACCCGGGCCCGGCCGAGGGTCGGCGCCTTGCGGAGGGCGGCGGGGCGGTCGGGGTGCTTGCCGGCCGCCGGGGGGTTCATCCTGCCCGACAGGGTCTGCACCTCGCCCTCGGCACCCCGGCCGCAGCAGCCCCGCTCGCCGTCCTCCTCCTCCTCCTCGTCGCCGGCTCGGAGCCCCCCGCCGCAGACCGGGCTGCTGCCGGAGGAGCCGTCGCTTTCCAGGCACATCATGGGCTGCGGGAGGGAATCTCGGCGTGCGGGAGCCCGGGCGGGGAGACCGGCGGGGAGACCGACGGGCGGGCGGACGGACGGACAGACGGACGGAGAAAGCGAGCGGAGCGCGCTCAGCGCCGCATCCCGCCGTCGCCCCGAGCCTGCCCGGGACAGGCCGGCTCTGACGTGCTCTACACCGACCCTCCAGCCGTCCATGGACCAGCCCGTAGGGGCGTCACCTCAGCCCGCCTCAGGGCGCCTCCTCATCCCTCCACAGACCGGCCCCGAGAGGTCCGTCAGCCGCTGCACGTCGGCAGTTCATCTGTTTTCCGTGTGGCCCTGAGGGCGTCCGTTCAGCAACCCCCAGGTGCCCTGAGGGAATCCCTCAGCCCAGCCAGGAGCGGGTCCTCCCTCAGCCCGCCTCCGACCGGCCATGACAGGCGGTTCCTCAGAAACCTCAGCTCGGCCCTGAGGGGATTCCCCCTCAGCCCAGCCCAGCCCGGGCATGAGGAGGTTTTCCCTCTGCCCGCCTCACCTTGGCCCTCAGGTGGTCCCCTCAGCCCGGCTCTGAGGGGATTCCCTCTCAGCTCACCTCAGCCCCGCCATGAGAAGGTTCCCCCTCAGCTCACCTCAGCCGCGCCCCTCAGCCCGGGAGAGGCCGGGTCTTACCTACCCAGCATCACCAGCGCAGTGGGTCATGTAATGAATTTCCCTTATCTACCTTTATTATTCTTCAGCACTGCACAACGAGCTTCAAACACACGGGTGGGCAGAAGCATGGAGGTAGCTGGGAAAAAAACAAACCCACCAAATAAAAAAACCAATGGCTCCAGCACTACCGGAGCTGTACCCAACAATGAACTCCATGTGGGCTGTGCAGGCCCATTGTCAGATGTGGGTTTTAAGAATAAATCTGTACAAAAGTTCTCCTTGCCTATCCTGAGTGCCCAGAGCTGTCTCCAGTCACATGGGCTGGCAGGGAAGGGACAGTGTGGTGCAGGGCGAGGGCTCGCTGGGATGTGCCACCGACCTCACAACTTCCTGCTTGGCCCCAGATGATTTTCCTACTGCACAGAAGTAGCTTCAGGAACAACACACATCTTCAAAGGAAGTAAAATTGCTCTGGAGTTCCCCCCACTGCAAACAGTTCCATCCTGCTCCCTATAAAGTTCCACCTTTGAGCTAAGAATGGCCAAGAAACATTTCATTTCAAAAGGAGAATCTTCAAAGAGATAAAAGTGTTCACAACCAGAGTGGCTCCAGCCTGTCATACCTGTCGTAAAACTACAAAAGGTAACTAAAACCAGAGAAATAAAAAGACTGCTGGAGAGCCAATGCATGTCCAAGAACAGCATGTTACAATTTCAGATTTCTCTCAGTTTGTTGATGTTACATAAGAAAATGTGTTGTGATTAAAGCCTTTGTCTCTCGGGTATTTAAACAAATCCCCACTGCATTTCTCTGAGGAACACAGAGCTGCTTGCAGCACAGCCAGTGTGTGTGTGCTCAGCATACCTGGCTGTGTCCCACCCTGCCCACCAATGACACCAGATTCAGACTATGCCAGAAATCTGGTGAGATACCACCAACGTAACCCTCAGGATGCTACCAGAGAAAAGGGCACTTTCTGGTGAGTCAGCTGCAATTCAGAGCTTTTTGTGCAACACTGCTGAGGAAAGGAGCAAGCACCATTTCTGGTGATATGTGGCACTCCCAAATAGTGAGAGGTGACATTTTAACATTGGGAGTGGGTCTGCACAGATGTTCCAGAGTTCATTTCAGTAACAGAAACAACATATCTGGTTTAATGATAATGTTCAGGTTGACTTATTGAAGTCTAGGGGATCATTTTTTGCTCCATAGCAGCATCTGCAGTTCAGATGTGATTATATGGGAACAGTTATATTGACAAAAGTGCTTATTCATGTCCCCACTAATTTCAGAATTCTAGTGGTGTACTTAATTTGGTTAAGTGACAGTGCTCATGTTATATAGCCCAAACGGAAACACAAAAACCAAACCAACCAACCAAAAAAAAACAAAACCAACAGAAAATGGTAGAACTAAAAAGAAAGAAAAAAGGAAAGGAAGAAAATAAGAAAAAGGAAAAAATAAGTGAAATGGCTTCACAAGGACCACTCGACTTGTGCAGCAGTGGAGGAAAAACTCATGGGTTTTAAACATATCAGACATATCAGGCACAAAACACAGCTGAACTGCAGGTTCAAGGAGTTCCACAGAGAGCAGCCGAAGTGTCCAGGAGCCCTCCGATACAAATGGTTTGCCCCACAGTCTATCCTACTCTCTGCTATTAGATTCTCACAGTCTATTTTCTCACTGCTTGGTCTACCCTAGGCTCTGCACACAGAAAACAATGTTCAGAAGATGTCAATGAGATTAAAAGGTAGGGTAAACTTAAAGACCTTAGTCTTTTGAGTTAGATGGTTCTCCTGAAAGCAGCTAAGAAAGCACAGTTTTCTTAAGGAATGGGTGCTTAATTTATTTTTTTCTTTTCATTTAACCAGGATAAAGCACACAAACACAGCGAACACTGGAGCCATGGTGGCTTAATGCACATTAGAATAACTGCCTAAAAATACTAGGGAGTGACTTCTCCAAATCTCCTCAATCCAGCAAAGAAAAAATCCAAGAAAAGAAAAAATCAATCCAAGAAAAGAAAAAATCATCCCTAACACCAACATACTATTAAAGGTCAACATATATGTTCCAAAGTTCAGGCAGACTTCTGATGGCCACTGAACATGGAGCAATGCAGGACCAAGCTGAAGGACCATGCAAGAACATCCTTTTATTTCTGGTGCAGAGACAAGTTTCAGCTCAGAGACAATCACAGATACAGCACAAAGACATTGGTTGGGCAGTGAGTTATGTGGACACTCAAGCTCTTGCAGCCAACCCTAACACCTCAACTGCACATGGAAAACTCACAGACAAACACAGAAGATGCCAGTGCATCCATGTCACAAGATTTATATAAAGGGAAAGCACAGGGAACTGGGAGAAGTGAAATAGAATGGTCTTTGCTGGCAGGATGAATCATATAACTGAACTGCTTTTAGGAGGAACAGCATAGATTCTAGCTCAGAGACATTGCTGGGCTTGGCTGTTACAGTGCTGAGAGGCAGGTTGATTACACTGTGCAAGTTCTAACATGGGGAGAAAAATGCCAGTTTTAAGAGCTCTAATCAACGGGGGAAAGGCATAGCAAGAACCAGAACAATGCTGAGAGCTGGAGTT
Organism: Promerops cafer; assembly: GCA_013398275.1. Lineage (NCBI taxonomy): Eukaryota > Metazoa > Chordata > Aves > Passeriformes > Nectariniidae > Promerops > Promerops cafer. Next base: position 410,632 of record VZSE01014410.1, on the reverse strand, counting down.
GGAAAAATTCTAATGAATCATCTGGTTCACATTTGTTACAGAGTGATTATCATCTGGAACAAAATACTAAAGAAGGAGTGTATTCTCTATCCCTTTATGTCCTCGGATCCAGGTTTGATTGCCTTTCTAGAAAGTGCATTATTGAATTCAACATGAGCTACTGCACTCTCTGCAGAGAGAATGGGCTGTAATTTGAAGATACAGGAGGTCAGGCTAGGTGGGTTAAAGTCCTAGCCCTGAAGATACCAGTTCTTACTCTGCTTACCAAGCATGCATTTTCTGCACCTACCTCAGTCATTAGATTGATCTGAGAACAGCCCCTAGGACAGCACATGGCAACAACCTAGTCTTGAAATGGTGACTACAAAACAGGAGTGTCCACATAGCCGAGGTGATAAAGATGGACAGCATCCTCCTAGGTACTGGGGATACTATATTTTGTCCAAAAGCTAGGAATCTCCTTCATACTGGGGTCACTCCCAAGAGGTATGTGGACACATTGAAAAGACAGTCTGAACTCAGATAGCTCATCTTCCTGCTTCTTCCACATTATGCACATCACCTCTGCTCCAGAATGAGCCCTGGCCAGTTCCTGCAGAATCAAGCTAACAGGCATTAGCAGGACTGAGAGAATTAGCAGCCTTCCTGGTGTCTGAGAGCCACTCAGCCCATACCCCATCGCTGTCAGGTCCCAGTGGCCACAAACACAATGCTGTCTGGGTGAGACCAAAGCAAACCAGGCACTAGTCCTGTGCTGAGGGAACTTGCAGGAATCTGGCTGCATATTCAGTGAGGAAAGAACAGACTCACTTGTTCGTAGCCCTGCTCTCTCCCAGGGCAGTCAACAGAGTGTATCCCTTTAGGAACTGTTTTCTTCCTTTCAGTATTTTGTTAGTATCTTAAAAGCTTGAAAATGTTTATTTTAGTTTATCCTAGTCTGCACTTATTGATTTTTCCTCATCTCCAGAGTTCTAGAGAGGGTCAGTATGAGCAGAAGTGCTTCTGTTTGACAACAGAACTTATCTTTGAGGAAACAAACCCTCATTTGCCAGTGCACCAATATTAACTTCAGTGACATAGTCCAGTAGCTGATCCAGGGGCTGTTCTGGCCTGAAGGAAGCTTATGACCAGACTCCCGGATTCTCTCCCAAGGGAACATGGCTGTTTGCAGAGAAGAATGGGGACCTGGACCACCTGTGGAAGGCAAAACCCAGATGTGGTTTCTGTTGATAACCAGGCTGGACCTCTACCTCATATAAGCAGGTTAAAGGAGGCTGAGGAACTGGACCATCAAGAGAACATCACATTGCCCTTTTGGAAATAATGGAAATTAGCCTAGCTTTTCTTCAAATCCAGTTTTCTTCAGCTAATAAAAATCTTGGGGGAAAAAACCCCACTTTTTGTCTTCAGGAAGTCACAACAATCTCTAAACCAGAACTGTCAAAGAGCTGGAGTCTCCCTGAAGTAATGCTTTGCCAAAATGTACACCAGTGTAGCCACTACCATTATCAGGAGCAGTAACTGCGTATGACAGTCTAACATTTTCAACTTATGACTCAATGCTATTATTGTCCTTTTCCTGTGTTTTGCTTTATCTGATTCAAAATCAGGACTCAAAAACAGACACACAGAGACACACAGCTTCTCACTTAAAAAAATAGAGCTACACAGAATACCACACTACAGGATCACAAACCCCAGATTTTAGGTTATCCAGATATAAGCCTTAAACTGACCAAATTCCATGAAAAGTCGTATCATCAGGTGGTCATCAAGGCTGTGAGGGCAAAACACAAGACAATGACACAACTGTCTCTAGCACTGTGCATTCTTGGGATTCAAACAGCTCTGCAGAACAAGAATCACAACCCTGCAATTACACACCTACATTCCCATTATGCTCATGGTTATCTCGTGGCTTCTATTTTCTTCACAAATTTCTCAGCTGAATTAACCTGTGTTACTGACACTTGATATTACACAGTAGCATTTACAAGCTCATCCAGCTCAGAGGTTTCTTGTGAGAGATGCTGTACCAGGGAGACATGACGAGGATCAAACTGCTCTCCCAAAGCAGTGAAGGGGGATATACATTAGCACATATCTCCATGTTTTCCAGCAGTGACTCTCAGACAGGCTCTCTACTCTAAACTACCTCTGGATCTTGCTGTTTAATGCATTCAGAGCTCATTGATGTGAATAACCTTCTGGTCATCATCCATTTCCCTCCACATTCACATATGACACATCTCACTGAGGAGAGCTCTGGACACTGACCATGGCACCTCCAGAACAATTTCATTAAGAAAGAAGATACAAACAGTGCCCCAAGATGCACAGAAGTTTTAAAATCTCAGAAGCCAAATTAGTTTCACTTTTGCAATACACTTTCATAATATTGAAAGTGTAGCAGTGTTTTAATTCATTGAATTCAACAGAAACATGATGGAGGCAAAGACAGTGAATCAAAAGAAAAATCCATGAACAGAAGCTGGCATCCTCAGGCCCAGTTCTTTTCTGATCCTCACACTGTTGTGCTTGAAAAGATAAATTGGATGCAGAAGAAGCTGTATTTCCATGAAAACATTCAGCTTTTGCAACAATACAAGCAGCTGCTCTCACCCTCCACTACAATCCCACATAAATGCTGGAATATTTGTTTGTGAATTTTTCAGTTACAACATTTGTATAGTGTTCCAGGCTGCCTTGCATAGAATAGCTCATGCCAACCATTAAGAAATTAAAGGGAAAAAACCCAAAAAAGCCCCCCACAAAAAACCCCTCAAGCACTCCAAACAGCCCTGTTCTCTCCACTCCCAGAGGCAGTTGGTGCAGAAGGCAAACACTGCCACTGTCCTTTGTGATTTCCTAGTAAATGGCCTTTGATGTTCAGGTTTGTTGAATGCCGTGATCCATCTCTAGAAGTCCTGGCCTTCATTATACTCAGAGGAATCTTAATGCTCCAAAGAAATGGAGTTTGTGGTGTCACCTCAAGTCCCAGCAGCGACTAGAATTACTTGTAGGCCACATTTTTGGCAAGTTTTGTTCCGTTTGAATGAAGGATGTAGACTCTGAGCTTCTGCCTCTGCCCACTGGAGTAGTTGGATTCTGCAGATGATAAGATGCATCTTTGCCTTTAGTCCCACTTCTCAGAACAGCCAAATACTTGAGGTCTGATTAACTAGCATTTAAGAGCCCAGTGTGGAATGGATAGCTACAGAAATAGCATTCTTGCACTACCCCAGCATTTTAGGAAGAGACTGCCAGATCCGTGTGGGAACAGAGGAATCCTAAAACAATAAGGACAGACCCAGCAGTTACCAATCCATAAACAGCTTCCTGGCATCTTACAAAAGGGCTCAAGCCACGAGAAGGGGATTCTTGCAAAAACATTAACAGAAATGGTTCCACTGCTTTGCTTTGCCCACATGAGGACAGGTAAAAGATGGCAGTCACACAGAGTGGAACAGGCTGGAACTGTACAGCTCTAACTGTGTGGTTTACTCAATTGAGTTGACTTAACTATTTCAAGACCAAATTTCCTCAAGCAACTTTGAAAATTCTGGATTAATACTAGCAGCTCTAATTAGGACTGAGCATTCATGGTCACAGACATTGTCACGAAAATTACAAGCCCAGTCTCATAACATCATGAGCTTTATGTTAGTGCATCATCGGGGTCACTTGAATTTATAGGGCTCTAAGCAGACTGAAGCATTTTCAGTTAAACAAAATCCATCTATAACCTTATCCCCAAAGGGTCAATCTGGGCTTTTTGAAGAGGGGATTATTTTATTTCACACTTAGTAATTTTCACACCTTTTCAGCATTTATAGTGAAGCCATTTGGTTTACAATAGGATATTGGGAATGCAACCTTCTAGACTACCAGCAATTACATCCTGGGTCTGAATGGTTGCCTGCAATTCTGTAGGATGGGATTTGACAACCAGGTAGATAGGATGGAAGGAACCAGCAGTTCTTCCTAGTGGTTCTACACTTTAGTTAAACAGTTTCAAGCTCTAAAGTCCACACTGGTGACTGATTCACTTGATCAAACAGAATGGAACACACAGAGGTTACTTCACTGGTGGGTTGCCCTGCCCAGCTTGTAAAGAGACAAAGGACATCTGTCAAAGAGCTCTTTGTGTATCATAGTAAATTCTATACCATGAGCATTAAAATAAAAAAAGAAAGAAAAAGAAAGGCAGTCCTTCTTCAAAGCCAAAGTGCTACTCCAAATTTAGAAAGCTGAGCTAGGTTTCTAGCCAAGGTAGCAATGGTTGCAGGTACTAGTGACATGCTTTGAAGGGATCACAGTTTGAATGTAGTCAGAATCAGGGAATTTAAGAGCAATTTGAGAAAGAACATCCATATTATTCTCAGATAGTTTAAGTAGCATAGGGTATGGGGTAGGTACACTTGAACTTACCTCTTACAGAATGGAGAGATAAGGGAAAGAATAAAAATTAAATAGATACTAAGGGATGTGTGCTGCCAATTACAAAGTTACCTGCAACTCTGGACATTATTAGCAGTTTCTATTTCTTAGTGCAAATAATCCTGTATCCTAATAAAAGAAGCTTTAAATTAGGCTTCATTTTTGACACCAGAGGGAACTGACCACTTAACTAAATGTTGGTTGTGATTCGTGTAGGTGTGCTTTTACTTGGGTCATCTTTCTTGTATGCAAACAGAATATAGCCACTGAGTGCTTGGTGTTTTAACAGGGACTGAAGCAATCATGAGTCCAATTAGTCAAGAGAAGGGTTAAAGAATGGTAACAGTCTAGAAAGCCACCTACTGAGAAAGAGGCTACAAAAAACATACTATTACCACAGAAAGGACAAATTTTGATAACTTGGAATATAAAAATAAAACAAGTTGATAACAAAGCAAAAGGACACAGAATATTCTATAAGCAATATTTTTGTTTTCCAGTCTGTTTTGACATAAGAGCAGTGCTGACAGCATACTGCCTCTTCATTAGCTAATGGGATAGAGCTGTCAGCAGTAGGCCAGGCTGCAGGCTGAAGCTACAGAGGCCTAGACAGAACTTCACAAGTTGTAAAAAAAGCTGGATGAGGGTGCTCTGATCTGCTGACACGAGACTTGCTGATAACTGTTCACAGAGAGAACTTCCAGGAGCCTGGAAGGATGCTCATGTTGTGCCAATATTTTAAGTAGAAATGCTGGCCTGCCAGCCAGGCATCGGTCCTGAGTAAAATAGCTTAAGGGCTGACTTGATTAATAGAAAAACAGGGGGATCATATAATTAGTACCAACAAACAAGTGTTTATCAGAAGGTAGAACTTGCCAAATGAATTTGATTTTTGTTTTAAAGGGATTTACCTTCACTGCTGAAAGGTATCAGTGTCACTGGACTGGACTCTTGTGTACTTCACTTGGTATTATGTGACATGCTGATCAGGGAACTGTGGCAGCTGAGACTTACCACAGCACATTAAACGAATGAAACCTGGCTGTACAACAAGTCACACGATAGAAGTGGGGATATTTTACTAAGCAGAATTCTGAAGGAGTTCCTCAGGAATTTCAGCTCTGTTTTCTTTAATACATTGTTAGCAGCAAGGGAGGGCACAATCAACAGCCATGTCCTAATGCTATAGCTTTAGCAAATGAGGACAGCAGAGCTCACTGCTGGAATCATGTGGGTTGCTTGGCAAGTTGGAATGTTTTAGTGTCTAAGAACATAGATCTGAGTCTTACAGCCAAAGGATCCTGCTTTGGAAAGCAGTCCCTTTGGAAGGGTGGCTAGGCTGACAGCAAGAAGCCCAGACTTCAGGAGCTCCCAGCACAGAGCTGTAGGGAAATGGGCTCTCAGCACTGGAACAGGCAGCGAGTGCTGCCACTGTTCAATTGCAGTGTCACATCTACCCCAGACACGGCAAGTGCAGCTTTGTTGACTGCCACTCAGGAAGGCTGTTGATAAACAGAAGAGCACTCAGGAAACAGCTGCAAGAAAGATGAAGGGGCTGGGAATGATGTTTGATAACAACAGATTCAAGAAGCACACATGGGTTTGGATTTCTAGGCCAGCGGCTGATTTGCACAGGGTTTTGTGCATTTATGTAGGAAGACTAATTCAATTGTTACAGTTGTCTGTGTGACAAAACTGTAAAAAAGCCCTGACCAGCTGGATACAAACAGCAAACAAGGCACATTATTAGTAATGAGGATAATTAGCTGGAGCAATTCACCAGCAATTGTAGCAATTCTACTTTACCAAAAATTATTCAAGTCAAAATTAGATATGTTTTTGAAAACCTATGTAGTTCAAACAGGAACAAAATTTACAGAAGTCTACAGCTGAAACATAGAGGTTATCAGATTAAATAGGCAGAAATAGTCTCATCTGCTCCGATAATCTGTTTTTAAATAGAGTCAAATTCAAATACATATAGGCATATGCATATATATGTATATGTACATACGCACACACACACATATATATATAAAATAAGAATAAATCTTAGAGCAAGTGTTTCTGTTTCTTCAAATGCTTTTTTCTTTCTGAGCAAGTGCAAAGATGGTAAAAATGGCTTTAACTGCAGTGGCAAGTGATGCTACTGAAGAACATAAATGCCAACTCTTCTTATCACTTCTCTATTTCTATGCTCATTGCTGCAAAGCCTAATGAACGACAACTGATATGTGGCAAGAGGGCAAGGTTTGTAAGCTTTGCTAAATTACAGAGAATTACAAAGTCAGAACAAAGCTAGAGGGCATTGCTTAAGTGCTTCTCAAGAATAGAACAAACCTCTCAGGATTGCAGTTTCCAGCTAGCTCTTTTTAGCAGCTAATTCTTCTAAGATGTAAGTGTAGCTACTGCTCATTTGAGCTGCTGGAGTAGCTCAAACCTCATCCTGGCATGTAACCTGCAGCAAGACCAGTCACACAACCATACAAGCCAGGTAAAAGGAACAAGGTGAACTATATCTGCACGTGTAGCACTGGAAACTGTCACTCTCCATGTTTAGGGACATCTGCCTGAACACCTGCAAGAACCCTCCTTCCCTTCAAAGCACCAGATCCCAGACACAGTTAAGGTAATGCAGCCTCTGACAGAGCAGTTCTTGCCACATTGCAGTTTACTGCTGGGCATTGACTGGCAGAGAACTTCACTGTAAAGAGGGCTGGGCTGTATGTTGGGAAACACCCACTTCGACAGGAAGAATATTGTAAAGTTTCCAACCTGTATCATTTCCTAAAATGATTCAAGCAGCAATATTCACACAGATGTATCCTATGGCTTATTTTACAAATTCCACACATTCATCAGTATAGTTGTAAAGAACATTAAAAATAAAACCTTTGCAAGCAAGGTCCACGTCTTGCAATGGAGGATCTGGTTCAATGCAACTGTAGCTCATGTTTTCCTACCATTCATAAACTGCACAAACTGCCATCAGCAGTTCCTCTAATTGAATTAGAGCCAGGTTGTAGAATCAGGAAACATATTCTCTACTCCAAAGGGATGACAATGTAGGCACATGTTCTTTAAGAATGCCTAAGTTCAACACTGGTTCCCAGGCAGGTCTGAAAGCATTGTAGCAAAATGTATATTAGCCTGAAATTTGCCCTGTTGTCCCAAAAAACTGAGGTGAATGGCCTTTGGCAAACACTGGTGGAGATAACCAGACTCCACCTGAATGCCACTTCTAAAAAAGTAGTTCAGTTTCCTGCCACCTAGAACAAAATTATTATCTCCTGATGGCACCTGGTGCTTTTAATGTCAACTTGTTCAGCGGTATTTGCATCATCCTTTCCATAAAACATGGGGATGGAAAGGCCTTCCAGACCTCCATTTTCTAGAATGTTTCTTCTCTCCACAGCATCCAGTTGGAGACTCTTTTAAAGTCTCCCTGTTCTGAGGGTTATAGGTATTTATCTTATTTCAAGACCAAGCTTATGCCTGGCCCAGTCATACCCTTTTGCTCTTTGACTAATGCTATCCTTTGGTTTAAATATGTTTCTCTTCCTGTTGTTCATTCTTGCAGTGTATTTATAGATGGTAGACTGTTTCCTTCTCTCATCAAGGGGGTTTCTAGGGTTACTGGGAAATTAATGACCTTTTTCTGCACTTGTTTCAGAGCTAAGTACCTGCAAAGCTAGTTAAAACTTCATTCCTGCTTTGTGCAATGCATTAATAACCCCTCATCCTTCCCCAATTACCAGGACTGCAACTGAATTTTTCCCACCTGGCAAGTCAGATCCAGACTTTGACTGGCCCTCCCATCCTTCTCCCCTATCTGATTTCTTACATGACAAGTACAGCAGAAATCTCTCTTGATCTGTGGACTCATAATCACATGTTTTGTCTTACTGAATTGTATCCATTTCAATTCCATTACATTTTAAAATTCTCCATGAAAGTAAACCAATACAAATATTAAATAATATCACCTGTATTGTTAGGAACATCATTACTGTCTAACCTCATTTCATTTCCATGCTGCCTGCTTTGTCTCCTCCTCCTGTATGGTTCTGTTCTCAGAGGACAAGTCTGTTCAAACCCTTTTTGCTGCTGTATTCCAGTTCTTTCGGAATGCTGGAGTGGAAAGTCCTATACTTGGGTAAGATCCTGGTAATAATTGTACAACAGCTGACAAAGAGATTCCAAACCTTTATCCATATTCAAATACCTTGGTTTCCCTAATCAGTTCTCCCTTTGAAACAGAAAATCTGAATCGCAAACCAACTTTTGTTTATCCTTACAGTTAATTTAAATAGAATCAATCTATGATCACCCCAGCTAGCATGTTTCTCAGCAACCTCTTTATCATATCATTAACACTTGGAAGAATTATATTTGAAGACGTATTTGATTGCCTTGTTGATTCAGGTATATTTTGATGAGGAAGATCTCTTAAGGCTATCTGACCTCACATTGATGAGCATTTGCTCTCCAGTCTATTATCTGGGAGGTTTGTCTTTGTGCAGTAGTCCCCAGGAATATATGGCTCTTTAATAACACCACAAAGATTTTACTCAGATATCATTCTGATAAAAGAGAGAAGCCTTCTAGCACCAACAGGCAGAACATTTTATCCATGCAGTCCTTCATGGTTCCTTACACCTGCCTTGTCCTGAGAAAAAGATAGAAAGGGGACCAGTTGTCATGGTTTGAATTTTCTGGATAATACAGATGGATTTCAGAGAAGTAATTTAGACAAAATCCAGGTTACAAGGAAGATTGAGAAGTTTGAAACCTCACCACAGAGTCACCCTTTTATGCTAGAACAAACAAATAACAGGGCACCTGCCATTACTTCTGTTTGCACAAGTGTTGGACGGTGCCTCAGCCAGACACCAGCCAGAAGGGAATAGCTGGGAAAGACGATTTTATTATTCATTCACAAAATATTTTCTACCATTATGAAAAAATAGTCTCAGTGATACCCTTGAATCTGAATCTCCAGCTTTTGCTTTTAAAAGCAAAACCAAGGCCTTAGAAACATTACTGTCGAAAAAAGCTGCTACATTTTTCTCTCTGAAGAAGCCACAGTTTGTTGAACTGGGAAGTCCTTCACAATACACAACCCACAGCATTTTCATCACCACAAAGCAGCTGGCCCTTGATACCACATGAATGTGTTGTGGGTTTTCTCTTCCATACAAGTATTTTTAGCATTTGGGTTTTCCCTGATTTTTGGTGGACTGCGCTCCCTGAGGAATAGGTGGTGGAATGAAATGAACTTTCTCACATCTGAGCACCATGGGAATAGCTCTGGCCTCTGCATGCAGCCCATGGAGAAGTGTGCCAGAAAAACGACATCGCTAAGTAACTGATTTAATCACAGCTTTCCTCCCAAGCACTTGGAAACAGCCTCCTGCCACACAAACATGGTAGAGTGATTTACAGCTTGTTTGGGTCTCACAGGTAAAAGCTGATTTACTTTTGTCAGTTATCAGCAAGAGGGTGAGAAAAACTACTTTTATAGGAGGCAAAACCTGAGCTGACTCCAGGCCGTAAGAATGCTCTGCTCCATCTAACCAGCTAACCAAAGAGGTGTGGTTTTGGCACAGCATTGGGGAAAATTATACCAGATAAATAAATGCAGTTCTGACAGATTCCATTCCTGTCCCTGGACAAGCTGCTTCACTTCCTTTGTTCCTCCATTAAATAGGCACCCAGCCAAGGTGTCCTCGAAGAGATCAGACTGACCATTTTGGTGGAAACAAGTCAAAAAATGAGGCCAAATGAGTGCAAGGCTTTGCACAGATAAACCTGCTGGAAGGCTCTCTTGTTCATAGGCACTTAAAAAATAAATTAGTACTGTCCCTTTCAAGGTCCAAACAAACATCTACAAGTCCAAACAAACATCTGCACAACTTTCTCATGCTGACAATCTCCAGCTTATCTATGAGCATTTCCAAAGGGAACTCAATGTCTGTAATCATCTTTAAAGTGATGCAGAAGTAGTCAAGCATCCAGTCAGTCCCAGTATGAGTCTAGGTAGGCAGTGGGTTACTCTGCTGGGCTCCAGTGAGTCTGAGCAGCTGGAAAGCAAGTCACTAGGAAAGCTCCCACCACAAATGGATACAACAGGAGTTCCCATAAATACTGTATAATGGCTATGGAGACATCCCAGTGGCGTTTTAATTCCTTACATAGGAAATCCAAGGCTAGAGGATAATTTCTTCCAGAATCATCATCCAGGTTTGTAGATGCAGAAAGAAGGGATCCCTTCAGAAAGGGCATACCAGCAACCTGACTTGTCCTTCTGGTCCTTGAGAGGGGGAAAGAGCTTCAGGTCAGGTGCTCTGCAGCAGGAATGTATCTACTCATCGAGTGTCAGGCCTCAAACAAACACATACAGCTACAATGACATGGTCTGCTCTCTGAGGAGGCAAAACACTGGGAACAAATCAAAGCAAGCTGTTTCCAAAGGACTTGTTGCAAGGACAAAACATTTTATAGCTACAGATTTATATTCAGAAGCAAAGAAGTAGACAGGAGTTTTAGTTAAAATATTTGAATGCTTCATAAAGAAATTGCAGGAGAGTCACACAATATTTTGTATGAAGCAGTATCCCCTCAGGAAATGATCCATGAGAGCTGCTGCAGGGTCCCAGTGGAGGAGTGCCATCATCCTGGCATGTGCAGGAAGGGGCAAGGTCCTGCCCCATGGGTGTTTGAGGTAGAACAAGCCCAGGAGCACAAATATTTCTGTCATTGCAGCATTTTTTACCTCACTGAGCGGTCTGGTAGCACTTCCAGATTCTTCAAATTGCCATAAGGCATCCAACTAATTTTTTATACTTCTCTCATAACTGAGTTCATACTACAAGTCTGGAAACAGAGCTAGACTCCACCAGATCCATGCTGCCCAGGGTTAAGTCTTCTCCTAACACCTCCCATTAAGCACATTACAAGAAAGCACAAGAACGTGCTCTGGTTTCCTAGTGGCAGCAGGACTTTGGCATAGCTTGCAAAACACTTTGCGTGTTTCCGATAGCAGGTGCAATAGAAACATTATTTACCACTATATTTTCCTGGCATCTTTCCTAGATCTTCCACGGAGCAGATGGAGAATGAGCAGCACTAAGGCTGAGCTGTGGCTGCAATCATTCACACATGCCTAATACTCCTCCGAGTAACAATCACTCCTTTCAGTATGGAAAAGTGTGCTTACCATCACTGCTACAAGAGCCAGAGCCCTTGCTCAGCAATCCAGAAAACACTGTTCACAAGTGCTCCATGGTCACTTGGAAGGGGCTCCTTGTTGCCACGAGCTCAGAGAGACCAGGGCTGAGAGTTACAACACAGGAGCAGTGATGAGGAAAAATATGTGAAGTATTTTCCTGCACCCCCAGGGGCCAGGTCACAGTCCTATTAGCATGAAGCAAGAGAAAGGGGGGGAGAAGGCTTTGAGTATTGTAATCAAACCACCTCATAGGACAAAGAAAATGCTCTGTTTCTTGCAGAACAGTGTGAGCAAGCAGAAGAATTAGAAGTCACAAATCTCACATCCCCTGCGATGCTTCCTCACCTTTTGTCTCCCAGCTCCCAGGAGGCTGAGAGCACATGCCCTGTACACGATCCCAGGGCTCAGCCTGGGAGGGCAGCAGCAGGTGCAGAGCACACCTTCACAGGGAATGTTCCACTGGGTGTAGCCCTGCACTGCCCTCATGGCTGTGCTCAGCCTGGAACACAAGTAAGGTTTTCCGGGATCAGCCCAAATTTCTTCTGTCAGAACAAATGCAAGGGGGAAAATACACAAAGAAATTTGAGAATATTTGTATAGTGAAGGCTATTACACCAGCTCAGTCACAGGAGTTTAAATGCATATCCTGGTGAACACTGGCATTCCTTTCCCATGTTTGCTGGGTTCCCAAAGCTAATACCCTGCAGTTTTCTGGACCCATTGATTTTGTTGTGGCCATCCCAACCAGGCAGGCAAAGAGAATATCAGTCACTTCCATTTGAGCCTCATTGTCTCTAAGGAAAATTGTGGGGACAAACACCTATCTGGCCTTGAGAAAGGCCAGTGCAAGACCTGTTCATTTTCTCTTCATCCCTTCCCTGTTTGCCTCCTTCGAGTCTTTGAAGGCTCAGGTGACAAACTGACCTTCAGCAGGGAGCGGTGGGACAGGGCACAGCCAGGCCCTGCGTTCCGTGTGACCACAGCACCGTGCCTGCTCCTTCTGAGGGCAGGCAGCCCCCTCTCCTGGTGAAGGGTTACCTGCATCTCCAGCTCACCTAGGGATTTGGTTCCATAAGGACCAAGTTTCCCAATCCCATGCGAGTTCATCCGACAAGCCCAGACTGACTTCTCTGCGTATAACCAACAATCTCCAGATGAAAAGAAAAAATAGGAAAAAATTAGAAGACAGCATGTAGTAAATCTTTCATCAAAACCAGATAGCTCTCACCCTGCAGTTCAAGCAGGCCAGGTTAGTTTACAAATATTCCTTCTAGATGAAGGAAATGCTTGGAGATAAAAGAGGTGGTGAGTTATCTTACATTTCAGTCAGCCCTGCTGGATGGTGGAGCCCCGTTCTTCACACACACACACAGTGAGAAACTATCACTGCCACATGTGGCTCTGTGTGAATTGAGAAAACACAAGGTGCAGTAGGAATCCTCACATGGCAGATGGGGGCTGGACACCATCAGAGCAATTAGATGACATCCTAAAGGTGTCACTGTAAGTCTGTAGCACAGCCAAGGACTGAATAAAGATGTCAAATACCAGTGACGCTCCCGTGTTTTCCTTGGGGGACTATCTAAAAATCAAGGCTATAAAAATTCACCTAGGTGATACAGGCATGGATGAAAATACATTCCCTGACAAATTCTATCCTTACCTCCATTTCTCAGAAGCTCTCCCTGTCCATCCCTCCCCTGACCTCTAGTGGCTTAGGCTCTGTTCAAAGAGAAGACTTACTAAGCTGAAGTGACAAGTGACTCTGCTAGTTCTGGCCCAGTAAAATGCAGTCTTTATCTACTGAGAATAAATGTATAAATAGGAACTGAATCCTAACCCCCTCCAAATGACATTTGGAACCTGCAGAGTTTGAACTAGACAGCCTGGTTTGTTTTTACTATTTGTAAGACTGTTTTTGTAGAAAGCAAAGAAGGCTTTTCAGAGGAAATATTAACCTTGGCTTAGCCCTTCCTAAGCTCAAGCATGTGCAGGTTTCTAAGGGATTTGTCTGTTCCTCCTGCAGACTAAACATGGGAGGGAAAGAATAGAGAAGGTGCTTCACAAACCCAGATAACCCAGGGACAGGAGAAGCTGGGACAGTCTCCCCAGAGACACACACCAGCACAGCAATGGCCAGTTCAAACACTCATGTTCCTGTAACCCAGACGTGGCTGCCTAGGAAATATTCTTGCACAGGTAAATGGGTGAAAACATGGCATGCTTTAATTTTGGGCTTTGGGTGGAGGGTGCCATAGACACACAAAGTCCTGTTGCTTCTGCAGGGGTGTGTAGGACACTTTATGAAGTCTGGACACTTTATGAAGTACTAAGACTCAAACCAGAGCATGCCCAATATCCAGTTTCTTTGCTGAATTAATGCACTGCTTATAAATACAGCTACAAGGTCATTGTGCCTTAGCAATCAAAACTGTGGCACAAATACAGACATGCCAATGTGTGGGAAAGATTACAGAAGAAATTGATTCTGAGTTTTCTAACCAGGAATAATTCCAGGTAGTCAATGCCTCATAAGTTACTATTGACTTAGAAATGGATTTCCCATAATCTCCTTGTACAAAGGATGTAGTAAACAGCAAGAGAAAAGGAATCTGGAAAAGATTTGTTATTGCTCAGTAAAAGACAAAGGAGGTCTTCCCTGTATTTTTAACTCCAAGGACCTGCTCTCTTTCTCAGCTTCAAGTCTGGAATTTCAGCCAAGAAAGCAGACCCCAGACTACTTTCAGAGCCCTTCCAGGTGATGTCTAAAACATTAAGATATCAGCAGGAGTACCTGCATGCACTTGTCAGTAATGCTAAGAATAAAACCATTTGCAGGATTGAGATCCGCTTGTGAACGGAAAGAGAACAAAAATTTTCCCCTAAATTTCTTTGCAATCAGTTTTTCAAACTCTCCCTGTTCCTGGCATCACACAGGGTTCCTTGAGGTAAGTAGGAATTATCTTCCACTACAAAATACATTTTCTGGTGTTAGAATAAAAGATGCATGGGAGGAAGCTGATGCAACAGAGCTTTGCTCTGAGCTGCACATTAGTCACACAGCTGCAGAACATCCAGGTGTCACACAGGACTTGGCAGGTAGCATTGAACATCACATGTAAAAAATAAATCATCCAAGGTGAGGGCAGAGGGTGCATGGAGGAGCACAAAGTATTCCAGCTTTCCTACAGAAATTACAAAAATAGAAACGTCAGTTAAAACTGTTGGTTTTAGAGCAATGCATTTTATTAGTTTGCCTTCATCCAACTTTCCTAGAAGAGATTGTTATTTTCAACTGTCTTCTACCCAGCCCATCGAGATGGGTGGGAGCCACTATATCCTCCTCCTAAGAAGCTAAGGTTTCTTTCTCACAAATTGATCCTCAGCCCAGGTTTGCAGAGTGGAAGCCAAGCCAGAGCTGTTGAGGCATTTCCAGCTGACATTGTTCAGATCTCTTTATGCTGTGACCATCCTGGAACTACCCCTAGCTCTTGGATTCAGATCTACAGAAATTGGCAGCTGCCCATCAGTCCCCATTCCCTCTCAGAACTGCCCTGTATCACATGCAGAAATTCTGAGATTCACTTGCCTGTTCCTAAAACTTATCCTGCCCCTGTTTGCTGTTGCAGGGCTGGTTTTGCCATCTGTGCTTTTTGAAAAGGAAAGACTCCTATTTAAGACCAAATGAGATTTTGACATGTGTCCAGTTTTCTGTTACTTTTTTTTCTCAAGAAACTGCTTTGAAGCAACTAAAATTATTCGTTCAGGTTAAAGGTAACCTCAGTTGATGATATTTCCTTTTAGATATCTGTGATTCTAGTGAGGGATGGACAGGAATGTCACCACTCTAAGGGCCACTCACTGACATATGGCCCAGCTGTCAGATCCATTCCCTGCTGTATCCACGTACTCACATCACACACCCCTCCAGGGCAGGCCCAAAATTTGACCACAAAGCATGTGTCCCTAAGAACACAGAAAGAGTCAGGTCACTGCAGGGGCCTTTGGGCTCTGAGGCACTGCTGAACAAGCAGTCCTAGGACAGTCCAAGGACATTTTGTGCTATGGGGAAGACAAGCTTCAGTGGTACCAGGTAATGGGAACATTAAAATTTGTTTCTAACTTGAAACTGATAATCAGTTTAACCTTGAATATTCAGGATACATCACCCACACCTACAAGAGTTTAGCATCACACAGCAGTGGCCTTTGCAGGAGATTTAGGGAGTGTCTGTACACATTTAACTAGCAGAAGATATCTTGATTTCACAAAGAGGATCTACAGAATTAGATCAGTTAATGCTGCCAGTAAGATTTCACCACCACAAATTACTAAACAGACCCTGAGTCTGATCCAAGTGTCACATCTGCAAAAAGACTCCCACGGGTCTCATTCTTTAAAATCAGAGAAGTTCCCTGAGACTTTAGCTAGGGAGTTTCCTAAGTGCTTGAGGCTGTCCTTTGCAGGGCCAGGAGTTGGGCTTTGCTGATCCTTGTGAGTCCCTTCTGACTCAGAGTATTCTGTGACCCTCCCCAGCTGCTGTCCAGCTCACACATTGGGATGTACTTCCCCTCACAAGCACCCAGTGACACTGGTGTCCCCCCACTGAAGCAGTGAGGCCCAAGCCATGCTGAGCACATCTCTGTACTGGGGAGGGACTGAGGCACCTTGGTGACTTAGAGCAGGGTTTAAGAGACTCAACACTATCCCATAGGAAGGGTGTGGCAAAGAGGGTTTCTCCAAGTCCAAGGCAAGTGACTACCTTTATTATTTTTCTGCCATAATTCCTCAAAAACAAATTTTTTTTTTTTTTGAGGAAAGCCTACTGTGTCTATTGGGGAGTTTTCCAGGAGGAGATTGCTGCCAGCTTGGATGCCACTGTGGGGCTACTGCTGGTCTGTTCTTACACATGTGCAGCTCTTCAGCACAGAAACACAGGAGACCCACAGAATTAGGAATGTAGAAACAATTTTCTCCTCACTTGTCTTTCTCCTGGGGGATTCTTGTTTAGATCCATTTTGTCATGATTGTTTTGGAGTTTAATGCTAGCAAGAATAATTTTAATTGCAATCTTGATATTTCCTCTGATACCATAATGGATACATGTAAATAATTTGAAGGGAATAATCTTTTTCACTGCACTTTCCCATTAAAGAAGCCACTGAAGGAAGAACCATGTATACACTGGTGTTGATAATTCATGCTCCAGAGAGGTGCTCATTCCATACCAGAACACCCTGGACTAGACTGCATCCTCAGTAGTGTTAATTTACATTCCAGGCTTCCAAAGACTGAATTTGGGATGTCTTCCAGCAAAGGACGAGATTCCCTGTGGTCCCTTTGAAGTGGTACATAGTGATTATTTTTCTTTCTGATTTGATAAGATGGGTTACTCCAGGTACACTGCCAGTTCCTGTTCATTTCTCTTTTACCATCTGTTTCTGGTAACTTTTGTACCAGACACTTCAGATTTCTATTACTCATAGTTAATGCAACTGGGAGCCTCTCCTTGCCTGTTCTCCCCTTTCTTTCTGTCCTGATCAAGTGGTAGTGGAAAGGGATAGAAGAATGATGCTGTTATCCACAGGAGCTTCTTTGCATTTACAGGGAGATACATAAAGTGGAATCATCATCATCAACCCAGAGGAGACATAAAGAAATGTTCCTTTTTTACAGTACTCAAGCCAGGATATCTTTGAGACACAAACCAACTCTATGGCATGATTTTCTGTATTAGGGAAGGATGGTTACAAAGACCCAAAGAATTATTAGGCCAACAGAAAAATATAACATGAAAAAAAGAAAGTGATGTGAAACAAGGCTACTGGATCAACACAAGTGCTGTAAAAAGGCTGGGATATCCCACTCACAGCTGGAACATCAGCCACTGAGGGTGATCTTGCAGGCAGTGTGTGTTTGGCAGCTTTGTTTTAACACTTGGGAAGGAATCTACAGAGCTGTTCATATCTTTGTGCTGGCTGGAAGAAACAGGGCCCAGTAAAGCAGGGGCCAGTCAGGGGTACCAGGGATGAACTTAGAAAAATAAAGGCAAGAGAAATCCATGAAAAGTTTCTTCCTATATGTAACCTTACTGCCAGAGTTACAGAGCAGAGCTGGCCCAGTGAGTGTCTGGACTTGAGCTGGCAGCCCATGCACCATTGCTCCACCTGCTCCCAGAGTGAAGGAACAGCCACAGCAAGAAATGGCCCTCGGATTAGATCTGATGATTCAGATCTGAACCTCAGCAAGACCTTGAGGTCACTGCAGAGTTTTAGGTTTTGAAGAAGCTGCTGCTGATGCCACAACAGACATCTTCATCTTTCAGCAAAACTAGCGTGCAGACAGCCAGTGGAGCTGTGACATCCAGGAGGGAAAAAAAGTGAAAAGAAACAAATAAAAGGAAAAGGTATGGTTATATTTACTGGGTGAAAACAGCCCATATAGCAATTCAATTCCAGCTTCTCTTCACTGGTAGTATACAAGCACATTTTCACCCCACTAAAGATACACAGAAACACTGCCATCACAGAGCTTTACTCAGAAAGAAAGTGTGCAGAGAGCTGCTAGTGTGACAGCAGATTTCTCCTGGCATTTTGTTTTGATATCTTCTGTGTACTTAGTGACAGATCTGACAGCTTGTCCTCAAGAAGTTTCCACATAACAATGCAAAAAGAAAGATTAAAATTTACTGTTTGTTATGGATTTCTGTTGTGGGGGTTTTTTGTTTGGTTTATTTTCTGCTGACAATAAGAAGCTATTTAGCAAAGCCAGTTGCAAGCCATAAAGCCCATGCATTTAACTCCAAAAAGCACAGTTAGTATTGCAAGGCTCTTAATTCTTTTGTGGGAAGTCACAGTGAGGATGCAACTACCTTGTATGGGTGACAGTGATACCTTACCTCAACAGTCACAGCATTCCAGACTTCCAAATCCCTCACCACTGCCCAGCAACAGGACCCTCTTAACATCAATGCAGTTTTGCTATAGAGTGAAAAGCACAATTTACACAGCAAGAAATACTGATCTTTCTTAGGAAAATCCTTGAAGTCTAGTAAATGACATTTAATTAGATGGGCAGGGGGAAGGCAGAAGTAGTAGTCTGCACTGGGAGAAGAGAACAGAGAATTCCTGCCTGGGACAGGGAATAAGAACAGTTTGAGGACAGTTGTTGTCTTTTTGCTGTTCAAATGGAAAGAGGAATGGGCAGTAGGGAAAAATGTCAGTGAAGAGGAACTGCCTGGCAGACAAAAGGTCAAGAGCCTGTGCTGGGGTTATGTGTGGTTCCCTGGTCAGAAGGACTCTGCCCTTCACAGGAGAAGTGAATTAGGAAAAAAGTAGAAAGGGAAACCATCCTTTGCTCTGAAGGCTAAGGAAGGAACCATCCTCTTTTGCTATGAAAGGAGCACAGGACTAGCAAGAGTTCCTCACCCAGGCACAATGCAAAGATCTACAGAAGACATGATGTGGGAGCTAATCAGGGGTTTGTTAAAATATGTATGTGCACTAAATTAAATATCAAGTGGTATAAATACATCTCTGTCCCAGTTCATTCTGCCCTGTCAGGAAAGCACCACAGTCTATACAGCTTCTCAAGGGGTTTCTTCTGCATGGCACTGAACTTCAGTCCTCAGCTTTTTGACTTCTGACAGGCACATGCCAGACATCAATCACATTTTGGTGTTTCTTTGCACATTTGTCCCTGTTAAAGTTCTGTGATTGCTTCTGAGTTTATGTTATTTTATAGCTCTTTGCTTTTAAAAAATTCACCATTTTGAGCCAAACATGCAGACTCTAACAGTAAAAATCTCTTCAGTTCTCTGGTTTCCATGCAGTGGGACTCACAAAAGCACCACAGCTCTGCAGCAGGGGTCGTTAGGTCTCTTACCAGGTGAAGGTCAATACACAATAAGTACCAGCAGGTGCATGTCCAGCTGCTCCAGCTACCTCTGTACCAAGGCTTCTGCCATCACAGTCCCCATGCACACAGGTGGGATTCACCTCTCCTGTGCAGTCTGACAAGCAGCTACTGGGAGCCACAGCTACTGACACATCACATCAGTTCTTTTTGCAGTCCCCACTTGTAAGGAGGGGCCAAGGCAAGGCTAAACCAGTTCTTACAGGTCCCTGTTGGGCACAGCTGCCCCATGTCCAGCCTTTAGAGTCCCTTCCCCCTCCTCTGGCCTCCTTCCTGTGCCCTGTCTGGGGGCAGTCTCTCATTGCCAGGCAGGAAACACAAGTGCTAGTACATCCTTCCTGCAGAAAGCTCTCCTTGCCCTTTCCCCAGGATGGAAGGCATTGTGAGTGAACAGTTCACTTCCACCAGGATCCTTTAGAATTTTTCAAACACAGGTTATTTTAGGGTTCTAAAACAATTATTGTTTAGTTTATTTTATGCTGTCTGGAAAGATCTGGGCTGAAGTGCATCCTCAGCACACACTGTCCTCTTTCTCTGATGCTGTGCCTTCTTTGGCACGCTTGAGATTCCAGCAAAGTACAGAGATTTCTGTCATGATGTTCTAGCACTGGTCACCACCTATCCCTTAGGAACACACAGAGTGAAGCTTAGGCATGTTTTCATAAACATGTTGGGGCAGAATGGCAGCTTTTGACCACTTTCACATAAGCTCCATCCCTGTGAAGCACATCCCGAAGTGTCTGTCCCTGCAGGAGGAGGGGAAAGGAGCTGAGGTCAGATGAAGATGACTCAGCTCTTTCTTGCTAGAAATTCCTGTCAGAGCCCATGATGTGGTGTTGATTTTTGCCTTTTTCTTTTATATATTCCCTGTATTCTTTACACATATATTTGTAGCTCTGTAATTTATTATTGTAGCTTAGCTTCAGCTCTAGGCAGAAAGACAAAACACATTCCAAGACCCCTATCCTATCTTGGTTCTCCTTAGAAACCAAGGTTGAGACCAGCTCTTCAAGACATATTTTTTATAAACCAAGTTTAGTCCTCAACTGAGGGGGGAGGATTTAGAAGGTACTAGAACTGGGGGCATGACTTCACTGAGTATGCTTCTAACTGGGGACTCTTGCTAATTTGCAAAATCTATAGAAACTGTATACATGTTATGCAGGGGTGCATCTTTTCCACCTGACAAATTGTGCACCTAAGGATCTTTATATAAAGGAAACCCCTTTTTATCACCCTAACTGTGTCTGGCTCATAATTCTAGGACCAGAGAAAAAAGCATCACCCATTTATGATTTATGAACTGTGTCAGTTTTACTGTATAAAGGATTAAAGCCCATAGGATCAATAATATATGGAGATACAAACCCCACTGAAGTGAGTCAGTGTTTGTAGGACTAATAGTACAGCTGGTAGAAAGAACATCACTCTCAAGCTAATATGTTACTTTTCTGTAACTCCACCTGGTTAGTTTGGACAATACAGTCCAAATAAAGTTAAATATCTGCAGAAATGTCATTCACCAGGAGAAGTGCTGCTTTGATTCACTTTGATGCACTGACTCCACGGCAGAAACATGATGTAGGGTAAGCTGCAAATTGACTCAAGACTCTATATAAACTGCAAGTTTAAGATTGGAAAAATAAGAAAAAGGCTGTTAAATACTCAGGAAGTTATTTTGTTGCATGGTGCCCATGCAGTTCAACATACTGACTAGATGAAGGCAAAAGCAAGTCCTACAAGGTGCCAGGCAAAATCTCCTGGATGGGACCATTTATGAAACCAGGGGTGACACAGCCCAGAGGTGGACACTTTGTAGGTTACCCAGCTCCAGAGCACGTGAGGAACAAATACCTCTGGCCATCTTCATCCTCACACCCCAGTACCTGAGAGAAAAGGAAGCTGCAGGAACATTTGATGTCTCAAAGATTCCAGTGAAACAATTCCATTCCTAGTAAATCAGCTTTGCACAGCTCTGTGTGCTCAGGCTGGGCCTGTACTACATTTGCATGAAGCACATCTTTCTCCAAAGCAGATCATTGCCCTTCACTGCACAGCTGGCACTTGCTGCACCAGCAATACCTGAATATCTCTTCTAGACTGTGAAGCCTCATAGCTTTGCTCATCTCTCCTGCTAAATAAATTGCAAAGGGAAGAATCTCTTGCTTTGATTTCTCTGCAGGTATGATCTGAACTCTTTTCATTATCGTAACTAAATTCTAGAGCTCTGCAAATTGGTTACCAAGCTTTAAAGCATGAAGATGAATCTGTACTGACTTTACTTCCAAATCAATTCCTTTCAGCTGTTATTGTTTCTGGCTACATCCAAGTTAGGGTAGAAGCACCCACCCAGACTGACGCCTTGGCTCAGCTTCTAGGACTGAGCTAACCCCACAGCCAAACTCACTGATGCTGGGCTGCCAGGGAGACTGGAAGGGGTGTAAGGCACTGCAGAGTTCCCCCAAAACACCTCTGAGCCCAGTGTACAAACCTGCATTTTCAGGGTCTGAACCAACCCTGGCCAGTACTGTGCTAACAGCAGAGGACTATTGCTGACCTGCCACGACAGCTTTAAGACTGGAGTAGACAGAAATGGCACATTCAGCCTGTAGGACCCACTGGGGGCCTTGTGCCCCAAACTGGCCAGACTGGTGTCAGCTGGTCATTGCTGAGCAGCACCTGGGCACGGAGAGCAGAAGAATTTCACTCCACTGCAATCAATGGTACCTGGGACTTCCATGGATGCTGATGCCAAATGTTTTGAGCTGTTACACCCTCCCACCCCATTTAAACCAGTTGAAAGGGGATTTTATTTCTTTGCACCTTTGTCCCTAAACATCTGAACCCAGAGCCACAACCTGCATTATATGAATGAAAAAGGTGCCTCATGTTCATCAGTGCTGGCTCAAGTTGGCTTTTAGGGGAGATTTAAATACAAGCTCACCACCAGCTGCCCAGCTGAGTCCTCTTCTGAGCTCTGAGGCTAATTTCTGAACCCCCTGAGAGGATTTTATCCAGGGTCTATTAGCCATTGTACAGCAGGAGGTACATTACCATGGAACAACAACTCCAAGGAAATAGCTCAGATTTACAGTGCAACTGAACAGAGTGGGAAATTAAGTAGTCTCAGGTGTAGCCTGAGTAAGTTCCTTGTAACAAGAAGAAAAAAAAAAAAAAAAAAAAAAAAACCAAAAAAAAAAAAAACCTGTGTGAAAAGTAAACAGGAATGGCTTCAGGAAGGTGTGCATGTCTTTCACTCATTTTCCTATTTAATATTAAGAATTGTATATTTTATCCAAATTTTTACCCTAGTCCTATGGGTGTACAACAAATAGGCTTTAACACACTATATACATGGATAGAAATAGAAATGCACTTGCATCTAATATTGCACACATACAGAAAATTACAACCTTCTAAGTGAAAAATTCTTTACCAAAATATTAATATACTGTTGTTTTTACTACTGTGAAATACTACTTAGTCTAGAATACACACAGAAATACCATGTGTGTGGATCATAGTCCTGCAGTGCCATGAGGATGTGATGCTAAATGCTTATGAGCATTGAAAACTCAGTGAATTGAGAGGTCAGGGTGACAAAACTCTGGAGCAAAAACCAGCAGGGAAAAAAGGGGTGTGGGGGTATGGGGGTGCGTATGTGTGTGTGTGTGTGTGTGTGAAAACAACTAACTAACCAACCAAAACCCCAAAAAGATAAGCCCACAAGCTTTAGTGTAGCAATCAAAATAAAATAAATATAAAATGGGAATGGTATCAAGCATGTACAGCATCCTGCACTAAAGATTGCATTACATGGCTGAGGAAACAGTGTGAAATACTGCCGAGGGCTCTTTACCCTTCCTGGGGTGCCATCAGCATCCTTGAGTAAGGTTCAGGTGGAGATCCCCACCTGTGGGAGACAGCAGCAGGAGCACCTGCATTGTCACTCTGCTTTGGGGAGCTGCTGCTCTCAGCCCAGGCAGGGAGGGGAAATCTCTGTGTGTTGCTTTCCTTTCCCACCTCAGAGCTCACTGGTGATTCCTAAACTGGTGCAGATCTAGAAATACCCTGCACTGGCAGGAGAGTCAGCAGCACTTATCTCTGCTTGCCTCGAATCACCCAGAAAACAAGTTTCTCTACTGAATAACATCTGAGTTTTTAGGGCTGCAGCTATGAAAAAAATACCCTCCAGGGCAAAGCAGACTGACTAAAACCCAGGAGCGTGTAACCAAAGTGCCTCAGTGCAAAGGCATAATCCCTTGACTTCTTGGTACAAGGCAGGGTGGCCCAAATGTCTCTTTCTGTAAAGGAAATCTGGGAAGTGGGCAAACCTGCAGTGTCCATGTCAGACAGGAGAGCCCTGCACAGGGCCAGGGAAGGCAGGCAGGAACACACGGTGCCTCTGCATGCAAACTCGTGCTCTGCCATCAGGGATGAAGGCTCCCTCCATGGGGAGATGCAGCTTCAAAGCACAGAGTGGCACGAGTGGAGACCACAGCAGCTGTGTGTGACAGTCACAGAGGTCCCAGAAAGGGCCCCAGTGCTCCCAGTGAATTTATGGAGATGCCCATTGAGGGAGGAGGTGGTATCACACCTGCTTTAGGTCACAGATCTTTTCCCCAGGGTCTCTGCATTTCTAAAGCCAAGTTCTGTAAGTGGGCAAGTTCTCTCTGTTGCTATTACAACATAATTTGCATACAAACCATTAAAAACAAACCCATTAGAAGATAATTACATACATAATATATGAAATTCCTCCATTGCATCTTCATTATCTTGACTGTTATCTGTCCTGCTTCTCTTAGGTAATTTGAATTTGTACAGGAATATTTTTCATCCTCCAGCTATTTTTCCCTGCCTCACACTAAAGCACTAATGCATCTGGGGTCCCAACATGTAGCTGACGTGTGCATTGAAACAAATTTACCCAAGGCAAAATCAAAATTTTTGATCTGCACATCATATAGAATCTCATCTGCAGTGCCAACTACATAAAGTTAAATACAACAGAGATATTTCTTTTCCAAGTCTGTGTTCCAAGCCTCACTACACTCACTGCTCCAGTTCCAAGTTCTGTACAAGGCAGCAAGCAAACTCTGCAAAACTGTCCTCTGGAAATAAGCTAAGTTGTATTTAGAGCAAAGGAAAGTACCTCTGGGATGAACATCCTTAGCTGGATGGAGGAGCAATGCCTCTGTATATTGGTAGTGAGGCTGGTTGTGAAAATAAGCCTGATTTGTAATGTGATTGTGTTTGTGAAAATGATCACTGCAAATGCTGCTTATGTGTGCTCACCCCTTAAATGCAATTACTGACTATGATTACAGCTCAGATTGATAGTATTTTGGTTTTAGCCTTCAGGGAAATATTCAAGAACAGAAAACTAGATGGAATTGTGTCTTCTTACTGAAGCTGAAAAGCAGTCTGCTTTGGGCTGACATAAAATGCTTCTATACATCAACTAAGTCACCAAGGGAGTTCTGGGTGGCGAAAGACTTAACAGGCATTAAGGAAAAACAGTGGATCTACACAGGCTAAAGTAAATCCCTCCTGAGTAACCAGAACAGTGTCTAGACCAGACAAACCCACCATAGTTTTCCTTTTTACTGGGGCAAAATTAGATTCTTTGGCAGAAGAGCTGAACAAGTCCGTTCACACCGAGGGCTCCCTCAAAGATGGAGCATTGTTTGGATCCCAGCAC
Organism: Promerops cafer; assembly: GCA_013398275.1. NCBI lineage: Eukaryota > Metazoa > Chordata > Aves > Passeriformes > Nectariniidae > Promerops > Promerops cafer. Next base: position 385,343 of record VZSE01014410.1, on the reverse strand, counting down.
TTGCATCTGCTCTTCTGCTTCATCAGGGCTCCAGCAGGGAGCACGTCCACATCTGTCACTAGGCCATAAGAGTCTCTTGGAGCAGCCACCCTTTGGGTGGAGTTCCAGGGGGAGCCCATTCCCTGGAGCCTGGAACAAGCTGTGGTGATGCAAACACCATCACACAGACGGGGCTGCACCTCACAGGAGTAGTGATGAACATGAACATTGCAGATTTACACACAGGGACATCCCAGAGAGCCTCTGGCAGAAGTCCTCTGTGTCTCTACTGAGATTGATTTGCTTTAAATGTGATACACTCAATAGTCTCCTGTTGCCTCTGCCAACTGAGATCCTCCAGGGATGCCAAAATTTAAAGCAACAGTAAGAAGACAAAAAAGCAGAAAGCCTGATTCAAAGACATGCCCCTATGATAGCACAGATGTTTTACTCTCATCCCATTCTGATGCTTTGTTGGAAGTCACAGAACTTCCTCATCACAAGGAAGACAAAGGCCTTGCCCAGGGCTCTGATAAACAGCTCCTCACATGTGGTTCCCAGTACAGTAATGCTGTCAGATTAATGATACACTTAATGCTCTGGAACTCTTAGGAGACAGCAAGGACTAACTTAAAAGTAAGCACAATGAGAGTTAATTTCTGCAGCATGAAAATATCGCCTCAAATTTTAGTTCCACACACAAGACAGGTATTCTCAAATGCTTGGGATTGCTCATCATGGCAAAGTCCCTCCATATGGCAGATAAGAAGCAGCAGAAAGGGAAGAACTCGGCTGCTCATGGGCTTTGCAAGTCAGGGCCGTGGTACAAAATGAGGATACCTAGAGAATGAATTTCCTGTTCACAGTTCAGAGCAGCCCAAAGCAAGAACCCCTCCTACAGAACTGCTGCCAAGAAACCTTGGGTGAATCAGCCTCAGACACATCCTGTCCAGGGTATAAAGCATATTCTGACAGACGCTCTAAACCCGCATTAATAATGACAGAAAATGAGGCTTTATTGAAGTCTTTTCCACTGGTCTCTCCCTGTGAGACTTTATCCTGGGTCCCAAGGTGTTTCCTATTAGACGACCACTTAAGCAGTGCAAAAATCACTGAGAAGACCCAGGAGGAACTCCTTGGACCACATCTTTCAGATGTTTAAAACAGCCTAGTTTAGTTTGGAATCCAATATTCACTATGTCCTGGAAGGATGGATGGGGCCACTCTAAAACATCAATAGTACAGTCTCTCTGTCATTTAAGTAATTACTTCATTTCTCTTGCTACTGTCTGGAAAATAAATCCTTCAGCAATGATGGACCTGAGCTTTGTGCTGTATCAGTCAGGTCTTTAATCCTCTTGTTTTCTCACTCAGACTTTACCTTGCTGCTCTGCATATCACAGCCAAGGTTTATCCCAGAGGTCATTGTTTTAATCAACATTTTTAAATCTCTATGAATGGAAAACACTACATCAAGTGTCAGGGCTTTTTTCTCTTGTTTTTTTTTTCTTTTTTAATAAACTGATGTTCAGTTTCTTTAATAGGTTTAGTTCTCACCAGTGCTCAATTCTTACTCATTTGTTAAGTCTAATTAGTCAGTATTCAAATGTGCCATGCATTAATTTGGCCACTGCTCAAATCTCACACAGATTTCATAGGAAAATGGATTATTTGAATTTTAAACACAGTCTGTTCCACCAATTCTGACATATTAAGCAAACTCACGAGCCTTTAGGGCCATAAAATGCCAGCTGACCTAACAGCCTGCAACAGTACGGAGAGAAAAAGCTATTTATGTTATTCACTGATGCTCTGAAGTGAGAGCTACACACACTGGTTCTGTATCATTTGATTTCTCCAAGATTTGAGTGAAGCCCAGATACTTGGCTACTCCAGCCTCAGCACAGAACTGTTGGCCATTAGACACAGAAGCCTCGAGATTCCCCAGAGCCAGGACTCACTCCAGCCTCCTCTGGCTGCAGCCAGGGAAAACAGATCATCCTGCCTGCTTCACCTCTTTAATATGATAATTAAGTCATTGTAGCTAATGGGCTTTAAATACATCTTTTAGGGTAGTCTAGACAACTCCTTAGCATTGTCATCAGGGCAAGGAGGGATATTCTGTATTTCTGTGCCAATTTGTGTTGGAGAAAAGACAGAGGCTGGGCAGAGCTTGAGGCAATCAGTTAAAGACAAGCCCAAGCCCCCACTCCTCCTCTCACTGATGGGTGCTGCTGTCACATTTACCAAGGGGTTTTGCCTTCACTTAGAACACTCAAATTCTGCTTTTAGAGCTGAGGGAACAGTTGGATACACCAGCCTTTCCAGGTTCCCCACTGCCTCTGGCACACAAATCTGTGGCCATTAGCTTGTCTAGACAGGGATGTTGGGGTGGTAGCTGGGCTATTGCCCTTAGCATAGGAAAAGGAAAGTGCATTTGAACACAAGTCTGCTCTGCCTCTGCTAATGCCCTTCAGTGGCACAGCACAGCCACTGTCCCTTCAGCCAGTCTAGACAAGGCCACAGGGACTCTGGGCTGAGCACTCAACTTATATTTCCTTGAACTGCAATAGCTTTGTTGTAATTCAGCACGACAGCACCTTCCAAACACAGCAACCTGTGAAATAAATGTTTCAGAGTTCAAATCAGGGTCAGCCTGACTCCTTTGGCAACACTTCCTCCTCCAAATAAGTACAGAAATTACAGGAGAAAAACAAGTCCACCCAAACCATGGCAACAATCCAGGACAAGGATGATTAATAAAATCACCTGAAGGTGAAAAAACGCAGGACTGCCGAGATCTTTGCAAATAACAAGCTCTGAAATTCCACCACTGCAGCTTCCATAAGGCAGCAGTGTTCCTCTTGGTGATAGGATCCTCACATCCTCACACTGGGCAACAGCAAATGAAAGGGAACCTTCCAGCTCTGCCTCTCTTCACTGGGTCAGAAAAAAACAAAGGACAAGAGCAAAGTGGGGTTGTTTGGCTGCCGTAGTGTTTAAGCATCACTGACTTGATAGTTCTTCTCAAAGTGAACATGGGACCAGGCAGAGAAGGGACTTGGCAAATCATCCACAAAACTTTTCACAACACTCCCCTGCAGTGGGATCAGTTCCATCTATCAGCATGATGTGAAAACTGATGAACTTCTTCAGGTCCTATGGACCCAGAGATGAGCAAATAAAAGATTTCTTTTTTAGTCCAATAGTGGAATTGCACATACATATGAGAAACTGGGGGGAGGTGGGAGAGACAAATTTTCAGAGTGGGGAGGTGTAGAGACAGATTTGCTTGGGGATAAATGAGGTTTTTCAGGTTCATAGAAAGAGCCTGTAGCTTTTGACTGAAGAGCTTTTCAGCCCAAATGAAGTATTTTACTTTGCCTTTGTATTATGAAAGACTTCTATAATTTGAAAAAATTTTTCCCCATTTAAAACTTTATATTTCTTAAGTAAAAGTCAGTTTTTCAACTGTCAGTCTTAGGGCAAAAGGCTTTGGTATTTTAAAAGTGCTGTCCTTTTTCCTTTTGAGTTAAAATTATTTGCAAACTGCTTCAAAGGCCGGCATAGCTGGTCAGGCACTGAGCACAGCTACAGTGTTTCTTGTTGCAGTCCCAGTCATCTGGGATTAAGGCACAATGTAACACAGACACATCCTTTGTATTCATGTCTGATAACATTTTTTAAGTTATCAAGGACTTTGAACACTCAATATCTAAAGATACCCTGCAATTTCTGGTTTGGACTGTTTTAAAACTTCTTGTCAGCACAACTGAGAAGCCTGAATTGAAGAGGAATGACAAAGACTGGCTAAAGTTCCCTGTGTTTGAATGCACCCCATTGTGTCTTTACTGTCCAGGATTTTCCACAACTGTCTTTCCAGCACAGTCTTTATCTGGATATAATTGAGCTGGTAAGTGGCAAAGAAGAACCCAAAGAGCTCTGTCTGCTCACTGCAGCAGAGATTAAGCTAAAGCTACTGCATCACAGGCCACTGGGTTTTCTTCCCTCAGGTGCTGGATGCAAACACTTTACTAACGAGTGAAAGCCCAACTTCTGTTCACAAGGAGAGAAAACACCAAGGGTTTGGTGGTTATGTCCAAGAAATGGACAGTGACAAGACAGCAGAGCCATCAGTTTGTTGTGCTGCTGTGCCTGGCTCAGAGCAGCTTTGCACTGACCCAGACAATGGGACTGGGAGTCACTGAGTGACTGCACCTTCCCGAGCTCCGTGTTCACCCACCTGCGCACGGCTGAGGCACCACCCACAGCTTTCCCCTCAGCACACTCCCAGCTGCTCCAGGATCAATCGCCCCATACACTGTAGGGCAAAATGCACCTTTCAGGGCAGAAGAGAGACTTGTGAGGAGTCACTGGGAGACTGTGAAATGCACAGAATGCAATAGCTGTGAGCAACTGCTCAGGCAGCCCCTACAGCCCAGGCTGGACACCTCCACAGCGATGGGCTGACCCACGGCCCCTCTGCTGCTGCTGCCCAACAGCCGACCCTGCGCGGCCGCCGCACCTGTGCCCGAGGAGCAGCTCCTCCAAATCACACCGACCTTCAGAAACGCCAGCTTTTCCTTTCACTCTCTGACTATCAAAAAGCATTTGGAAATGCTGATAGAAGAAAAAAGGAAAAAATCTTTCCCTTCGGAGCAATGCCAGCAGGAGCCTTGTGTGTCTCCCTCAGAGAAGAATTGGTTTTGTGTTACACTTAACGACTGGGGAACCACACAGTGCAACAGGCAGAGGCAACAAGCAACACCCTCCACAACTTAGACAACTTCCAAGCTTCCATGCTGTTCCAGGGCTGCAGATGTGCCTCTCAATGCATCCCCCATCCAGACCTCATCTGGGAAGCCTGTGGGAAGCAAAGGCAGACAGTCAATTTGACTGTCACTCTCTCAGACAAATCAGTGCCAAAATGAGTCCAGAGCTTAGATTTCTAAACTGCTTTCTCCATTGTCGCCAAAACCTATTTTTCAAGCAAGACTTGCCAAGGCTTCAAATCTTAACCAAACTAATCAATCTAAATGATGAAATTGGAAAAAATAGAAACCAAAGAAATCTTACAAAGCACAAAGCTGTTCTACCACACAGGCAGATGAGGCCACTGGTATAGGAAATACACTTTGCTGCCTGAAGTGGAAAAATGATGAGCTATGGGATGTGTTTTTCAATAGAAGATCAAGTTTCCATTACCCTTGTCATTCATAGGTCAAAGTCATCGAAACTCTACAGCAAAAAGGAAAGAGATGCACCTGTGCTACCAGAGAGTGAAAGATGAGGACAAAGACAGAAAATCAGAGACAGAGAGGCCTTTGACATTCCTCAGGAGAGAAAGGCTTTTTCATGGATTTAAATTAAAACTGTGCAAAGAGAGCACTTTGCTGGTGAGCGAAGACGGACGGCTGCCACCAGCATGAACAAGCTTGTCTGACACATTTTGTCTGTGACCCTTTGCTGTGACAGGGAAGGCAGAACCTCGCCAGATTGTTGTGGCTAAAAGATTATGTATCACTAGAAGAGTGGTGAAATGAAGACATTTTCAACAATTTTTTTTAAAATCCACTTACTATTAAGGATTCAACACCAACGCGTATTTCCTTTATAGAAACAGGGAAAGGTTTCTTTTTGCCCAACTTAATGTTTGTATAGCAAGGTTTTGGTAGCAGGGGTACAGGATGGCTTCTGTGAGAAGCTGCCAGAGAGTTACTGTGTCTGAGGGGGCCAATGCCAGATGGCTCCACGATGGACCCACCGCTGGCCATGGCTGAGGCAAACAGCCTCACATTCAGCATGGCATTTGAGCCCACACATTTGATACCAGCAAAGGGCATCAGATGTCTCTGATCCATATTGCTTCCACACTGAGCAGCCCAGCAGGAGGAAGCAGGACAGTGTTGGGTGCCTATCTACTTTATGCAGGGGTTGAGACCAGCTTTCACCCATCAGCTAATCTCAGAAAGCTAAACCAAAAACTATAGAAAAAAGTTTTGATTAAATCCAATAGACAAATCCACAAGAATGATGTGCTGAGCTGTGCTGTACAGCCCTCCCTTCCCAAGCAGAGCTTTTCAATAACAGTGAAGATTCCTGAAATCTGATTAATTTCTTTTAATTATTAAGATGTTGTCCAGGAAATAACATTTAAAACCAATGTCAGACACCGGAGTTGTTTGGATTGCTTCCGAAACAGCCTCATGTAGCAGAGTCCAGTATTTTGGCAGTCAGCAGTAACAGGTATTACATGAGAGCTCAGAAATCAGTTCTTTCCTGTGATCTCACGCCCTAATGAACAAACTCTTTAATTAACCAAGCAGTGCAGTTGGCTCACCCCTGTAGCAGCACCACTCACTGATTGTGTGAAGTAAAGCTTCTGCAGAGAGGATGAGTCCATTAAAGAAAGAGAAAACTGCCCTGCAGTTTTCAGGGAGATTTTCAGGGAGATTATGCAACTGCACCAAAATTAAATTGACGTTAATTCAATTCTCATTTCACTGTTTGCCAACAAAAGCTTGTATGTGATGTGGAACATTCTCTTTACTTTTTAACCAAAGACTGGAATGCAAATTCAATTTTTATTTTGTCTTTGGTCTAGCCTTAGAGGAAGTCTGCAAAAGTCATCCTTTCAGGTTGTAATTCACTAGTGGTCTCCTGAGGCACCAGCCTGGGTGGATCCCCTTCCCTGCCAGGTGCTGGGGTCACTCCTGTGGTGGAGTGGTGCTATTGCTCTGCTCCCCAAGAACTTCACCACACACAGCCATTGGTTTCTCTCCCGTGCACTGGGGGTCACTGCCAGACCTTCCAGCTCCCTTCCCCAGCCACAGGTTTGTGTCAGCAGGGACGTTTTAGCAAGAGCTAAAGCTGAACAAAGAGCACACCCGCAGAGCACAGTGGCCCCAACTCCTCACACACATGGCAGTGCTCGTGGGGTTCTCTGCAGCTTCTTCCCACCTGCTCTGGAGCTCAGAGCACGGGCTGGGCACTGAGGAGCAGCACTGACAGCTCCATCAGTGTGGCAGGAACTCAGCGGGGTCGGCACCAGCCCTTCACCCCAGCCCGGATGAAGGTGCCGCCGCAGCCTGCCATGGGGGGAACGATACCCTGCTCATTTCAGGAGCCATCAGCTCCTGCTTTGCCCTGTTTTTGAAACCAATGGAATGTAACCAGTAGGGAGTTGTCAAACCTTCAATATTTAATTTGGGGCACTATGATAAGACTCAAAATTAAGCTGGATCCAGGGCAAAGTAATTAAAAGCATGACAGGGGAATGGTCCTACTCGCATCTGCCTCAGGCACCTGAATCTGCCGCAGAAACACGTCAGCGTCCTCCCTGCGGGATTCAGAGAAGAGAGACCCTCCTCAGCAGTGCATGATTAGAGACTTTGAAGTTGCAAAAGCTACATGAATGCCAGAGGGGATCTTTTTGTTCATCCTGATGGCATTCACTGCAGGGATTATCGCCAGGAACGCAAATGAGGTGAGCATGGGTGCAGTGACAGTTTGTAATCTATTCCAACGTCTTCACATCACCTCCCTGCTCGGAACAGCCCTGCTGCCTGTATCCACTGCTGGTAACAGCAGCAGCTTCCAGTCTTCTGTTTTAATCTACACAGTCGTTAAAATTCACTTTTCAGCAATTACCTGACATGTTTTGTCAGGAGAGGTTTGGGGTGTTGTAGCCAGCCAGCTGATGAAAGCTGCAGAGACACAGCCCCACAGTGGGCTCCTGCTGGACTCGGAAGGATCTTTCCCTTCAATAGCTGAGCAATGGTAGAATATTCATGTAGGTTGTCCGTACAGAACAAAAACTGAAAATTCATTCCTGGTAATTCTATCTGGAGAGGACCTGCCTCACACAAACTATAGGAGACTCCACAGCTGAAGCCCTTTCTACCAAAGCAGTATCAGACCTCTTTGCAAACTCTAGACAAGTGCAATGATTTGAACAGGGAACACTATCTCCACTAAGCAAGAAAAACCCAATAAACTTGGCAGCTTTTTAAAAAAAAATCCAGGAATGCTGGATTCTAGCACATTTCCCCAGCCAGCAGCATCTTCCCTCCTGCTGTTCAGTGACAGCACACACAGAGCAGCGTCCATCAGCCAGCACATGGGGGAATTATTGGGAAAAGCTGTTTCAAGGGTGGTTTCAAGCTGAAGTAGAATGCTGTGTAATCTCCAGTTATCTGTTATTATTCCTTGTTAGAGAAAGAAGAGCCTCTCAGTGATCACTTACACAGCGAGGCGTAACAACTGACAGGGCTGACTCTCAGGGCAGTCAGCAGAGCCCAGCACGTGCACCAGCCCCTTCATGGTGCTCCACAATGGGAAAGCACATCCCAGCTCCTGCTCCAGGTGCACAGGGGACCCAGAGCTCATGGGACTGGGAAAAGTCCTACTTTCTTTTTCTGTTACCCAGCTCATGCCCTGCCCACACCTCAAGGACCTTGCTGTCATTCAGAAATGAAAGCATTTTGATGTGTGTGCACTTCATTACAGAAAATCATGCTCAGAGCAAGGCTGTGGTAAACCACATGGAAAAAAATTTATCTGCAGGAGAAGAGATTCCCAAAGCACCCCAGCCAGCCCTGCAATTGTTCAACAGCTAGCTTGGGGAGAAAACGGAGCTAAACAAAGGATGCAGCACGTGCAGTGCTCTCACTTCCAGCACAAGTTAAACATGTTACAGAAAATGGGACTGTCAGCCAAACAGGGATTTCAGGCAATATCTTAATTCCCAAAACCAGTCTATTGACAGTGATTTACATGTGACAGGAAGGCTCCCAAGCAGATGGGAAGCTGGCAGGCTGTTAGGATAGCTGCAGTCCAAGGAAGATTGCCACTGAATGCTCCAACAGTTCTACAGAGCAGAGACAAACTAAATATGCAAACTGTAAATGTAATTAAAAGCACTGAAGGGATTGGTTAGGAAGGGAGAACGAGAAGGGCTTGAAAGGTATATGTGGAAATATTTAGGCTAACACGTGGGATTTGTATGGCAACATTAGGAGGGATGAGTATCAGACAAAGAATAAATTTATGGGGAAATCCACAAGGTTGTTTGCAAATGCTCCTGATACACTTAACTGAGATAATTAAAAGCTATAAGCTGACATGCCATTTAAGGAAAAAAGATTTTAGAAAACAGCCTGGCACCAGCAAAGAATAAATAGGTCCCATATATATTTCATGAATAAGTCTCATAAAGGATGCACTGCAAACCACGGATCGAACACACACACACAGAGTCCTGCTTTGCCACCCCCCCACTTACTTGGGTTCCACATTTTTAGGTCTCCCAGTTCAGCACTGACATCATAATTTCTCATGGGATATTAGGACTTGTGTCCTCAGAGGCAGCATTTAGTTCTGTCCCTTAGGAACTCATATTCCAGTTTCCACATGTGCCAGGAGAGGATGACTGGAGCAGCCATCCTGAGGGCCAGGTAACCCCCACATCAGAGCGTGTGCCTCAGGGCACAGCCCAGGTACCACTGTGCCTGCATAGGCAGCCCCTGCCTGGCACAGCAGCTCTGGTTTGACACCTGTTGCAGGGGAATGGCCCAGCCCAGGAACACTCAAGGTGCTCTGCAAAACCCCCAGTTACAGGTGGGTGTCAGTAAGGTCACTTATAGCACATAGATGACAAAAAAATGCCCCTCCAGAGTTTCCTCTTGCAGCTGGCAAATGACAAACTGACTTAGTGCCAGTCTGGGGACATATCAGTTGTCCTCTGCATCATCCTGCTCCTTAGGGATCCCTTTTACAGTACACAGAGTACAGAACTAAGTGCCAGCCATGTCCAACTCCCAGAGCCCTGTCTAAAGGGAAGCTCCTCTGAGCCCCCTGCAAGCAGGGACAAACGAACATCAGAGGGAAAGGAGGCAGAAACCCTGGGGCTGTGGAGGTTAACAGGAAGCAGTGCTGTCTCCTAAGCACCAGTAAGGTCACCCCCAGCACGACAGACATTTCATCCACAGGTTTTGTATTCCAGATGAAGCACACACAGACCAACAACTTTCAAAGCTCAGTTAACAACCAAAAACTTTCCAGCACCACCACTGAGTCCCTTCAGTGACTTCTCGTAGCTGGAGAGATGCATTTCCTGACAGAGGCCTTATTCTCTTCCCTCCCAGGATTGTTCTGTGTTCCATGACACTTCTTACACCTTCTGTCTCACACAGTGGGCCAAGAGCTCAAAGCCCTTTGATTTCCTAAGTCTCTATGGATACTAAAATCTGATGCTTCAGGGGGTTTTGTATATCTAAAACCAGCCCTGAGCATCCCAACACATCCCTACTGCTGGAGGCTCAGGTTAGTGAGATCCTGAGTGTGCCCAACCAGAAATGTTTCCTGAGTGGATCACCTGCAGTAGAGTATTTGTGATTTACAATAAAACCCTTACTGCTAAGGCAGACATGCCCACAGGAAATAACAAAAAGCTCAGCTAAAACACTGTGACCTCTTACAAGACTTAGAGAACTGCCTGTACTTGAGACAAGACAAAAACAAAGCTGCAGTGGTCTAATTTAAAATGAGAGAACATCTGGTTGTTATTTAAGGCATCATCAGCATCATCAGTCACCTGTAGCATTTAGAGCACCTATAAAGTAGCAAATAAGGCTGTTTGAGCACCTATGCCTTTATAACCCATTCCAAAGTTAGCATTTGATAAGACAGAGTGTTTGATAGAATTTTAAAACAGGGGTAATGCAAGTGCAACATAAAGTGATTGATGTACTAAATACAGGCAAAGTACATTGCCTGTATTTACAAGTTTATAAAATATGGTTTACAAGTAAAGGTTTACAAGTATAGAAAATACGTAATATATGCATTAAAAAGCTGCACTTCTGGTTTCAGCAGTTTTTCTGCAAATTCAATGCTGAATATCCTGAATATTCCTGCTACATCCCTACTAAGCCAAGGAGATTGGGATGCTGCAATGGTTGGGGGGTGGATGTCAGTGACCAGAGTTTAACACCCCTCTTGTGGTTTCTGCTGTACAAACAAAATGTAGCATTTTTGTGAACTTTTTGGAAGAGACATGCAGTTAAATGACACACTGAATGTCTCTGTCTGGCAGCACTCTGAGATGTTTTAAGGAGAATGTCCTGTACTAAATGTAGTGTAATAAACACAGTGAGTCTCTCAGTTGAAGCTTCTCAGTGACACAGAGAATCCAGAGCTGCCACTCCAGCAGGGGTAGGCCAGGAGTTAAGCCAGGCCTTTGTCACCCAGGTGAGAAATTCTGACCGTGGAGAGCCCCTGACAGAGAGTCTCACACAGAGATGTTAAAATATCACTCCCCTTGGCTTGCTGGGAGTGTGCAGCTCTTTCCCTCCCTTACAGCCTGGTCAGTGTCTTTAAAAGCAGGTGTATATATTTGCCTTGTGTCATTTCAAGCCTTTTAACCACAGAGCAGAGCAAGACTATTTTTTAAAGCAGGGTGCTGAGTGACACTGGGCTTGGCCTATCTCCCAGCAGACACAAGGTTTGTTTACTCATGACAGACTGAGACACTCCAGCACCTGTGGAAAAGGCTCTTCATTCCTGTTTCCACTTAGGTAATTCACTTTCTCCTTCAGATCACTACATGTGTTTCTAAAATTAATCAACACACGTCCTTCACTGTGTATTTTATCCTGTAATTCAGAAAATGGGCTTGTTGCCACAGAAGCTGCTCTACAAAATACTCCTATAGCTGATTTTCACCAGATGAGACTTTTTAGGAGCAGGAGCTGTGCTGGGCCAATAGACCCCTCTCTGTGGTCCCTGTGTCCCTGCTGCTGTCACAGAGGGACAGATGGCCCATCTGAGCACCACCAAGAATAAGAGTTTGCTTTGCTCCAGCTCCAACTGTTTGGAAGCAACAGTCAAGAGTCAGCTCCATCTACCTCCCCCCAGTTAATGGGATCAGATTTTCCCAGCTCCTCTGCACAGTACCTCCATCCTGTAGGAATGCTGGCCTTCCCTTTCTCTGAAGAGACAAAATATTCTGGAACACTTGGGATGTCTTTAGGTAGTTCCTGGGGATTGTTCAATGAATTTTCCAGGGTTAAATCCATATTCTTCTTACATGTGTTGGAATAATTTCAAGTGAGATCTTGCACCTTGTTCAACCAGACCATGACAATAAAAAATAACTCAAAGTTAGTCTCAAACTGTACATCATCGCTGTGTAACAGCAGTTTTTGCAAATATTAACAAAAAATCCTGTTTTCACTCAAATTTTGCAGCATCTTCAATAAGGGGAGATGAAGGAGTAGTTTTATCAGATCAGAGAAAAAGTAGTCTCTTGCCTCAATCAGGGAACAGCTGGAGCTACTTCAGGAAAAAATGGAAGAAACTGTACAGGGTTTAAAGCTACTGCCTAATTTTAGATTAAAACACTTCCCTGAGGATATTTAAAGTAACTTTCATTCATGTCAGGGATTTTTTTTTGTTGCCCACCAAAAACCTTTGGAAATGTTTACTTGCAGTGAACACAGCACTGCTGGGCTGTAGGAAGATGTCCTGTGAGTACAGCAGGTACAGATGTATTTTACAGCTGTTCCACTGACTCAAGTCAAGCTGGAGTCCCAGTATCTCCTCAGGACTGTATTTTGTGTGTGCATATGCTAAACATCAGACTGCAAGTTTTCTGTATCCATAAAATTATAATGCAACCAGTAACAGACATTGAACAACATCCTGATTTTATAAACAGACCTAAATTGTCTCCAAACTTCTTACCTCACTTCAAAAAGCAATATCACAGACATCATTTTTTACAACCAAACCCAGCCCATGGTTATCACAAGGGGTGAAGGAAAGCACTGTTTGGGTAGCAATTACAACATTCCTCATTGTTACCTGTAAGCGTCAGAGGAATACAAAGTGCTTTGATCTAAGGAAGAGGCAGTGCAGGATTCCAGGTAGAGTTTAGCATAAATTTATTTCATTAAAAGCTTCATTAACCTGAATTGTTTTATATCTCATTAGCTTCAGACATTCTGGTTTAGCATATGTTCACCTTCTTCCACTTTCGCACTCCTTCCTCCTCTGTCAGATGGTTCCTGAGCAGCTTCCACCACCACTTCTGGACACTGCTCTGGTAAAACCTGCTGATTCTGGAAATACTTCAGCTGGCACTAAAGCCCTCCAAGGGAAGGCTGAAAGCAGCATTCCTCTTGGCTACAGAAAATTGATTTTTCTAAAGTTTACATTTACTTGCCATTCTGGAGAAAGTTCCTGTCCACATCCCTCATGACACAGGATCTAGTCAAGAAAAACTGGTGAAACCTCCATGTCCCCCAGTCCCAGAGATCACACTCCAGGGACAGAGGCCATCAAACCTCTGTCCTGCCATTCCTGTGTGAAAGCCAACAGCTGCCCACCTCACTAGAGCACATCTTTTACTCAGACATGTGGCAGCCCCTTTTCTTCTTTAGGTGGATCCCTCTAATCCAAATTCCACTCCTTTGATTTTCCCATCTTCAGCTTTCTTCTTGTTACAGTCCCAGTTCCTGTGCCATTTCCTACTTTCAGGTTATAGCACTCTAAGCATTTTAAATTCCTGCCAATCAAACCTGCAGAGCAGGGGGCTCTCCTGAGAACACTCACCTGTTTTCTGCTGCTTTAGGCTGCAAGAACTGAGCATTTGAAATGTTTACTTTGGTGTCCATGAAGGTCTGACCTTGGAGATGGCACTGAGGGCCCCTCACCAACACAACCTTGCACTGGTGGCTGTTACCTCAAGGCCTCTCAGAACAGTCTTGAGAAGATGAAAAAGAGAAACTGAAGAGACAAAAGTCAGCACTTAGATGCCATGAAATAGTCATGGCTCAGGTAGTTCATCTCAACTCATTTCAGGACACTCTTATAGTTCTAAAAGGAATAGCAAGAGAATTGAAATCTCACTTGTTCTGGCAACACTATCAGTGAATACCATTGGGAATATTTTTAATTAGCATTTTAATTATCAGCATCTACTCTGGAACCCTCTTAAAACCTTTCTAAACAGATCTGTGCAGAGCACCTTAAAAGTACATGATGCAAGGCTGGATGACAGTTCTGTGAGCTCCCCTCCCTGCCAGGCGTGGGCAGTTGGCTGAATGGCACTAAAGCTCCATTGCTCCTCTAACCTCTGTTAGGAAAAGTGCTGGAAATCCAAGGGCACCACTGCCAGGGACAAGCCTAAGGGACACTGTGAACCTGTTTGTGGCTGCTGCCACAGAGTGAGCTCTGGACACTCCTCAGAGGGAAGCACTGAGCAGGGAACAAACAGCCTGAGAGTTCAGTCAGTCAGGTTCAAATCCCTGCTCTACCTGACCAAGACACTTCTCTGGGCTTTACTACCATTAAAAACAACCCTACAGCTGACACTGCTCCCTCTCAGTAAAATACTGCTCAGTTGGGGGTTTTTTTTGGTTACTTACATGTGAATTGAGTATTATACTCTTCCTTCCCTCCCATTTAATTCTTTTTTCAAGAGACACAATTTCAAAAGATGAGAGAAAACTGCAATACTGGTGCCAAAGTCCTCCTGTTGGTCTCTTCAGAAGCTGAGAACTGCTGGCACTAGCCCAGGAAAAGCAACAAAGAACAGGAGGAGTTTGGAAGGCAGCTAGACTTGCAAACCTCAGAGCACTGTAGAATAAACCCAACACAAAACAGAAAGATGATTGACAGGGATGGGATGACTCTGCTGGTAGAAATGAAAGTGCTATGAATAATCAGGCACCTCTGACCCAGGAAAACATTGACTTCATTTGCAGCACAAAACTGATTGCAGATGGTATTTGGGGAGGGGAATCCAGCTATTCACTGTGCTTTCCCCTCACCAGAAAAATTCATTTCCTCTGTACTGTTGAGCAATGAAATGCACCTGATTGGATCTGCAGAGATAGCTGCACACAGAAGATCAGGAATGAAAAATTAAAGAGTCCATGGGGTTGATGCTAAAGGTAATCCTATTAAAACAGTGGGCTGAGGGGGAAATGCACATATAACTCCTATTTTAATAAAGAATTAAAACAAATCCCTTAAAGGAACAAATTTACTTGGACATTTCTTTGAAATCCTAATAAGATTGTTGCTGAATTGGATGCTGGATATCAGTGCACGAACAGGGACATTCCTCCCAATTGTTCCTATTACTGCTCACTTCCAATTGTTCCTATTACTGCTCACTTCCAATTGTTCCTATTACTGCTCACTTCTTCCTGCACTTCCAGCTGCTCCCTGCCTCCCATCTCGCTGCGTGCTGGGCACACCTGCCAGCCCTCTCTGCTCTGGCTCACATCCCTGTGAGTGCTCGTTCCTGCCCAGCCTCTGCAGGGACAGGTGACCTCCTCACCTGGGGCTCTCAGCACTCCCTGCCTGCTGGGACACATTTCCCATGGCCAGGACCCCAAGGGAGAAGGGAGAGCAGCAGCCAAGGCCCATCCTTACAGCAGGCTGATGGCCCTGTGTGCTCCTGTCAAACACCCTGTCCTGTCCACAGCTGACACCAGAGGAGTGAGGCTGCTCCGACTGGAAAGCAGCCTGAAGACAGGGAATAACATTATCCCTCCTTACCCCTGGTCCCAGCCCTGGGCTAGTGGAGAACAGGGTGGAGCAAAGCCTGACTGGGAAGCAAATGCAAACAGCTCAGATTGTCCCTCTGGCAACCTCCATTGCCTTCAGCATGTCCATGTTGGACATACACAGGTCCTTGCTGGAGCTCAGGTGTCACAGCCCCTCTGACAGATGCTGCCTCTGAGCAAATGAGCTTTAACACTGGCTTTCCAGGGCCATTAGAAATGAAGCCCAGAGGTAAGGAGGAGGAGGAGCAGGAGGATGCATTTGAATTTTTTTCTTACACCTCCCCAGCTTCACTGGAGGGCACATGTTTGTCACATCAGGAAATAAAATGGGGGAAGGAGTAGGAAGCTCAGCTTGGGTTTAAGGCTGGTTTGCCTCAAGAAGCAACAGGTACTCACTTGTAGTTAAAGAAGTCTGCTGTGGAATTGTTGGGATAACAGAAAAGCCAATGACTTCTTAAAGCAGACCCATCCCACTGCCACACCTCTTCCCTAAGCTCTCTACTAGATCTCTCTTCACCTAAATAGGCTATTCTTTTTTGGTCAAACATTTGCATTTTATGGAACATCAGCAAATGGGAATCTTTCCCCTTTCCTCGCATACTTTGCCCTTAACAAGAGACAGAAGTTCCTCAATTAAGTCAGCAAGACCAGGCAATCCCAGTAAGCAAGAAAATTTTCTTCTCCCCCAGACACAGATCACTGACTTCTTAAAAGCCACTGGTGTCAACACTTCAATAACAGAATCACAAAATAAGTTGGGTTGGAAGGGACACCTTCCAATAGACCAGGTTGCTCCAAGCCCTGTCCAACTTGGCCTTGAAGACTTCCAGGGATGAAGCAGCCACACCCTCCCTGGGCAAGAAGTCTGGGTGTTCTGTCATCCTCATCCTTCCAAGAGCACTTTGAGCCTATGGTAAAGTGCAGCAGAGAACATTCACTGGTGATTGCTCCAAGTCAGGAGACACAGAGCAGGGAGCCAACGTGTTTAACCACACACATTGGCCTTTGAGGGGAAGGCAGCTGCTGTGACAGTAACTGCACGGGCTCCATGGCCAAGGTGCTCCCACCTGCACTTGGTGATGAATCACATTGATCCACACGCCCTCAGAGGAGGATCAGACCCCACAGGGTGGGCAGGTTAATAGGGTACAGATACCCATATCCAGTGCCCAAGGAAAACAATTCCAGAATTAGAACTGCCATTTTATTTAGGAGCTCTGCTCCCTCCCTGTGCACATCAGGAATGTAGCTCTGTCTTCCATGACTTCCAGGCAAACAAAGGGCCAAAGTAAAATAATTCCCTTGCCCAGGAGCTTACCATACAATTCCCATTCAGTTGTTATTGCCAAGCCAATTGGAAGGACAACTCAGAGCAACTACTGGTTTACAGGGGCTTTTGTGGTAAAAATGAGATCATAAACATGGTTTTCTTAGATAAAAGATTGCCTAAACACTATCCAGCTGCCATTGAGCATCCCCTTGGTGAACGTCTTGTCATTCCTAATACAAAACCCAGATAATATGTTTACTACAGAAAGAACTGGATTGGTAACCAGCATTTTTCACCTCTCCTCTTCCCTGCTGTGCTCACACCCACACAGCCTCTGATACCTGGTTGTCTCCCTGCAATGGCTCTAAAAACCAGCAATGGGGCCTCTGCTCCTTTCTACTGTGATCCACATTTTATTCCACTACTGCACAAATCCATGTTTATCTAAATGTGTTGAAGAAACATTTTTTCACCTGGTTTACTGCAGAAATATTCTCAGCAAGAACTCAGGATTCTTTTTCAGTTCATGCCGTCCTTTGCAGCTCTGTCTGCTCCCACCTCTGCCATACCTGTTCCAGTGACATCTTCTCTGCCCTGTTGTCAATATACACAAAACTGAAGTTCATGCACTGAAAATGTAACCTGCCAAGAGAAAAGGCTGTGCAGAAGTTAACAGCTGCATTATTTACCAGACCAAAGACTAAGCAACGCTCTCAGACCTGCATTTCTTAAAGTGATGTTTTCTTCAAGCCGGGTATTTTCCTTTCTTTTCCTAAAGAAAATACCTACAACCAAGATTTCAAACGTATGGGACTAAGATTAGGCTCCTAAACCAATAACTAAACCTTTAAGCAAATGGCCTGATCTTCTTCAGTGTTGATCACACAGTGACTTACCCTGCCTTCGTTAGCAACTGAGGGATGCAAGGCTCTTGGGAAAACAGGAACGAAAAAAGAAAAATGTCAGGCCCCTTCCTAGGGTAAATGATGGAAGAATTAAACAGGTAGCTTGAAGTCAGCACTTTCAAAAATTATTCCCTCCATCCTTTTACATCAGTTTCAAGCCTACTGCCCAACACATTGATACTGAAAAGCAAATTATACCTGCATACATGAATGCATAAATTTGCCTCTGAATTCAATTTAAAAGAATTTTTTCACAATAATATAGAAAAATATTAGCTGTAGGAGAAGACCCACCAGAGTGTATGAGCAGATAAAGTCAGACCTTGGAGCCACAGTGTGAGCTGAGTCCTGGGCAGGCTGGGTTTGTTCATTGCACAGACTCCTGGTTTTAGGGAGACAGGGTGTGTTTCCCAAGCCTGCTCCAGCTCCCTTGGCAGGGTCAGGCCTGCTGGGATACAGACACATTCCAAATCTGGGCACTTCTAACAGGGCATTTACAAAGCACCTTCCTACAATGGGATTTGACAGCATGCACATTAATCTCTCCGATTACAGCCATTTGACTCTTGCAGGGTATGTAGGCAATTTACGTACTAATAACAAAACTGTTAGGAAACATGAAATTACACAAAGTGAGACCACACAGTTTTGACCAGCTACACAGCATCAGGATCAAGAGCCTCCTCATATTAACCTCTGTTTCCCTTATAAGCCAAAAGCTTTCTAAGAACCTTTCCAAGGCTTTATTGGATTACAATGAGGGTAATTATAGCACTGAGATAAATCCAGTGGCTCTCTTGTAATGGAATACAGCCAGTTCCAGCTACTTGAATGCCAGCCTGACTTGGCAGGGCCCCACAGACACTGTTCTTTCATGGGTTTTTTTGCCCATTCCAAGGGATGAGGTGACTGCTCCCTAGTCCCAGGCACCCTCACAGGCAGAATGGGAGAACCCAGTGCTCAAAGGAGGCCTGAAGAATGAACAGTGTTTGCAGACCAGCAGAAGGATCTCTCGAGAAAACTTTTGCCATAAAAGTTTAGGGATAATGGAGAACTTTTAGCTTTCTTAGTTATTTCAGAATTGATTTCAACAGACACTGCACATGCATTGTATTGTGGGGAAGGGAAAGAAAAAGCAGAGGTGATGGATCTACTGCTAAGAAAAACTAAAATCAGCTACAGCATAAATATGGCTGATTGGGCCTTTCTGCACTCATATGATGCTGTTCTCAAGTGGAGAGTGTCTATCTCCTTTAGCTTACTTTCCATACAGGAATTCAACAGGTTCTAAGCCAAGAGGACACATGTACCTAATGGTAAAGGCACCAGGTGAGCTCCAGTCACTGGGCAGTGCAGGGCTGCCAAGGGAGACAAGTGCAAGGGAGAAGAACAAGACAGAGTTCAGCCAACTATTCTGAAATAGAATATGGGGGGAAACACCAATTTTCATTGCTGGAGTACTGACCCAGGGCACCTGTGCAGGTGCTGAATTTTTCAGTGGAAGTTAGGAATGAGTTGGTAAAAAACCAGCCATCAGGGTTGGTACAACTCTGAGTA
The DNA here is from genome assembly GCA_013398275.1 of Promerops cafer. Lineage (NCBI taxonomy): Eukaryota > Metazoa > Chordata > Aves > Passeriformes > Nectariniidae > Promerops > Promerops cafer. The sequence continues at coordinate 366,054 of VZSE01014410.1, read as the reverse complement.
GTCATAACTGACCCAGGCTCAGCACAGGCCCTTTGGAACCATCCCCTGAGCCTTCCTCCCCCACTTTTGACACCCATGGCTACATCAGCAGCATTATAAAGGTCACAGCTGTTCTGCAAAACAGTTTGCCAAAGACATTTCAGCTGCACAAGTAATGAGGGCAAAGAGGAATAAACCACAAGATGTTCTTAGGAGAGAGCAAAGCAGCCAGGATCTCCAAATCTGTTGCCTGGGAGGCCAAGCTCTGCCACCTGCACCTTCAGCCATGGCACAGGGAGTTCCTGAGGTGCTGTGAAATCCCTTTCTAGAGCAGAGCACAGGGCTGCTGGGTTGGGAAGGAGAGAAAAAGTTACATGAAACATCTTTGGCAATTAAAATTCTGCTGACAGCAATGTCACACCACATCACTGGTGGAAGAAGTGAACCCTCTGGAGAAGTGGTTACACAACCTGGTATTGTGACTTAGACATGTCCTGCCCACTGGACACCTTTACAGGCATTTGGCAGAACCTAGAAATAAACACAGCTCTGAAGGCAATTTTTATGCAAAGCAGAGCTATAAAACTTGTTAAAAAAATATCCACACAAACAGCAATAAAGGTCACCTGTCCCTGCTTTGGGAATGAGGGAAAGGAAGGAAAAGATCAGGAGGATTACCTGAATGGACTTATAAATCCCACCTTTTGGAGCTGTTTCAAAGTGTCTCTTACTCACTATTTTGATTGGAAAGAGTAAAGAACAAATACTAAGGGTAGGAGGAGAATATACAAACAATTACAGAAAACACACATTTTGACAACTGGTTTGATTATCATTCAGTTGCTGCAAGGGACAGGTTCCCTGCAGCAGGAATGCTGCAAAACAAACAATCTCAATAACCAGCAGCTTCCAGCAGCAGCTCTTTCCAGTGTAGACAGAGCAGCTGATTTAGTAACTTTATTTAAAGCCCTCCATTTTTCTCTTACTTGTAGTTAATTGGAACCACAGAAAACAACTGGTATTTCAGTTGAAGCCTGAAAACTTTAGTTCCTTCACTGGCCATGTGCCAAGACTCTGTGACTTTCCCCAATGCAGGTTGTTGATGGCATGAAAAGACTCTAAGGTGTGAAAAAGCCACAGTGCAGCACAGCCAATCCAGCACAAAGGTAACCAAACCCTCCATGCAGAATTTGGTGACATCCACTAAGAAGCAAAATCAATATATGCAGAAAATGTTAAAAAATTCTACTCCTCATACAAATCCTCGTGAGGAAGTTCCATCTTTAAGAGACAGGACCAAGCAGCTGATGGAAGCAGCTTCCCTGCCATGGAGGCAGAGGCTCCCTGGGCTGTTCCACGCAGGTGCTGCATTTCTCCACAGCCTCTGCCAGCAGCTCTCAATGACACAGGACAAGGAGGCTCCAGGGAGGCCCAGGCACAGCTCAGATTATCCAGTTGTTAGCCCTGCTAAATGCAGGAAAAAAAATAATCAAAATACACATCCTTTGCCCATAAATTGCAATGAAAAGAGAGAGGCATTTGAAAAGATGGGATGACTAGTCAGTGTGATCCTGCTCATTTCTAGGCACTGACTTTCACAGAGGAGATTGGAGTAGGAGTAGGAAGGAGTTTGCCATGGACTGCTTGTACCATTTACGGAACAGCATTTGGCATCTCTTGCTCATATGTCAAATACATGCCTGCACAGTGTGCCAGATGCAGCTTCTGATGAATTTTTTTAAGAGGAATTTAATGCTGACATAACAAAAGTGATAAATTACTCAACTGTTTGCAGGGCAAATCCTGAATGTACTGATAGAGAAGCACATGGAGCTGCTGAAATCCTGCCATGGCTGAAGCACTTAGGACCTTTGAAAGCATTCACATCCAATAGCAAAAATCCCTTCTTGGATGTGGGCTCTCTGGCAGCACAGGAGTTTCCAAAAGGTCAGTGGTATAATGGCCATGGCTAGTTTTTACTTACAGGAAAAGTTGCTCAATCTTTCAGAATACAAACTTTTATTTTAAAGACAATTATTAGACTCTTACTGAGTATCACGAAGTTTCTCTATTATTTCCCACAATGGTCACATTTCACTACCTAGGTTTAAGTCAAATTTCAGAACAGGTTTTTCAAACATTAGGTAGACAGAGGGAAGAACAAAAATCTGCAGTAGCTGAATTATGCTATTTACAGTGACGTTAGACATTCACAGTCATCACAGGAATATTGTGCTTTATGATCCTTATGATTTACTGGGAGAATCATGCAAGATTCACAACACTTTACAATTCACTTGCCAATATCTCCCTCAGGCTTTGGCTTTAATGTGCTGCTGGGAACTAAGCCAGGACAAACAATGGAAGTTAGCCACACTGGTCATGTCCTGTTTGGTACCTGGCATGATATTGTGATAACAGATACCACATCCCACATCCCCTTCACTTTGGAGATATGAGTTCAAATGGACAGTTATAGTTAAGTGGTTTTACAGGCAATACTGCTCACTCACAAGATGAGATACTTACCCAAGGCCTGAGGATACAGTGAAGAGCCTCCAAGTATTAGGAAGAGGCATACCATTAAGATGTTACACATAAAATTATCACAACCCTCCAGTCTTGAATCTGACATGACTCTGATAGTTTTTGCTTCTATTGGTCATTTTAGACAACTTAAACCACCTACATTTTCCAAATTCTACAGGCAAATCTCATCCTGCTGAGAACTCGTAGGCCTCCCTAATCTCCAGGAGATGTTGTGCCTCAAAAGCTCCTGCCTGGTTGAGGTCAGCAGTCACGCTGATGACAGCTCTGTAAAACACCCTCTGGAGCTCCCCAGCCCCACAGAGGACAAGGCCTGGTTATGGATGGGGGAGGAGAGCTGCCATATGCCAATGCATGAGCAATTTTTGACTCGCAGTCAAAATCATCCAAAAAAGTCAGTATGCAGGATTTTCTGCCATATGGAGGAATTGTGATTTGGCCTTTTCCCCAGTTGTATCTCATTAACCAAAAAGGAAAGAAAAAAGGGAGGACATCCTTTTCTTCTGCACAAATCTCACCCCAGAGTTCATCCTCCTTTGAGGGACAGTTCATTGCTGGTACCTGGAAAACCAAGTCAGAGCAGAAGGAGGCTGTAAGAATCCAGGTGCTTAAGGACAGGGCTCTGAAAATTAAAAATCAAATTTTTTTTTCTTTTACACTTTGAACATGATTTCTTTCAGGCAAGAGGAAAAAGTGCTACAGAGAGACAGGACTGGTTCTACAGGGCTGAGAAAGATCAAGTAGAAAAAGAACCTCATGTTCCATGAAGTCTGCAGGGGTGCATCCCAGTGAAGGATGTTATTTCCATGTACTGCAGCATTTTGCACTAACAGCAATTTTGCTTGTGAGCTCTGTGGTCTGTTTTGCTCAATGTGGAAGGTTTGTTTAATCACAGACTTTGCTGGGATTTTGCCCTTTTCTTTTTCATAGAGACTGAGGTGGCATTACCATAAGGCAGACATTAACATGGTTTAATGTTACAGAGACGATACCGTGGCTGGTGTCCAAACAGGTCCCCACCAAAGTTGTATTTCAAAGTTATAAAGACACACAGACACCTCAGAGCCTCTGTGCTTCCTTCCGATCTTCCTCGATGTAGAAAGATGTCAGGAGGAAAAAGCCCCCTCCAAAGACCCCAACAAAAGCACAGATGACAAAGCTGTACTGCATGCTCCGGAAACTCCACTGCAGCGATGGGATGTTCCTGGCCTGGATAGCGTTGGAGATCTGGGGAGGGAACAAGGCTGCCATTAATCTGGAATAACATCTCCATCCTCTCCTGCTTTAAGCAGAATGTTTAGAGTGTGGGCCTTGAAAAGAATAAAAGAGGCAGACAGGAATGAGAGTCTGCTCCCAAAGTTTGTCAAACCCAGCACCGAGCACACCTGTACTCCACTGCTCTCCAGCTTCCAAAGGGTCAAGAAATCTCATGTTGCTTTACACCTTCAGTGCCTCCAGTCACAAGGGCAGGAAACATATTTTACCATTTCCTAGCCCATCTCCAGATTGCCAGTGCAGGATGGGCATTTGGCAGTGACCTTTAGCATTTCTTGATCCTATTCAGTAACTTTCTGCCTCCCTTACTGGCATCCAGTGGATAGAAACAGGGGGTCAAGCAGCAATACAGGCACAAGCAACAACACTCGTAAGACAGAGAAGAGATGGAAATTAACCTAAGACGAGAGTGCAGTCTGCTTTTGAACCAAAAGGCATTTGAGGAGTTATGGAGTGACATCATGAGTAAGTGGGAGGAAGAAAATACCAGGCAGCTGCTTTTTGCACTGGTGGGAGAATGAGGATGTAAAGACTATAAATGATACACATGAATTTTATTTTTGTAGACAGAAGGAAAATCTGATTTCCAGAGACTCAGTAAGATTCAACACTTAACCCAGGAACTTGAAATCTCTTCTTAACATAAACAAAAAGATAAGAGGTGAAAGCAGTCATTTTTATTCCCACATTTGTTCTTGATGGTTTGAATACACTGTGCGACTTGAAATGCATAAATACGAGACTCTTCAACCTTTGCTGAGTTTCTATGATTATTTATGACAGTTTAGGAAGATAAGAGGAAGATCAACTGTAAATGGGTACCTAGGGACTACAGCAAGCATAATGGCCATGATACAAACCTAAAGCATTTAATTTTAAAATGCTTAGTGAAAAAATCTCTGGAGGGAAAAGGGAAGAAAAATAGGCTCTGAAAAAGAAAATTCCCTGATTCTTCAGTCAGATTTTAAGCTAAAAGTTTGGCTGAAGCAGGTTAGGAAACACTATCAGGACATGAAAGCAGAAGACCTGGTGTTTAACCAACAGCAGTCATGGGAAGTGTTGGTGTATGGGTTCACAGAACATTCCAGAGGTGCTCAATACACAGGAACCCACTTGGACACAGTGGTTTTATTCCTGGGTTTATTGCCCCTGTTCTGTATGAAGTTACAAGGTTACCTGAGATTAATCTCATCTGGATAAGCTTTTTTTTGTCTTCACTCTTTTTGATGAGCTGCTCTTTAAGGTGACCTCTGCAGGTCCTGCACACAGTGACAGGCTGGATGCAGCACAAAGCCTCAGTTCTGTCTGTGCCCCAAAGAGGGCAAAGGACAGCAGGCAAGAGGCACAAACAGTTTTATCTTTCAGGTAGAAAGCTTAAATCAACAGATTGGTCAAAGGGAGAATGAACAGGACATATTTCAGCTTTTTGGGGTACCTCCCATTTTTGCATCCCATTTCAGCCATTTTCCCCAGGGATGCTGGTTATTGTGTTCCCACACACATACAGTCAGGTAAGTGTGAGGGCAGGAGTTTCCTAACACCAAGGAGCAAAGTGGTTTCTTCATTTGCCAAAAAAAAGAAGTCAGCAGGGGTATTCCCTCAGGGAGAGAGGCTCTCTTCTCTGCCAGACAGATTGTACAGTTGAGACTCTGGGTTTCACCCAGCTGAGGACAAGGGGATCCTCCTGTGTGGCTGGGCCAGCAGCAGCTGTGCAGGCACAGCTCACTCAGGCACTGCTGGCCCTGTCTGACCCTGACACTGTTAACATGGGGTGAATGTCTTTAAATAAACTTTCATACAAACTAAACTTTAAATCAACAACAAGGACTCAATCTCCCACATCAAGTAAAGTAGAAAACTCAAAATGGGTGCTTTGTTAGCTACTGTGTCTTAAAATGAATGAAGGAAGGAAATGAGACTGACAGATATAGTCCACTGGAACTAAAATTAATGAACTGCACAGAGGAACAGTATGAGGCTGATTTGCACAGAAGCACCTAAGATCAAGCAAATGTAGGAAGGGCAGACAAATCAGGTTGCAAGGAATATGGGAATTCAAGGTTAAGGTGATTTGAGACCAGAGCTTTAAAGGTCAAGTAGTATCTAAAGACAAGCATTGGACCACTTTTCTTCTGATTTTCAAGAGACCATTGACTAATTGTAAGATTTCAAACTTCAAGATTTGAACTAAGGCTTGGGTTTTAACACATTGAATTAATTTCCATGAAACTCCTCACAAAATTAGCAGAAAGTGCTTAAATCCCGTGACACTGTCTTTGCAAAAATGTATGCCTCTAGAAATGAGTCTGCAAATTTAAAATAAAAGTAAATTTATACACACTGCATAGAACTACTCACACCTACAAGCAGTGTCACATGCAAGTAAAAATGTTTAGAAAACTGTCTCTGTGTCCTAGACTCAGGGCCAGCAATTTGAGTGATTTCTGGTTTTGGACCTATGATTGTGTGAGTGTCTGTCTTTCAGTTTCTAGAAGTTTTACCCTAAGCAAGGCTCAATAAGGAGAGAATTCACTTACAATCCCAATGAGGTATGGGCTGCCTGCATCTCCCAGCAAATGGCTCACCAGAATCTGCAGGGCGATGGCTGTGGACTGTCGCCTCGGCGTCACCACGTACTGGAACAAAGCACAGCCCACAGGAGAGGGAACATTAACACAGAGAACTTCATCAGTGTCCAGCTGCTTCTAGAATATCCCAGAGACATCAAACGAGCAATTTTTATTTATTTCATATTCAAACACTGTTTACAACTTTGGAGACAAAAAAGTTATTCTGAGCAAAAGGGTACACTGCATGTTTTGCTGAGGAAAAAAACATTGAAGAAAGGAAGACACAGGAGAAAATAACAATGAAGTAGCTAAACCATGGCTCCCATGCTTCCATACACAGCTCAGAGCAGCTTGTACAGATGCATTTGGCCATGCAACCAGTAGAAGCCTCCAGCCAGTATCCCTTGCAATCACAGTGGTTTGCTAATAAGGATTCAGCACTGACAGTCTCTCCAAAAAGTATCTTATGACCTGTGTCAGCAGGCCTGGTCTAGACTCCTGGGGGGAAGGAGGGTACCTGGAACCTGGAGGAGCTGTAAAGTGTGTCAGCTGAGGCCTTGCAGACCCCTTGAAGACTGAAGGTGAGGACCCAACCTGCCAGACCAGAAAGTGGCTGGTGATATTTTGATGGTATTGCCTGTAAGTGGGAAGCACCTGAGACACAAGATACTGTTAGTAACACCACCTCACACTGATTTTGTTTTTCAGTGCACACAGTTTAAATAACAAGTTGGAGAAGATGTGGTGCACATCCAGAACATGACAAAGCATCATGTAGATTAGAGCTATTTTGTCAAATGAAATATAGTAATTTAGGGGTAATAAGAGCTCTATGCCTGTGCTACTGAAGATCAACTCTGCCTGAAGAAGCCTTTCAATAATACATTTATGCAAAAAGCATTCACAGTCAGAATGCTTCAGAAGCAATTTCAAACCTTCATGCCTTTGTTTTCCAACCACTTGCTCTTATGAGAAACAAAATGCTTAATATTTTCCCAGTCCTCTATTCTACAGTTTGGGGGGTTGTCTTGCAACTCACCTAAATGTCACTAAGTATGTCTCACACACTAAATAATAGAGTGATTGGTGTTTTAACAAGGGACAGACGCAAGGGACATGATCTATACTGTGGCTCTATCACAAACATTAACATGCATGATAAGTTGGGTTTAAAACTAAAAAAAGACCCTGCTTTCACATTTAATTTAGAGTTTTGGTCCTGCTTACCACATACTGCAGCCAGTTTCAGTAAAGAACCAGAGAACACTGGCAGTGCCCCTCTTAGGCACTTGGCCTCAAGCTTGGATAAACAAATCACTCTTAAACCAGCATTTCTGCACCCAGTAAGAGAGCTCTGGGCAGCTGGATGAGAACAGACAACCTCCTTCCTTCCTTTGCACACGTGCACCTAATGCATAACCTGCTCCATTCCTAGTCCCTCCAAAGCAGGTGTTTCTAAGCATGATAGAATATTTCTTTTTCATTAGGAATATTTCGCTAGAGTGCTTCAACGATAGTAAATATTAAATCAGGGATGCTTTGGAGATCTCTCCAGAGTTACAAAAAAACACTGTGATGTGTTGGATCATCACTGTGATGTGATGGATATGACACTGTATCCAGTCCTCAGACAGTGTGAGAGCAGAGTTATGTGAGATTGGCTGTTCTGAAATCCTTGTCACCTGTGGGATGAAGGAACAATCCAACAGCTCCTTCTCACTGAGGCCAAAGCACACTGTGGCCTAGACTGAGGGTGTGCAGTCTACCCACATCTTTTTTTCTCTCAGAACCTGCCTGGATGATGAGTATGCACACTTTGTGAACAGGTTCTCTTGTACAGAGACAAAAAACTACAATAGTAAACTCTAAGCTTGGGAAGCAGGCCTGGCTATGACAGACTGTACTAGACTGGAGACTGTCAGCTCTTGGCTCTCCAAGGTTTTCATGTCATCTGTCCTAGACTCAAATTTCTTTTATGGATAATGACAGGCTGTGTTGGAGAAATGCAAATCAAATATTGTTACACATGTAATATATCATGGGCATTGCATTCATGAGAAAAGCTAAATGTACTTTGGCTATCCCAGTGCCTTGCATCACTTCCTTACTACCTTTATTTAATATCCCATATCTGCAACTACAAGAGACTGAACAAAACTGTGACAAGAAAAATACAAGTGAAGGATGGGATGTTTCCAATAGTTTCAGGGCTCATACAAATTCTGCCTCTGCTATTACTCAGGTTCTTCTGCACAACAGAAACTATACCCAAGAGTTCAAGGCACTGTGGGATTCACTAGGAAAAGAAGAAACAGAAGATGCCCTCCCACAGGGACTCTAAAGTAGCCATGGGGTCCTGCCTGGCCACAGTGACTGCCCAGGACCCCACACCATGGCAGGAGTGGAGGTGACATCCTGCACGCTCCTCCTCCAAGGAGATCCAGCCCAGATGGCTGGACAGAGAAGCAGATGCCCCAAACAGGTACAGTTTGCAGATCCCTCGTGCTGCCTCTGGAGGTTTCAGAGTTCCCCTGCAGACTCTGCCACAGAGCTGTCAGCTAAAAAAGCAGATGGAACACACAGGCTGGTGAACACTTCTGTACCTCCCAGGGCACTTCCAAAGATAGGGACACATTGGTAGCCTTCCCAAACCCCTCCAGTTCCAGCATCTCCTACACTATTAGCTACCAAAAACCTGAAAGACAGAGTTCCATAACCTCACAGATGGCAAACACGTTTCATAAGGAATACTCAAAGAACAGCCTACCAGTAAACCAGCAATGCTACCACACTTCTCCACTTGCACATTAGGACTGTAGTTGTACAGCAGATACCTTTGTGTTTGCACTGAATAGGAGGCACAAAGGTGGCTACATGCAATGCCTCGTGATGCACCAGCCACAAAGGGAGGAATCCTTATCATGCAGTCAGCATCTTCCTTTGTCTTCAGCTCCACGGGTCGCAGGAGAAATTAATTCCTAGCTACATTGTCTGGCTAGTAGTGCCATGTGGGAAGAAAGAAAAGTAATTTTCATGGCAAAATAAGAAGATGCATTAGCAAATCCAGCTACATTATCAGAAATTCTACCAGTTCACATAGGAAACAAGGCTGAAAAAGAAATTACTGCTGTTATCTATGGCACCCTTCAGTCAATATAACAGCAGTGATACACTGAACTCATGGGATTTCAACAGGATGAAACACAGCTCCCAAGTAAGACTGCCACTGACTGAGCAGACATCTACAAATTCAGCTCAATTCCATCATTTTTCTGATAAAACAATTAGTAGCATTTAGAATTTAAGAGATCCAACCCAAAGCACATTTGTGGTAATAAACTTGATGTCTGTTCCCAGGGGAACACAGCACCACAGAGCTCTGCTACACCAGACTTTCCACCTCCCCACTTGTTGCCAATTGATACAATATTGCTGCTAACTAATCCCACAATATTCTAAAAGAAATGGAAGTTAGGGATGTTGGTCACCTGGGAGACAAGAACTTTCTTCTCTTCAAGATTTACATGGATCCAGGATATGGCAATGCTTCTCCCCACAGATTTCCTGTGGGCTGCAATGTGATGCAGCATTCCCTAAGAAAGCTGAGACTGGAGTGATGGAACTGAACAAAAGCCCTGTTCCTCATAGGCTTTGCAGTTTGGAATCAGGAAGGAATTGAAAGAAAGAGCTGATAGTAACCATCTGCCTCACTCTCCTCACCATGTATCACCATTACCTAACTCAGTGAAGTCACCTTCCCCTTTAACAGTGACAGAGGTCGGAATTAAAACGCAGATATAGAAGCTCAAAGAAAAGTAAACTGAGAAACTTAAAAAAGTTGGTGTCTCAACTCATTAAAAAGAATGGCAATGGTATTTATACTTGCTTCTGATGCAAAAACCCCCAATTATTTAAAAATAAACTGAAATAGAAGGTAAGTAAAAATGTCAGTCTGGACCAGTGATAGTTTTTCTGCACCTGTTCACTGCTGCAAGGCTTCAGCTCTTTTCTCATAGGATAATTGTTTCTGACCATTCTGTGAGAGTCAAATAAGAATCAAAACCCTCTTGGCTGCTGGCTGGGATATTAAGCAAGCAGCCAATTGACTAATGCTGACTGCATTATTTATTATTTTATTAAAATTCCAGAGTGCAGAATACTGACACGTAGAGAGCAGCAGCGTGAAAGAGAACATAATGCACAGTCAGTGTCAGCAGGACTTTGCTGAAGACCCATGAAATGTAAGTAGTTCCATTCCTTCATCTCAATCAGAATGTAAAGAAAGGTTCTTCAACTATGAAATACAAAGATAAACAGACTCATGTCAAGGCAAGGTCAGGCAGTGGAAGGAGAGTTCTGTAGTGCTTCACATCTGTTCTCTTTGGTCACTAGAGAGTGCCCAGCATTTGGCAATATACTTTCTCATCCTTTTACACAGACACTGTAATAGAGATACTTTATCTCTGCTCAGCTTGCCCACTACTTGGGTTTAGTTAGCCAATAGAGATACCAAGCAAGCTGTATATCTGAGCAACTCAGACCACAGTGCCAGTGACCTCAGGGGGAAACTTCCAGTTCCTGTGACCACAAGGGATGGTGACCTGTGCTCCACTGGAGTCACAGGCTGCAAGGTTTACCTCCTGTCCTCCTTGTGAACTGCTATTGTGCATCACTGCGTGTTGTGCTACACATGAAGGCACTCACTGTGGTTCTTAAATGAAGGATTTATGATGACCAGGGAGTTTGCAGCAGCAATCTGCAAATACATTTCAGCTCCCTTAGAATGAAACACTATTACATAAAACGGGAAACGCTCATGTGACTCTTGCTTGGGAAGAAACAGTTAAAGATCTCTGTTCTGCTGTCCCTTAACTTTGTGCCTTCTCTCACTTCTCCTTATGGCTTTACAAAATTTCCCCACTTTCAGTGCCACCTGCAGCAGCATTGTGCCTGTACCACACTTGTCTGAACAGTCCCTGTCTCACAGGGACTTGAGAGGGACTTTCCTGCTTGAAATATTTGGGTCACCATCACATCCACAGTTTTTCAGCACAGGGATCCCAAAGTAAAGAGTTTGGGTCCCTTGGGTGATCTGGTACTGTACTCTTCATAGAAAAGGGTAGTGTCAACTTAAATATTTTGTCTTATGCCCATGGGTAGCAACAAAAGAATTGTCAATCATATAAATAACTTTGGTATTTAAATCAGTTTTCTGCAGTCTGACTATCAGATATGAGCATTTCTTTGCTTATTGCATCGATAAACCACTTTCAACTTGTTCATATTATGGATTATTAAAAAAAAAGGTCATATAAACTACTTGGTAAGACTATAATGATCTGTGTAGTTCAGTGATCATAGTATCTGCCCCAGGGTTTACATAGACATCTATTAGTGACTGTGGAGCTACAACCTAAATGAAAGGTTGCCCAATTTTTATTTAGAGTAAAAACTCAAGTAAAATTACTAACTCTAAAAACCTTTGAAATGATAAAAAGAAGCTGCTCATCACAGTCTAGACAAACTGTGCTACAAGATGTGTGCTTTTCACATCACTCCTTTCTAAAGAAATTACTGATGACAGAATCCAAATGAAATCATGCACTGCTATTCCTTGGCTTGTGGTGTCAGTCCTGCAATTCCCAAGAGCCCCCTAAGCATCACTGCTGGCCTGATGCTCTGGCAGTGTAGCACCACTTATGACTTGGACTTGCAAGAGCTGGAATCCATCTGCACTGTATTCTGAACTAAGGGGAACTTGCTAATAGTTCATGGACCATCAACTTTGCCTCATTTGGATCATCCTTTCAAACCTCTGGAAAACAAATAGAAAACCTGATTATAGACAAAAAATGACCTTGTTTCTGGTGCAGACCATTTTCTAGCAGATATCTGACAACACGAAGCTGTACAGAAGCCCAAAATACTATGGGTACAGGCAGCACTAGAGAGTACCACATGCATGAGTTCCATCCAAATCAGGACATCTTCCTGGGATTATAATAACTTGGACTACTGCACCACCACACCCTTATTGCCACTGGCATCCTTGCCGATCAGTACATTGTGGCAGTGATTCCAAGCAGGATACCAATAAGGGGATTCTCTGTAGGAGTTTGTTCATCTGTTCCCAGAAAGCCACCAAGAGGCAGGCTTAAGAACAATATTACATTGGCAAAAAACTTGAAATAAGGAAATGGTTTCATGAGAACTTACCAGCAGTATGTCTGTCACAACAGCCCAGTTTACAGACAAAAACAGTTCTCCAAATGCAATAAAAATCTGCAAAACAGAAAAAAAGCAGTGACTGTACTATACTATGCTATGCTATGCTATGCTATACACTGTATTGCCCTTCTATACTGTGAAGAGGAGGCAGGCTCATTGACTGTGCTTATCTATGTAAGAGTTGTCCTACATACCCATTACTTCTAAATTAAACACCTCTGTCTATGCTTACAAACACTAACTTCATCTTAAAGGTGGGGAAAGGAACCAAAGAAGGTGTTTGAGTCACCAATCCTCAGCAGAAGAGCCAAAATAGGAAACATATACCACCCTCCCAAATTAACTGCTATGAACTAGTGAACCCAAGAAGAGAAAAGCAAGATCCGTGGAAGAGAAACAATTCAGCAGAGGTTTACAAAGTGCACAGGGATGCAAATGAAGCCAAGTGAACACCTTTGTGCCAGTACAAGTACTCTTAAGGGCTCCTTCAGAGAGAGAACTTCCAAAATGGAATGGACTCCAAGGAACAGGCAGTCTCAAACCCCTGCTGTCCTGTGGGAAATCCCTAATCCATCACAGATGGAGACGCAGCCATGAGGAAAAGGGGTAGGGCACTGAACAGTTCTTACAGCTGTGGTCTCAGAAGATATTAACCCTTTCAGCCAGCCCTGGACACAGACTGGAGCAGCCTGCCCAGACTAAGCGAGACTTAAAGGAGGAAAAGGATTAAAGTTACACCATTGAGGTGGAGCAGTGCTAGAAAGCAGAATCTCTTCACAAACACAGGCCACAAAGTCACCTGGCACAATATTCTTATCTACTAATCAGACTGATGGCACATTGTTACAACAGGTGCCAGCACTGTGTTTGGTAAGGTCTTGGTCAAGATGTTGTCCCTGCTTAATGAAAACACAGTCTAGGAAAGGCACAGTGACAAACTCAGATGTTTTTGGAGGGGTGGCTTACATTCTCCTAAGGAGAACTAGACCTAGCATACCTAGGATATCTATAGATATGCTGTAGGTAATAGAGATAGATAATAGACCTAGGATATCCATACATCCTGTGGTTCTTGGCTGTTCTGTTGTTTACTTCTCCAAACCAGTTTGGGGAATAAAGTTCCTTGAAGCACTGAGACACTTAGTACAGACCATTATCCAGACATCTTTTCCTCCACAATACTTTATATTAGATATAAAGAAGAACTTCTTCCCTCTGAGGGTGGGGAGGCCATGGCACAGGGTGCCCAGAGCAGCTGTGGCTGCCCCATCCCTGGAAGTGTCCAAGGCCAAGTTGGACAGGGCTTGGAGCAACCTGGGATAGTGGAAGGTGTCCCTGCCCATGGCAGGGGAGTGGAACTGGATGAGCTTTTAGGTCCCTTCCAACCCCCAACCCTGATTCTATGATTCTCTGATTCTATGATTCTAACAAAAGGTATAATTTGGTAGTTCCAACCAAATATATTGATCCTCTCATCTAACACAGACTGGCAAATTACACTGTTGTTCTCTACCTTTAATGACAAAAAACCCCCTGAGGAAGACACTATGAGTGGAGCTATGTGGGACTCTGAGAAGCAGAAAAGGACAATGGCTAATTCTTCTGGGCACTCAGATCCCCGGTTTTGGATTCAAAAATAATCTTCAGTTTCACATTTTGCTTTGTGTACACACACTCAGGCAAATCCACTTGTGTTTTCTCTTGGTGTAAAGGTGTTTTTCTGCAGGAATACACATTCCTGAGGAGTCAGAAGGAAAACCTCTTTGAACAAACATTACTCTTAGAAGCAAAAAACCTGCAAAAGTGCCCTTTCACACAGAACTGTTGATTACTGTAATTTACTTTACTTTACATGTTAATCATGGTGATTTTGGCTGTGGAGTCACAGGAAAAAAGCACAGGAGTCTTTCCCTAGCTGTTACCAGATTACAGTTGAAATAGGGTTTACATTCTGTTCCCTCTTACAGGGATTTTTTGTAATTCCTAGTAAGTTTCTGTTTTCCCCTTTACTGAGAATGGAATTTAAGTGATTTATACTTCAGTTTGCATTGCCAAAAGCTTGACTTTGAAGATCAGCTAGTGATCTGGGGCTTTGAAGGTGAGGCTAAATTACTCTTAGCAAGAGCAGTGTGTATTGTACAGTCCCAACTACACCAACCTTTAAGTATTCAGAGAGCAAAAATAAATAAGAATACTAAATTAGCCTCAAAGCATTAAAAATTAACATAAGATTGAGACTTGCTTTAACTACATTTTTGCATAAGGGACCTGTTTCAGTGCAGCTAAATGCATAGTTACTATTCTGTTCTTCAGTGTGGGCACTCTGCAGGACCTGAGGCCCAGTTTTTGTGCTCTGTCTGCCCTTTATACTGTACCAAGGACTGCCCAGCATGGCTCTCACAGGACCTCAGCTATGGGAGCATCAGAGCCCAGAGCTTACCTGGATACCTTGTCACAAGTCACTGAAACCTCTTAATGGTCTAGTAGACTGCAGAGAATTCTGCAAAAGCCACCCCTCGCCTCCTCCTCCCCCTTCCCATTCTCCCTGGGATGCCAAAAGACATTTTGCTAATTGTCACTTACAAAAGTGGAAAGGATATTTGTCTGGGCCACCATCAGAGCTATGTAGAGGCACAGGGCAGACATGAACATGCTTGTGGCACAGATCAGAGGATCAGCTTTGTTGTTTATCTTCCTTAATCGTCTTGCAGCTTCCGCCCCAGCAATAATACCCAAGATTCCTGTCCCAATGGTGATGCCTCCAAATATTAGGCTGGTGACAAAGCAAAGGATTCAGCTGAGCATAGTAAGACTGTACTGTGGAAAAATAAATGGTGTTAGCTTGTACCTGTAGTTTCAGAGGAATCTTTAATGGGGAAGTTGAATTTTATTCCACTTGATGTGACCCTCCCACTCCTTCTAAATGGATGTAATCTCAAGCCTCAGCTGAAGCTATGGCTTTGCAATGGCTGCTGTATCCCGTGGAGAAGATATTTGCCCATTTACAGAGCAGGTGTTATGCACCTAGGCTCAGGGAGGGCTCTGCTCAGTACGACCTGGCTTGGACATGCTGTGATTTAGAGGAGACACAGCCATCGTGGCTACCCTGCGAATCAATCTCCCCAGTCATCCCTGAAACACAGATGGAGTAACCCTGTATCACAATCTGCTGCCTTGGAAGAGATCCTAGCACGTGGAATGATACACATCTAAATTACAACCCTCTGGTTAGCACAGCTGAGTCACTTCTCTGACTATGGGAAACACCTACCACTTCCCAGAAGAATTCAAAGAATACTGAATAGGTAACTACTGCCAGGTCCACATAGCATTTTCTGAACACAGAGTTTCCAATACCATTCAGCTTTGTGTGTCTGAAAATGCAAATGTCTTCAGGAACCACAGATTCATGTTTTGAAAGAATATGTCTGAATAGTTTAGAAGATTCAGCTTCCAAAGGGACTTGCATGTGTGCTTTGGTCTCTGTCCCAGTGAGACCCCCCCAATGACAAAGCAAGTCTCTTGCTCAAGATCAGTGGTGCCACTGCATTGTAATTCTCTGAAGCCAAGCAGGGACAGGACCAATCTATTCTGAGCACAAGCACTTCTGAATATTTTAGAGTGCTACATGGTAAGTTCTGTACATTTTCCTGAGCTTTTTCTAACTGCAAAGCAAAGGAACCAGCTGGGACATGATCTGTTCCTTTAAACTACAGAATATCCACTTCTTAATTTCTTTCTGGCTGACTAGGAAGAACTCAATAATTCTACAAGGGAAAAAAAAAGGTATTGCTATGCAAGATAACAAACTTCAAGAAAATTTGTACTCTCCCTGCAAGTTCTTCAGGATTCTGATCCATCACTGACTATAGCTTGATAGTGACATTACAGATTGTCACTAGGCAGAATAATCTGAGAGATTTGTTCAAGAGAGGCAAGTTCCAAGGTGACATTAGTTGATTGAGGCATTCATGGATTGTGTTTAGAATATTCATGTGTTGTAAACTGTAGCTGAAATAAACCTGCAGCTGGAATAAAAGAGAACAGCCAAAACTAAATCCAAGCATAGCTCAGTTGACAGGGAGGAGAAAAGTACAGAAACCTAGTACTGGGGAAAGGCTCCTATGGGATCCTTTAGGGTCTGAGAATGCTCACTTATCTCTCTGATCTGTTTGAAAGTGTTTGCACAAAGACCTGAACAAGAACTTCACACTGCCTATTTATCTACCTTGAAAGGACTGAGACTTGAATCAGTTGTGGTGCCATTTGAGTCTGTGTTTCCAAGGAGCCTAAGTGACACGGTCCTGATCCTTAAACAAAGTCTGGAACTGCTGAACAGCCAGAGGGAAAAACATCTTTAAAGTATCTCTGGGCAGGTCTGGTAATGTGCAGCTCAGTTCCTCCAGCACTATCAGGTCTGACATAGTAGTTTATATTCTGTTTCTTTACATCCCCTTGGAATAACAGTCCAAAACCAGCCTTATGCTGCTTCTGGCATGAGCTTATGCCAAGGTTATATTTAAAGCATCCTATAAGAAGCAGTACATGAGGTTAAACTATCAGATGCTCTGTTTCACTTCCCTGAAGACCATGTCTGCTCTAACAACACTACTGTGGAATAATAATTGAGAAGTGGATTAGAAAACAAACAAGAGGCCAACACCTTCAACTTAACAAAGGAAGTACTTAAACTGCATCTGTAAACAGATACAGCCAAACATCTTAAACTGTTCAGCTTCCCTCATCTGCCTACCCTGAGGCAGACTCCTGTGTTTCACTCTCTTCCCAGTACTGTTCATTGATAAGTAATGTGCCACTGGTGGCATTCAGGGAAGGACAATTCATTTCCCATTGAAGGGTTTTGGGATGACTCTTCAATCCCTCTGGTTTTGCTACAACTTAGAAATCACTTCTGAGTTGACTCAGTTATTCCATTGCAGAAAAACAGAAAAATCCTATTAGCAGAGAACACATTCAAGGTGTGATTACTGCTTTTCCCTTTAATTGTCTTTGCCTGGAAAGGCCACACAGTAAGCACTTAGCTCTTTGACATCCATTACCAAAGCAGAAACAGAAACAAGACTTGGGATACCTCCCAGAGAAAGGGATACTTGTATGGAGACCACTGACAGGGAGTCAGTCCCAGTGCTCACTGAGGAAACTGCTGAGGGAAGCTGTGAAGACTCAAGAGGAACACTAAATACATATTTGTATTCTGGACAACACATGGTGAAGAAAAACTTCTCTTCCTTGGTGGGGAAAAGGGATCTACAAAAAGGTGTGTTATGACTACTTCAAAGTGTACATTTACTAGTGCAAATTCCCCTTCTTCTACAATATTTGATGCTATTCATGCATCTGCATTGGTCTGGACATGCTCTGTAAGCAGAGCTCTGCTGGCAGCTATTCACAAGATCCTGGTTTGATGTGATGATATGATACTACATCAAAATCATCAAACTTCAAGCTGGGAGCCACAATGAACTCACCAACATGGCACGGATTATAAAAACAGAGTAAAAATAAGATAATAGGCAAGTTACTAAAACACAGGATTTAAATATACTTAAATGGGCATTGAAGTAACTTGGGATGCAGTCATTTGTCAACTAAAAGCTCTTTGGTAAAGCTGCTCCTTTTTCCCCACAACTGTTGCTATTACTGCTTCTTCCCACTTTACTTAAATAGGGCTGGCAGCATCTTTCCAGTTAACTGAGTGATTATAAACAAACAAACAAAGGGGAGTGTCTCAGGTACCTGGAAGCAATTTAACATTCTCACCCCATTGCCTTCACAAGAAGTGCTGGGTCACATCCTCCCTTCCAGCTTTGGAAACAAGCTGTGATTGAGCACTGTGCAGCGTTCCCAGGTATGCTCCCACAGGCACAGCTCACCTGTTAGATGAATTGCATGATTCTTGGAGGCATGGTGGGACAATGCCCTGGACAACCTGAGCTCTGTACAGAAACAGTGGCATCCACATTCCCAGGGCTCCAGTGACAAAGGCCATGGCAGTCAGACCCAGTGAGGAACAGACAAAACTACAGCTGAAAGTCAAAAGGAAACAACTGAGAGATATTAGAAAGAATGGTGTGTGAGGACAAAGGCAAAACCTACCTGCAACACCCAGGATTTCAGGCAATAAAAAACCAATTCATTCAGACATCTTATAATCAAAATCCACTCCCTTGAATATCTGAACTCTGATCAGGCTTTATTATGAAATTCAACAATAAAGTACTTATTAGAGCAAAGGGTATGACCTACTGATTTCATGTTAAATCCTGGTCTCTTGCAGATTTCATGCCAACTTCTGCCAAAACAATTGCTGTGAATTTTTTGATAGCAGAAGTATAACAATAGAGAGTGAGCAAGAATTTAATGGCTTAGTAGCTAAAGGAAAGGGTTCTATGTGCAAGCCTAAATGCCTCAGGTTTTAAGTTGTTTCTGCAACCAGTGTAAATGAGACCAACATCTGCATCTTCCAAACTGTGAAGCTGCAGTGGCTGAAGCTCTCCTTAACTCTACCTGAGTGAGTAAAAATAGACTCAATCTCCACAGCAAGTTTCAGACAAAAGGAGAAGCATTTTTGAAAACTGTCCAAACCTTGTCTCCTTCCTGCCCTATTCTAGAAGAAAATAAAATTTTTGCCAGACTCTTTGTCATTAATAGCTCAGGAGAAAACCCCCCCTTTAAGGTCAATAGGGATGTATGAAATCTTAAGACAGCTGCAAATGATCAGGTGACCACCACACTGAGGATTTGTTAAGAAATGAACCCAATTCTCCATTTTTTAAAGATAAAGTACTCTTGGACTTGATTAAAAGTGGAACCACATAGTTTTTTGGCAGTATGCCTTTATGCTTTGGAAATCAATTGCCCAAGGAAAAGAAAATGAAATTTTTTTTTTTACACTGGAACATCTCTGTAGGAAAGCAACTTTGGAGATAGTCTAGTTGTTGAAATGTCAGAAAGGTTAATGTTTGATTCATGAAATTTTTTTTTTTTTTTCACTTCAGGGTGTAGTGCCTACAAATTGTGACCCTACAAAACCAACCTCTAGTGTACCTGCTGTTCAGGATATAAAGAGGATGCACATTTAGATAGAAAGACAGATAGAAAACGCTGGACCGCCTGGAAGAACACTCCAAACACAAAGGTCCCAGGAAAGCAAGTCTTTAAACGAAAAGCGTTGGATGGGGAAAGCAGCCTGCGGGCACGGCAGCGCGGAGCCGGGTCTGGCGCAGCTGCACAGCGGCACCTGCTGTTCCCGAAGCCGCTCGGGCTCCTCGCCCTGCCCCGGCCCGGCCGGTCACCGGCTGGCTGCGGGGTCACAGCAGCGAGGAACCTGTTCCAGTCCGGATTCTACTTCGTCCTGCAGGTCAGCTGCATCTTTAATTTTTGTGTGGTTAAAAGGAAGATGTTATCTGCCACAGCCACAGCTCAGCCCGTCAAAACACATGGACAATTATTTTATAAACCATATTGGGGTCCCACAAACTCTGACCTCATGCACAGCAGGCTCCCAAATCCCACAGAGTGCCTCAGACATGCTAATCCAACCTTCCTCAGGCGCTAAGAATTACAAATAAACTTATGCCAGAAAATCATGCACTTTTACCAATCTAGCTTCTGTAGGGAAGGAAAAATTTAGTAGAAAGTAGAGCTTTGGATTTAAATAGGACCAAACTGCCATCATAACTTCGCCCCCTTCCCCCTCCTCAAAATAGGAGGATAGAAGAGGCAAAGAAATTTTTTAACTCTTTTGCAGCATTCCTGTAAAAAATGGAAGAAAGATTTTACTGATGGTATTTCCATCCTCTTGCATACAGCATGTGGCTCAAAGGAGCAAAGCAGGACTCAGTGGACATATTCCTTATAATGGAATGGTGACTCCTCAACAGAGGGAACCTTTGTAGCTCAAACCACTTACTTCTTGACAAGTGATCCCACATCTTGACACCAAGTACTCTTGGCAGCTCTGTGTACATCTGGCTGCTCATCTGCTCTTCGTATCATGCCGGAGATGCTCAGTGCTCTGTGTGCTGCTGTCTTTCTCTGGATCCTGTGAGGGACCAGTAGAATCAGGAGAAGCAGTGCCAGTCCTCCCATGCAAGGAGTCACCTGTAGACACAAGGTTGGTTAGATCAAAGATATCTGTTTTCTTATAGTGAGAACTCCCCAGCAATTCCAATTGCATTAGAACCACTATCAGAAAATTGCAGATATGTTCAGAAATAGATGTGTGCTGGTTTAGGTCATATTTGTAAAGAGAAAGAGTGACTTTGGTGACTTTGAAGGAAAGATAATAGATCCTTCCTCCCCATCATACAGATACATGATCGCTCCTCCCTCTGATTTTAGAGAAAAACATGTGAAGAAAGAAAACTGTACTGTAGTATTCTAGCCACAAACACAAGAATCACTGATGCTGTCACCAGCATTACCTAAATAACATCAGTGTTACTCCAGTAAATACTCTGCCCCACTCACCTGCATGTGCTAGCTGATTTTGTATACAAGGCATATGAGGCTCTGACAAAGTGCTTCCAAAGCACTGGTTGTCTCAGTGAGAGACATCATGATGACATGACTAGAACAGAAGAGGTTATTTTCTTGAAACCCTCAAATAACAGAAGTTGTTCCCAACAGCATTCCAGAAAACTGGTCTTACCAGTATAATGATAATTTTACCTTCAAATTCCTCTGTTTGAGGAGGTCTTGGTGCAGTAACAACCATTCCAAATGTGCCCTCAGGTAAGAGGAACATCAGCACCTGCCCTGGCTGCTGTACAACTTCACCCACACCTATCAGAGCGAGGCAGAAATCTGCCACTTGTCCTGCAGGAAAACTTCTCCTAAACACCACGTTCCTGACCTGTCAGAGGGTAGGAAGTCCTCCCACTGCTCACCTTTAACACAATGAACATAAAGAATGCAAACCCCAGTGATGATTTTGATGTTATGGTGAATGGAAGTGAGTGACTCACCCTGAATGCCCAGTGCCAGTCACCCGTGCTTTTTGCCATGGCAGCTGCCAGCATATAACCAAAGCCACTGCAAACAACAGAAAGGAATGGCCAGTAAGCACCAATGAATTTTGGATGGCTGAAATGACATGTCTTGCCAGCTAAGGAGAACACACAGAAGTGTTCTGTCATAGTTTTCCAAAGGGATAAACAGAAATAACCCTCATGGTGTGTGCTAGTCTGCTTGCCAGCCAGCATTAAAAAGAGTCTAACCTCCTCAGAGCAGACTTGAGATGATGACAGTAATGTCCCAGATTCCCCTTGGAATACATATTCTGTAGAATGACACGGCAAACCTGGATCAAAGAGCCCATAAAACATTTTATTACCTACTCCCTTTTGTGCTAGCCAAAGGAATTATGCCCTGCAGGAATTTCTTTAGTTTTAATCTGCCTTCTGGTCCCAGCCTTGACTGCCTGTTCTGATACAGTGTATGCCTCTAAACCATTTGAAAAACCCTTCTCCACCTTTTCTGCAGACACAATGCCAATTTAACTAAAAGAGGAGAGGGAAGTACCAGTTTCTCCTAGGGAGACATTTAATGGACGGTAATTGAAAAATCTGTCAAATAAACTAATATCTAAAAGCTTTTGTCTTCCAAAACACAGAATTAAATTACATATTCTCATGCATATTCTCATTATATATTTCCTTTAGAATTGATTCAATATTTTATTCAAAGCTAGAGTTTCCAGAGTCGAGATTCTCCCTAAAAATGTTAGGGGGAAAAAGCAAATTTTTTTCAAGGTAAGTAGAGAAATACACCTAATCAGCTCTATTCAAACTTGCTAAGGAAGTGACAAATCCCTTTGTAAGAGCCAATGAAGAAATACATCAAAATAAATCTGATTAGGGCTCAGGGTATATTGAATTGCAGGTGTGGTCAGACAGAATTTCAAAAGGCCACTGCAAGAAAACCAACCTTCCCACTGGAATGAAGATGTAAAAGATAGATAACACTGTGGTCCTTTTTCCTTCCTCAAACAGGTCTGCAATGATGGTAGGTGCTATAGTGGAGTAACTGGCAGAGCCAATGCCAACCAGCCCTCGTGAAAGAACAAATATCCTGTAATGCTGCAGGGAAAGGACATATTATAGTCAAAAAAAAGTCCATGCAAGAAAGAAAGCTTACTGTTAAAGAGGGGCATTTTAATAGATGAAATCTACCAGAGGAAATCAGAATTGAACTGCCTTTTGCCTATGTCTGTATTCCCTTCACTCACACCTGCTCCCCTCACATCTCACTGGTTGGCTTTCTCTTTCTGCACAGCAGTGACTTCTCAGAGTGACACCCAGAGGGAATTTCAGGGCAGGGTGGATAGAGCACATGTAACCAACAAGCTGCCACTCTGTAAGGTCATAAACTACAAACATTCAGGACAAAAATAAAATCCCATCAATCGCAACAATGATGTGTGGGTTCTCTATTGCCTAGGCTGGACTCCAGCATCCTACAAGGCACTCCTGCATGAAGTATATTTAGTCCAGGCTTAAGGCTCAGGAAATGAGTGGTCACTGCTGCTTTTCCAAATGAGATTAGAGAAGGACTCTATCAAGTCCTGCAAGATGTATGCAGGTTATTTTCATAGCACCCTCTAAAAAAGCAACATACCGACTCAGTGACAAATGAGCTCCCTAAGGTCACCCCAGACCAGAAGAAAATTCCAGCTCCAAGGATGATTTTCCTGCTGTAGCGATCTCCAAGGTATCCAAAGATGGGGGCAGCCAGCATGTAACACAAGGTGAAGACTGAAAATCCAACAATGAACAAAGATAATATTTGTCTAATTATTTTTGTCATATGTACTGCTCACCCCTCAGATAAACTCTGGTTATTTTTAGGGGAGGGTTTAAAGGCAGGCTGAGTTTGTAGGACTAGGAGGGGGATTGTTATTTGGAAAAAGACAAATGCAGACTCAAAATATCTATACAACAATAAAATGCATGTGAATTACTCAACTTAGATATTTCTGGAGAAAGCCTTCATCTTTTGTGATTCACATACTGTGGGATTTTTGAAGGACCTGACTCCAGTCTGACTTTCAGTTTTGCATTATAGTCAGCCTGCCCACAAGTGGAAGTGAGCAATACCACATACAAGGAGGAACTAGAAGAGGTAAGTAACTGGACTGTGTTTTAGGAGCAGACCACAGAGGGGCAAGACAAAGTCAGCTGTCTGAACTGAGATTTTATTACCTGTTTGCAGCAGACCTGTCTTCCCATCGCTAAGCCCAAAGTATTTCTGTATATCCAACAGGACCCCTGCAACAGAGGCAGACATTGAATGACAGCAAAGCACCCTGCTCAGTCCTGGTAACTGCTAACTCAAAAACAGGGCTTGCAGCATATTTAGCTTTTAGTTTAGATGTAAGCCATTACTCTACCACAAGCACAAGAACACAAGGAATTAAAAATTCTTATCACTATAGATAAAATTAATGATCTTCCCCGATAAGAGTCTTATGAGAGTCAGTTTACCCACTGTTTCAACCACACCTGTTCTGCTTCTTTTATACCATTAGCAACTAAGTACACAAACAATTTAGAGTTCAAAGTTTAATGGACACAATGTGGAACAAAACCGTGGATGTTAAGACAAAAAGGTCATTTTCTTCTCTATACCATGCCAGAGCTGCAGCTCTTCCATCTCACCTATCTTGTGTTTCCAATTTACACTGCTGAAAACCAATTAAAAATAGAAGATACTGCTTTGAAAAAAGCATACCTGTACTCCAGTGTTGAAAGATATCAATTAAAAAAGACATTTACTTCTCATGCCATTTCAGTTTTTCTCAAAATAGATAAAGTCATAACATTGATAAGAGGATGAAACTACCACCACTTAAAAGAACAAGCTCTGTGTAATTTGCCTGCTGTGCTCACAGGAGGTCATCTGCAGCAGAAGGGAGCGGGTGAGGTCAGCAAGAGGCATCCCTTCTCCCACACTGTGTTTTACATGTTGTGCCATGAACTACAGTGCTACAGCCACTTAAAAGCAGTGTGGGACCAGCTAATTTAAAGCTAAATCCATGTTCTCCCACAGTCCCCATGGCTGCAGCATCAGTCCACTCACTATTTACTGATGTGACTTCAAGTCACTGTAGATCAAGGTCCAGCCTAACAGCAGCTTCAGAGGTTTACAGCTGTTTCTCAGTGACTCTTGAACATATTTTACATTTAGGGGTTTCCTAATGGTTTCAAAAGTTCAAACAAGTGATTTAATTCAAGCATTTTGCATCATTAAAACAGAACAATCAGTTATATCCTTCCTTTCTGGCAGCCAGTGATCAGTGCACAGAAATACTGTACTAGAGGAATTCAGGTTTGGTCTCATGGAGTATTTAGAACAAATCACAGCTAACAGGACTTGAACAGAACCACAGCTTCATCTCAAACTAAGATTCACACTGAGCACCATTAAAATGTCATCCCCTCCACATAACTAAAATAACTGACCCTACAAGATCCTGGCAAATTACAAAGCATTGATTTGAATAGCTTGGTGGACAGAAAAGAGGGGAAAGGTCTGCATGGTCACTAATTTCAACAAACTGAAGTCAGCAGACAATTAAGAGGAAGAGCTTGTTTTCTGTGATGCAAACACTGTCAGAGCCTGTGAACAAAACTATCCGGAAACCACAACTTTGTAACTGCTGCCCCTTTACTTCTAAGCAGAAACTCACACCTCCCCTTCCTCCCTTTCCTGTTAGCTGGTACCTGACAACATGGTCATACACTTGGACAGCCAAACTCAAATGCACTGTTGCAAGAATTCTGCAGTGGCACTGAATTCCAGCAGGTGACCAGTATATTGCTGTGGTATAAACTGCAGCTTACAGACTTCCCCCATGGCCCAGGAGTCACAGAACTAAGTAAAAAGAGGTTTAGTCATGCAGTGTAGTTAAAGGAGATGGTTCAAAGGCCTGGGTACTATCCCCACCTCTGCTCTTGAATTCTTGTGTGTCCCTGAAGGTACCTCACTCACAAGAGCATGTTGGGAAATGTTTAAGCTCTTAGCGGGTTCAGGAGCCCCTGGAATGAGCCAAATGGCTTCTTGATCTTAACCCTCCCAAGGGGATACCCTTCTAGCATCCACATTCTTCCTTGAAGATATTTTCATCCTCTTCTGTCCCCTGCCCTATTCCAAGGAAAGTTACTTGACAACAGAACCCATACACAGAAGTTTTTCACTAACAGCCTTGCAGTGTCATTCAGCATGCACTCCTACTGCACTCCTACTTGCTTCCTTCCCTCTTGTGCTGTTAAAAAGTACTCAAAAAACCAAGCTCAAACTCTTAAACCCACTACACTCTCCATTTTTAAAGATACTGACTGAATGTCCTAAATTTCTGAATGGTCAAAGTAGCAAAATAATTACTTTGTGTACTGTAACTAGGTTATAATTCCAAATTCAATAATTCATCCTTTGGGTTTTTTCAAGGTTTAAAAACATTTCTGTTTCCCAGGCCACTCAGAAGTAAAACATAGCAAGCTCACAACAAGTGTTTCCCCATTTTCTAAATCAGATCCCTGGAAGCATGGTAGATGCTCAGGAGTAGTACTAAATAGAAGAATTTACACAGATCACAATTTATATGGGAGAAAAAAACCATTGTTTCCCTCCGATTGACTATAAGCAACTCTTGGTTGTTTTCAGCTAGGGAAAAAAATAGTTTAAAAATCATATTTTGGAGGAAGGATATTATTTATTAAACAACAAGTCATAATTTGGGTGGGAGAAGGCTTAAGGAAGTGGGTCTCTATTCTTTTTCCACGACCATGTTCCACTCTTCATTGCAGAAATTACACGACTGCCAGCAGCTCACAAGGAAGTTAAGCCTTCCCTAAACAAACTAACATGGATAACAAAGTTATCACAAAGATGACACAGTTTTTGAACTTGTAACGGAGGGAATAGCATCAGTATTCTTCAGATAAAGGAATACCATACAGAATCTACTGGATGCAAAGAAGGCCTTCTAAACTGCTCTGTAGAGTAAAGAGAAGCTCCTTAGTCAAATCTCTGTAGAATCCAGCCTGGTCCAAAAATGGACCAGTCGCTCTGTATGCTAAAGTATGTTTATAGGAGACCTAGATGTTGAAGTATTATTTTATTTTTATAAGCATTCTACTAACTATTAACATCTAATAAATCACTCCTAGGTCTTTCCAGATTTATAATTGGAAGTTTCATTAAAAGTATGATCAACACCCTAAAGCAGATAAATGAGAAAAAGTAAAAAGACATAAAGCATATCTTTACTTTAGAAACATTTTTAGAGTTTAGAAACATTTGTAGAGCTGTTAAGAACATAAATTTCTTTTTCTTTAGAAGAGCAAAATGGGTTCTCACCTGGCACAATGAACCAATCAATGAAATTTATTAAATTCCCAAAGCACAGCACGGCAACTACCAGGCAATCCCTCTTTGTTGGATTGTTCCTTGACACAGACACTGATGGACATCGCGTCCCATCTGCTGCAGCAGCTCCGTAATTCTGTCCCTCAGGCAGTGGCTGGAGCAGCAAGCCTGTGTCTTCATGTTCACAGGGGGGTTGCATGGTTCCAGTGCAGACACTCAGTAGGGATGATGAAGCATTTCCTCACACAAAATTGATGTGCTGGGGCTATGAGGAACTTCAATCACTACGGTCATTTCCGGCACTGAAGCACAGCCACTAAGAACTGAAATGAAATGTTCCTTGCAGTCAGAAAAACTTACAAACAAAAAAGCTGCACTGCTGTGCTTTGCAAAAGTGCTGAAGACCATGGCCTTGAAGACAAGGAAAAGTAAATGTAAACAAAAGCAAAGTAATCCATTGTGCACCCAAGAAACAAAACAACTCTGCAGTGATCTCACAGAAACTAAAAATGCAAAAACAACAGTATTCTTTGTTGTGAGTGAGTTGTCAGAGCTAAAAATAGTCTTTCTACAGAAGAAAGGGAAAGGAAGAAAGGAAGAAAGGACACAATCATCCTTTAAAACAGGGCTGTCTTCCCCCTTCTCCCCCCAAAAACAGGTGCAAAAGGGGAGGAGGAGAGGGCACAGGAAGGCATTCTTGTTCTTTTGGCACATGTAGCCACCTTTATCTGCCTCCTTTCTTCTGTCCACTCAGATTTTTAGAAGTATTCAGTCACATGTCTTTTGAGCGACTTTATGGATTACCAGCTTCAGAAGCTAATTTATTTTTTGCACCCTGTTAAGAAAATTTAAAGTGAAAATTACCAGCAAAGTCTAAGAGTTTAAGAGTGAGGCAGCTAATTTGAATAAGGACTGCTTATGGTTTATGACTCATGCATGAAGACACCGGTCTGTGGTTGGGCTTTTTTTAAGAACTGGGTATTTCACACTTTAGACTAACTGAAAAACAAAATAGCACCTACCATTCTCGGCCCTTTTGCAAAATGCAGATTCCTTCGCTTCCACGTGCTCAACACGAGTATTTCATTCTGTCTTCTGTTTCTTTTATCTCCCTTTTTCTCTGCTATAGACCACAGAATGTTCTCTGAGCGATGTAACCTTATCCATCCTATCCCAGTGCTTAACTAAACCAGCGAAGTCAAGAGTTCCTTGGAAGTTCTTGGAAGCAATAAAGAATCAACACAATTTTGTAGAAAGCAAGAGTTTTATCTCCAACCGCAGCCGTGGACAAAGGAAGAGCAGAAACACCTATTTACGTTAGCAATTCGAACGCCTTTGAGCAGCTCCTCGGTGCCGCCCCGCTGCGCCGCTGGGTGGCGCCCCAAGGCCGGCGCGGCGCCCCAAGGCCGCCCCGCCCGCTCCCGTCTGGCCTCCGAATCCTTTCCCGGGAATATTTTCCATGTTTGATGCCCAGCCACAGCTCAGACCTTGTAAGGAAGGCCTCACGGGGCAGCTCATCAGGGTTTAACTCTCACTTTGGATAGTTTAAATGTCTCTTGATCCAAGCGTCCTCGGAGTACCCAGGCCATATCCTGTATTGCTCTCAACTGCTAGACCTGATGTTTTGAGATGGCCAAAAGCAAGTTTCTAACTGTAACTGCTGTGGCAAGAACACGATTCTGTTTTTATAGAGCAGAATTTCCAAATTCCAAATTTTCCAAAGACAGAGTCAGATTAAATAAAATGTTCTTTGCAAACACAAAACCATCAGTACTAAACTTCATTAAAGTTTCCAGATACCACTTCATGCTTTTTGTTGCTGTACTACCTGGCCCCTGGTGCCATCACCTCTGCTACACATCCCCCTTCTCCCTTCCCTCAATGTCACAAGCCACCTCCTTCCACCCGCTCAGGGTTTCACTGCTGGGTACAAATCTGCAGTGGTTTTTGGAAGGGCCCCTGTGGCTTTGCCTTCCTCTGTCAGCTCCTATAGCCATCACTCCTTGATAGCCACCCTGCCTTAACTGCATGCTTGTCCTGTTCTCCAATCACAATTTTCACATTTGCCCAGACCACACTGTACCAAAAACTTCCACCAAAAGTTTGTGATAATTCACTTTCGCATTGTGGGCATATAGAATACCACTATACAAAACAAGTCAACTTTTGTTAGGCAAGATCACAGCTCACTTCTTTATAGCCAATTAAAATTTTTCCTTATTTGTTCTGTCAGTCAGGCAGTTCCTTTCTTGGAACAAAGTGTAGTGTTTGCCTCCACAGCTTACCCTGTCGGTGCCAGGTGCCCATGCAATATAAAAAGCAGCTTTTTACCCCGGTCATAGCCCTTCAGAAGCTCCGTTCTCTTGGTGGCTCCTTTGAGCACGAGATCTCAGAGCTGTGCCATGCAGTTAAACCCTCCCATGAGAGCAGCAAGTCAGAAACCAGTCATGTTTGGCACTAGTCCAGACACAGAGCAATGCATTTTCTTACACCATTTGGAATTTGGCTGTGGTACCAAAAGTTGTTTTGATGGCTGAACCTGACAGAGGCAACTGAGACCCCAGATGAACAGAGATGTTTGGTGATAGTTAAACTGGTTGGCTGATCCTCAGCAGGCCAACAAATGTGCCATACCTGAATCTGATAGGACTGCTTACACACAGCCAATGTGAGAGCTTCTGGCTTTCCCTGAAAGGATTTCCAAGTGTTTACTACAAAATGCCTCTGAATGTATTTATTTATCCAAATATCCTCTAATGGTGGATGCTGCCACATCCATGAACAGCTTTGGAGGCTTGCCAGAGCTTTCCCAGAAAGCTGCATCAGAAGGGTCATTAATAGTGAACCAAGATGTCAGAAAGATATAAATTGAAAATATTTTGTTATCCTGATTCACTCCAAACCATTTCCATATATATATAAAAAAAGAAGCTTATTAAGCCACTGAATAGCAAACAGCAACAAAATCAGTGAAAAACTAAATATGAAAATAATATTAATTGTTGACTAGATCTAACAATACTGATTTTAGGAAGAAAGAAATAAGCTGCTTTTGTTATCTCTCTCATGCATTACTCAGACAGAGAACATAAAGTAACCAAAAGAAAATACATACTTGTGTGTATTTGCAGGTATATATTTAATTGCTGCAATATAGTTAGAACCAACAAGCATGCATTTAATGCAGAACATACACAACTGGTCTGCATTTTAAGGTGTATGTATTTTATGCCTGTTGTGATAGAAGCAAATTCATAAATCATGACATTCTGCAAATAATTTGGATTGGTGCAAAACTTAATAATTTTAGTGTCTGACAAGATCAGAAAAGTGAAATTTAACATCATTCTGGTAGACAGACAGCTCAATAAATGCATGTCCATACCCACCTGAAATATTCCACTCCAAGGAGATTCAAAGACAATTATAGTGACCACAAAAGAGCTGCAGTGACAGACATTCAGGTAAGAGGCTGGGGAGGTTTAAGGTTTGTCACTACTTGTACCAAGGCTGCACAATAACTCACTTTGGTTTTGAACCCACTCTGCAGTGCTACAACATAAAGACAGACTTGGACTGAGACATGAACACCTGGGCTGCAGGTCTGGAGGGGCAGCAGTTTGACAGTTTAAACCAGGCAGTGACCAGCCTGACAGGAGGGCAGGCGACCCAAGAAAGGTAATCATGTATAAAAGTAGCATAACTTTCAGTTACAGATTTATTACAGAATCAACACTTGATCCGGTTCTCATAAAAGTCTCTATTACAAAACTCCAGAGATGACTCATCTGCTAACGTGTATATTTTTCTTGCCTTTCAGCCCTGCAGACTGATGCACATTTGCCAAGCTGTTATTGCCTTGGAATACACAGCTGAGAGGGAGGGAGCCCGAGCACTCTCCTTCTGAGGGAAGTTTGAGAAATTCTGCACCTGTACTTTGTTGAATCTGCTCTATCTCTGTGTGGTGCTTGCAGCTACATTAGCCATGATTAACACTCAGGTATTAACTGCTAATGATGTCAAAAGCTGTCAGGAAATATTTAGTATTTTAGCATGAAATTTAGTACCCGAATAATCAAAACTAGATTTCCAACAGTTTTTCTTCACCTTTGCAGGCAGAACTACATGTGTGAGCCATTATTTAATTTGAGTCTCTGTCCATATCTTGTGGAACAAATATGCTGCAACAGCCTCAACCATCCAGACTAACAATCTTTATAGTAGTCCACTACTACCAAAAACTTCAAGAAAACCAGCTGAACCACCTGACCCATGATACACTTAATTGGAAAATATCTGCTACGAAGATTCTCATTCTGTGAGTTTCCATACATGTTACATTTTTAGTTACCACATCCTTTTTACCTCCTCACCCTGAATTTCCATGTAAAATGCTTTCTTTCTTGTTGCCTGAGTAATAGCACAAAACCCAGGGTGGATTCACTGGAACATATTCTAGCATTGTAACAGCAGCAAATAAAATTTACACACACTAAAGTATAAAACCTACTCTTTCATTATTACTGATAAATAAGCTCTATATAACTTCCTACTTCCTCGAATGCAGATCATGCTTTTGCTTGGGCAGGGAACCTAGTTCAGACTCTTCTCCTTCATCTTTTAAATTAGGAAACAAACTGCAGCTTTACAAAAAATTTCTTGGGGCACTTACCTAGATAACTTATCTCACAGGCGGCATTCTCCTTGCTTGAATCCATATAAATCTGTCCCAAAAGGTACAGCAGAAGAAATTACAGTTCCAGCACATAATCACAGAGCAGCAAAAGATGAACACACTTCAATTCTATTAACTGCTGCCTTCTTCTTCTCTGGGAAAACAAAAAGAAAAGACCTCCTTTGCAAATGAGAACATTTTGCATTAACATCAGACAAAGGAGAAAGCTGCACATTGCTGGAACAGAGCTGCCTCTTCTAGCTGAGATTTAGTCAAGCACAGAGCAGCTCATGGAGGTCAAGAGAAGTGAGGAATTACAGTAACTGTGCACCAAAGATACTACTACACCAACCAGTTTATCTGCTTTGGCCCTTACCATTTTTTTAGCTCAAGCTTATCTTTATTGGTGTAGCTGATAAGTGAATTTCTTGCATTTTGGGATTCTGGGTGCTTCTGACACAATTATAGCAGAAAAGGGCTGTGACATCTGCTTGGATTCTGGAAGAAAATAGTGGAATTAAATGTCTATTTAACCTATGTTTTGACCTTTCTACCACAGTGAAACATTCATCCCCAGAAGAATCATTAGTTGACCACTGCAGTCTTCACTGTGATACACCAGAGTCCTCTTCATTAAGACAACAGCAAAGCAGATAAGAGCTACTTATTATGAGAAATGACAAACAGACAAGCATTGACAGAACAAAAATGGAGGCCCTTCCCTATCAGGCCTCTTTCTTTCCAGCCTCACTACCTCCAGACTGAAAGGGAAGAACTGCAGTGAACACAGTATTTTAATCACTACAGAGAATGTTAAGGTCGGGGTTAACTAAAAATTTGAATAAACATTGATTCAAATTAAAAATAGTCTAATTAAGTATTGAGAATGTCTTTATTTCCCAGAAGTAAGTCCTGCACAAAGAGATTTACTGTCACTCTCAAGGCTTCCAGTAAGGCAAAGTGAGGCTGTATTCACCCTTTTGGGAAGGGCAGGTACGTGAATTCACTATAGCCATGCTTAATTGATAGCACTGTGAAACAAATTCTGCCAGCAACAAAAGAAAAGCTTGATCATTTTTAAGCAGTAACCGCAGGATGCTGATTTTTATGACAGTTGTTATGCAAATATTCGGAAGTTCTTAAAGTTATAATGCAATTTAGATAGGGAATTGGGATTAAAATATATCTATACTATCACTGATAGGTACCCATCTTAGGCAGAGGGCAGCTCCCAGTCCAACAACAAGAGAACAAATGCAGAAAGTGGCTAGAGTCACTCTTTTCCTGGGTATCTTCTGTTTAATTTTAATCCACTAGAGATAAAAAAGTCTGTAAAAATCTCTACCAGTCAAACGTCTACTTTTCATGAAGCAAAATTTAAAAATAAAAAAATCCATGGACATGGAGAAAAAAAACATGAAGTGTGGAAAGGATTGTCTATCAATTATTTTGGTAACCTGGGAAAAAAGAGTTGGGAAGAACTCCTTGCTCTGCTACTAACTTCCTTTGCTAAAGCAAAGGGACCTGAAGCCTGCAGTCCTAAAGCAAATGGTACCATAAAAAATTTAAAGGGAGAAAGAGAACAATAAACATTAAAACTTTGAAATACTTGCACAGTTCTACTTAACATCTGATTCTTGTTAACTAATGTACAAGATGTTTTCAGGCTTCAGTGCTTGGTTCTTAAAGCTCTGGTTTGCATATAAGGTTCTTCACAAAATTTAAAACCACAGTAATAAAATTACTATATGAATCATTTATTAATTACTTAGCAATATTAAAGTAAAAAGATAGAAATTAAACTTCTTTCTATTCATTTCATTCACAATCTCCTTCCATTCACTCTTTATACCAGAAATGTTACCTGCTCTGACGATGGTCTCAGGATGTCTTACATATAAAATGATAAGGTATATGAATAAACTCTGGCCTTTCTTTCTTTCCTGGAGTCATGTTGGCATTTGCACACTTTACACACTTCAGATAAAGAACACAGAATCTAAGGCTGCTAATAAAAGAACTTTATTCTCATTATTTGAGAAGCTACTTTTGCTTAAGACAAGCTCAGTACCAGTGGAAGAACTATTATCTCTTTATTCCTATGACCCAGCAAGCAGCAAAGTCTCTTTTCCATACTTCAAAGTAGCTTTTTGGATACTGTTCATAATAGAGCATTAATATCAACTTCGGCTGGTACATTTGCTTGAACAAAAAGTGTTATGAGATTTATTATTGGAAGTCCTGAAGTTAAATGAAGCTAAGAAGAGGCTTTGTTTCAAAGTCCAGAATGGTTGCAGGAGTTTAACTGGCAGTCATTGAAGAACAGCAATCACTCAATTTTCCAAGCTATCAAAAAAAAAAATTCTTTACCTTCCAACAAAGCTTATGTCAATAGAATATCTTCTGACTTAGTTCATTAAAATGCTTCCTTAAGAAATGATTTAAAAGTACAGAATAAGGACAGTGTAAATCAACAAAGTGATTAATCTGTTCAAAAAGCCAAATATAACTGAAGCCACCTGTGTTTTCACTGCCTCCATTCCCCCTCCCCCTTTTCTCCTCCTCCACCACGTCCTTAGTCCTGACAGAAAACCAGAGCAGTCCTACACAGCCACACACTGAGATCAGCAGACTCCACAGGTCCGAGCCATTCATCCCTTTTGTCCACCCACCAGTTTCCACAACAGGCCTGCTTGGTGCTCCAAAGCCCAGCTTTTCCTTTGGGCTTCAGGTGAAATGAAATTCAGTTCCAGAGTCCGCATGTATAATATAAGAATTGTGCTTGTATAATTTTCTAGTAGAGGCAAATATTGTATTATATGATAACACTATAGCCCACTGATGGCTGGACTTACACTATCTTAACCTGTTTTGCTTCCTTGAGGGGACTACTCCTCACGTAACATCTCTAAGTGCATCCACATTAAGGGATTTGGCACGTGAACTGTGCAGTACAGGTTGTGTTGCTCATGCTCTCATAGAGCCCTCGTTCAGGTCACATTTGTATTCACTGCTCTGTTCCTCTCTGGGCAATTTCTATCCAGTACCTCCCTGGCTGCAGACATATTTCCTTCCCTTTTGTGCACTGCACTAATTTTGTACTCGTAAAGGCACCAGAATGTGTCAGGTACAAATATGAGCATATCTCAAAGAACTGCAAGTTTACTGCTCCAGGAAAAAAATTAACTTTCTTGCCAAGCCCTTTATATACCTCATAATCAGCAATTTCTGGGCACAATTTGAAGTAAGAGGCATTAACTGGGATACATTTTGCAAAATGAATTTTTGGGATATATTTTATAAAATGTGAGCAAAAGTAAAGAACTTAGCAGGTTAAAAGGAAAAACAACTTTTAAAGTGTAATTCTTTATTTTAAACCAAGTATGTCTGTTCTTTTAAAAACAGCCCTATCTAAAATAAAATGTGAAATAAGGGCAGCCCACACGCCATGAAATCCAGCATCACAAAGTACAGAATATACCAGTAGTTCAGGCTTGCTGCAGAAATTTCAGAGAAAGTCAAAACACCGATCTGGTGGGTGTTACTGAGTAAGTGGCTGGAAATAGCATGTGGAGTGCTGAACCAGCTCCTTACAGCAGAGCTTCATCTGCAGGTGCAGAAAGAAATTTCTTCATCTGAGTTTATTCAACAAGTTCATTTTGATGCCTGGTTCATTAAGAGATGGGAACCAAACATGGATTTGGAAAAAGAAGGCAGTTTGATTTTTCTTTTTCCAAACTTTGTGCAAAATCAAGGTGTGGGATGCTTAGCTCTAACTTGTGGGAGGATGAGATCTGGTAGTATGAATATCTTGGAAACGGGGGGAGCTAAAACCAAATTTTAATTTCTCATTTTTAATGATTCCTTTGTTCATTTTAACCGAATCCCATCAAATGTAACTCAACAGAAAGAATCAGTTAAAAGCTCACAGCATCTAATAAACAAAATAGTACTTGATGGATTAAAGAACAAAATCAGAAGTTTAAAAATATATATGTTCACATATCTTAAATAAATGACTTCAGTCCTACTGACTGTCAAAAAGTAACATCGTGCCAAGCACATGGAATCTGCTATTTAAGAATGCAATTAAAAATTATAAATATAAAATAAATTAAGTAAATTAATATTTCCAGCTTGCCATTTTAAATCATGAATCAAGTATTTAACTCTCTTGTTTAAGCCAACAATAGAAAAAGGAAGTAGTGAAAACAGTATTTTAACTTCTGGCATCAAATTTACATACAAATAACCATTCTTGAGTATATGTCCTTGTTTCTTCAAGAAAGAATTCTGATGTTTATTTTCTTCCAGTAACATGCCAGCATTTCAGAAAAGACAAATCAATTATGACCTGCCTCATATTTCACATCCTTGTGTTTGTTCCAAGGACTGAACACTGACACAGCAGTGGATCTCATGACTGCTTTCCATCAGGTATATTAAACTGATTGTCAATTAGGTCAGGCTTTCAGCTTGCAGAGCAAAGCTTTCTTACACTCAATTCTTTAGAAATATGAGTTGGAAAATTGCAACTTTCATTTTAGTTTAACCCTCCCCATAACTATGTTGGATTTAAGACAGTCTTCCATCATTAATTTCTGCTGCTTTTGTCTGCAGATTTATTTTGGTGATGTTTTTTACTAATAATAAGGAAAGAAATCTAATTCTGAAGAAATTTAGTGCATGTTGTGTAAATTGAACACCTCTCAGGGGTCATTTTACCCTCTCCTACCACTAATGACTAGGCATGTCTGTTTCCCAGCTGAGAATGCTATCAGTTTAAGTAATAGTTTAAGCTTATACAAATAAAGTTCGGAACAAGGTCATTCTGGTTTACCCAGGTCCTAAACAGCACCTTTCTGTTCACCAAAAGCCTGAACCAACACCACCATAAGAATCCATAACGATTTCCTGCAGTTCCAGAGACTGTTCTACCACAACCATTCCTGTCAAGCCTAATTCATACCAGAAATCTTACCCAAAAGTCAGGTCAAAACACTTTGTTTAGGTGTCACCCTTCAGTGAACAACTTAGTCTGCATCTAGATCTGCTCTCCTTGGCTCAAGCAATCATTGTCCACACATCATGCCACAACTAAAGCCTTTATCTGTGGTCAGTGACCTAGAGGGAATACTGCTGGATTTATTAAGGAATGACAGACAGACACATGGTGAGGTTGGAACATTAGGGTCATTGTGGTTTCACTTATCAGGGAATGTAAGTCAGGACTAGCTCCTAGTTCTGGCTCCAGGGCTTGCTCTGCTATCTTGGGCAAGAAAATTTAGCACCGTGGACTGCCATGCATGTCCATTCTGACAATTTGGACTGGTAGGGAAGAATGGAGACCCTTACCTCTACAGGAGATCATCAAGGATTAGTGTTAACCCAGCAGGACCCTGATCTGAGCTGGAGAAGCTGAGCACTGCTACAATACAAGTCAATGTAAATATTTTCATCATGCCCTGCACGGAGGCAAGTTCTGAAGAGGTGCATTACAGCAGCTGCAGCAATTCCTGTACCAGGCTTCTCTCTGTTTGCCATGCTACTGATTCACTGGTCCATATTTTTCCAGGAAATCACACTTCACACACACACCCACTTCCAGTGAAACGTGAGCCCAACAACATTTGAGTAACAGTTAAACTTTTGAACCTGTTCTGTAGGAGTAGCCTTGAACTCAGCACAAATACTTGATACCAGACTGATGTGTTCATCTCAAGTTTAGTCCCCACTTTATTTATAGGTCACACCGGACTGGGAACAAAACAGCTTTTAGTCCTTGTTATGCTCTTATTCAAGCCAGCAAGGTAGCTATGAATCAAACAAAAAATACAATGAATTGCTATCTCCTTTTTCCCAATTTCTCTCCTCACAAGGAGTTTTCAGAGCATTTTTCTTTATGATGCATGTCCATGGTAATAGCCAACTGTTACCTCTACATACAATATAAGAAGAAATAACTTAGATTTTACTACTCTCAAGTAATCTCAGTCAAGGCTTATTCAAAAAACAGATTCCTTAGAGAAAACTACTTATGTAGCAATAAGAGCACAGCAAAACCAAGTGCTAGGGGGTAGACAGGAACACAGAACTGCTCAGCAAACTGATATTATTTCCTGGTGACAACTTGGATCTGGAACATAAGCCTTTAAAACACTTAGCCTTTACTGTTTTCTAGATATAAACTGCAAGAAACCCGAGCCTGCAAATGTTATAAAAGACATATAAATGGTCCCTTTTTGCCTAAAAGTATCAGTTTTTAAGCCTAAAAACTGATACTTCACGATGCTATCATTTAAAATGTCTCTTCATCAACTCTATCTTGTAAAATTAGAGGAGCCTTGCAGAACATATTACAGGGAGCTGGGTCTATCTTACCATCAGCTTTTTAAGTTTGGCAAGAAACTGAAGCAGGGGAGCAGATTATGTTAACAGTGTGAATCTGCCTGGAAGACTCTACAGAACAGAAACTATCTACCATGTAATCTGTGATTTGTGTTGTGAAGGAGGAACTGGGGAGAAAGTCAAACAAAAGACATAATATTCAAGAAAAGTAAGATGCTGAATGTGAACCTTTGATCCTTTTTAAGGTGACAGAAAAAGTGCCAGGATTTCCTATTCTAATCATGAGATGAATTATTATGATAATATACCCTTGCTAAGGGAAAGATTAATGCAGTAAGGACCACAGCAAATGGCTGTCAGAGCTGAACAGTCATTATACCAGAAATGGTCTCAGAAAAGAGAAAGTAATCTAAATTCTTATTGGCCTTCCACTCAATGCAGAGATGGGAGAGACAGCTGCAGAGAGGCTGCATGCCAGGGACAGTAAAACAAATTCAGAAAACCAATCTCACCTATCTTGAGATCTTTTCCTCAAATGTGGTACATGTTGCCTCAACAAAAAGTAGGACAAGGTGTTTGAGTATAGGCAGTACAGAAAGTAGATATTAACAGAATAAAAGATCACTTCACCTAGCAAGGAAAGGCCTCTCCCTCTTTTCAGACAGCCTGGTGTGTTTAAGGACAGGCAACATGAGATGCAAGCCAACAGAGTTCCCCTCTGCTGCGGCATGACAGCTCCATTTTCACGATGGGATTCCACAGAGTCCTTACTGCTGCAAGGAAACACTAAACTAGTTTATGCCTCGGTCACACACCTGCCCTCACCACCCTGGCCATGTTGGACATTTTGCAGCTGCACACAAGGTGATTTCACAGAGCGGCATTAGAGCACTTCAAACTGCCAGTGTTTCCCATAATGACACATACTACTTTTATAAACTAGGGTTGAATTTGTTGCCAGAATAAAGGAATCCAGGTCATTTGTGCCAACCACAATAAACCAAATCCCTTCTTTTCCAACCTACAGTCTCCTCTGTTCCTTACAAGGAAAAGCATACACAAAGTACAGGAGACCACAGAAAACTACCTTTCTTGAGTCAGGTAATTGCCACTGAGTGACCTAATGGTGAACAACACAGAATGATTTTGATTAACAGAATGTAATAGAAATAGAGTTGTTTCAAATAACCTTTCAGTCTTCAGTGCTGTAGTTAGGTCCTCTATTAATAGAACTGTCAGAAAGAGTACTCATGCCTGAACTGACATCAGGTACAGAAAGTTGAGTGAGTGAATCTAGTGCTGGCTTAACTGACATTGTGAACAAAGCCTACTTTTTATTCCTGAAAGAGAAATACCATCCACAATAGTGTCACTTCCCATCAACACGCCTGAATTCCAATCTGGGTAACTGTCTCTTAGCATAATAAGTTTACAAAATGCACTTGCACATGATAGCCTCCTATGGATAGATTGTTTTTTAAAATTGAATGAACCTGACTGAAGCAATACAAAATACAAATACAAAATACATTTAGGAGTTAGAATCAACCTACAAAGGAGAAAGGCTTTCACAAAGACTTTCTTTTTGGCTAAGGACACCCTTATGAGATGAATTTCAGTAATGGTATCATACACTATGGGATGTCTTCTGTCATCCCAGTTTAATCATTGAAAAGGACACAGATTTAATCAGAACTGCAAGAATATCTGGGAATAGTATTCTGATTAATTGTACTCGCACAGTAATGAAACTCTAAGACTATACTGGGCCTTCCGAATCGGAGCACAGGAAGTGGCATTACCATTGCTCATTCTCTGTCCTTGTGCTGCAAGCCAATTTTGGTGTTCACAAAATAAAGCCCTTGTAGTAGAAAAAATAAATTAAAAAAATTCCTTTTTATAAAGGATTTGAACATTTTGGCGAACTAATACAGGATAAATCTCTTTGTAGTAATTTCTTTCTGGAATAGAGCAGGGAGTTTCCTGCTTTCTATCACTGGTAATAATGCTTCATCCAATTAGCCAGAAACTGCATATACTTGAGAACTGAAATGTAACATTAGGGAATCCAATCAAATGCTTAAAGCCAGAGGAGCAGAGCAGCCCATATGTTTTATTTTAGAATTGCACACACCTATTTATCACACTATATTTTTCACAGTCAACACGTGAGCCTACAGACAATTTGTATTTTTGTCAGGCTTCTCCTGGCGATTTACTTAGCTGCTTGGCATAAACTATCTTAACTTTTAGCTCTTTCCCTCTGCAGTGCCTGTCCTCAGACTTGTAGCCATCCTTCAAAAGCCCTTTTTCTGAAGGTTTTTGCTGGAGATCCAAACCCAAGCCTAGGCTGCCCTTCAGGGATACACTAATGCAGGAAAGCCCCTTCACCTCGTAAGTGTAAGGGTTGATTTGGGCCTTTTATCTCTCTTTTTCTTCCCTGGGCGCATCCTCACTGCAGTGGCACAGTGCTCCAAAGCATCCCCATCACACACACATACAAAAATGTACATTTTGCAGCAATCTTGTGTGAGCAACTTTTACCTGGCAACTGGTAACTCTTTTAACGTGTTCTGTTTAGCTGCTCCTTTTAGCTGCTTCTCAAAACCTTCCTTATTTAGTGGGTTGGAAGATGGCAGCAGCCTGAGGGCCGGCAGGGCTCTGAGCACAGACAGTGTTGTTACTTACTCCCTGTATCCGACAGTCCTGTGCAGCCTGGTGATGAGGCAGATGTGTCTCAGGGGCTGCTGTACCTCAGCAGAGTCTCGTTCCAACCCCTGCCATGGGCAGGGACACCTTCCACTATCCCAGTTTGCTCCAAACCTTGTCCAGCTTGGCCTTGGACACTTCCAGGGATCCAGGGGGAGCCACAGCTTCTCCGGGCAACTTGGAAAGGAAGCATTCCTTCCTAATAATGTCTTTCATGAGGGCCTTTGCAGATCCCAGAATCGCTAGGGTTGGAAGGACTCTCTAGAGACCACCCAATCTAACCCCTTGCCAAGGCAGGGTCACCTGGAGCAGGTGACACTGGAAGGTCGAGTTTGGCGTTTCTCCAGAGGGAGACTCCTCGCCCTCTCTGGACAAGTCTGTCCCAGTGCTCTACCACATTCACGTAAAGAAGTTCTTTCTCAAGTTGAGGTGGAACTTGCTGTGCTTTAGTTTATGTCCCCAAATGTCCTTCGTGAGGAGACTCCCCTCATGAAGCGCTCTCCCTGCCTCCTCGCTAATTCAGGCTTGACTCAGGAAGGGAAGGCAGGGACCTTCCCAACATGGCGGCCAAGCACGGCTCCCCGCCCCTCAGCCGCTCTCAAGATGGCGGCGCGGAAGGGCCGTCGGCCGGCCCGGGTGCGCCTGCGCGGGCCCGAGTGCGGTGAAATTCCTGGCGGGGGGAGCGGGAGGTGGCGGCGCTGAGGGCTCGGAGCAGGAGGCGGAGGGCGGCTCGGAGCCACGGCCGCGCTGCCCTGCCCGGGACCCTGCGTGCTGTGGCGGCCGGCGCCGAGCCAGACCCCCGGCGGGCGCGGAGCGGACGGGCTGAGGGACGCTCGCCGCCACCTCTCGCAGCGCCANGCCGCTGGGACTCCCTCCCCGGGCAGAGCGGGGGAGAATGACGGAGCTCCAGTCCGCCTTGCTACTGCGGAGACAACTAGCAGGTACCTGGGCCGGCGGCGGAGGAAGGAAGGGAGGGTGGCGGGTGATCCACCGCGGGGGAGCAGCGGCCGGGCGGCCTCGGAGGGGCCGCGGCCCGCAGCGGGGGAAGGAAGGGGCGCCGGCTCGGGGAGGGGGCGGGCGGGGGGGCGTG
>VZSE01014410.1:295667-323552 GCA_013398275.1 Promerops cafer | reverse complement strand
CGGGGGGGTCCGCCGGGGGCGAGAGGGCGGGACGGGCGCGGGGGAGGAGGAGTTGGGGACCGGGCCGGGGGACGGACACGGTCTGGGTGCTGCGGCCGGGCCGGTGGCGGAGGGGAGTGGGGTGTCATCGGGGTGTCAGACGGGCTCGGTGTCGCCGCGCCCCCTCCCTTTGTCCCCGGGCGGGCGGCCGAGCTAGCCCGGCCCGGCCCCGCCGAGGGGCCCCGCATGCGCGGGGCCGCACAATGCGGCTCCATGTGTGCGCTGCCACACTTAAAGGGAAACGAGCCGGCAGCGCTCCCTTCCTCCCTCCCCCACTTGCACATGTTCGCCGCATCCTCTGCCTGCTGGGCCGGGGTACGGCGATCCACTCGAGGAAGCGCACGGGTCTGCACGGTACCGTGGGAGAATCGGGTCGCCTTTTTCGTCCCTTACATAAAAATTGCTTCGTAGCCACTTAAGGAAATGTGTGCCAGGTGTACCTAAACTCGGGCATTTACAGCGCTGGCCGGAGTTGGCCAAGTAGCCATACAAAGGGACAGGGTCACTGGGTGGCACAGGAGTTCCCGGAGGAGGATTTTGGCCCGAAACTTCAGTTAATGTCGTTGGAAGCCTAAGGGTGGAAAGCAGCATTGTTAGCAGTAAGGAGATGAGGTTGCATAACCGGGTATAGCGAGCTGGATGGTGTGTTTATGCTTCTCCAGCACTGTTTTCTGGGTTTGGTTGATAATCAGTTTGAGAAACTTCAATATCATTAACTACTAGCACAGAACGTTTTACTGCTTTAAGGTGAAGCTCTTAAAAAAAAAAAAAAATCTCGTACTGTGGCTAAAAATCGCATACTGTGGCCTTAGTCCTGAACATCAGCGTGCACCTGTTAATGCCCTGGTAACTGCTGAAGTTATTAGTGACACTCAGTGAGGTGTCTGCACGTTCAGATAAGCTAATAATGCCTCGGTGTGGGCTTACTGCAGGAGCTCCAGACTGGATGTGATGTGAAGCTTCTCTCTCCTGTATGTGATCCCTTAAGGGAAACAACAGTGTAGAATAGTTCTTTCTAACTTGATTAAAAAAAGCATTTGGTAACCTACAATAGTTGTTCAGCTGTCTGGAATTTCTTTTAATCTAGTAATTGTGCTCCCCAAAAGAAAGTTGGACGTTAGTTGAAGTCTCTTGATAGTAAGTATTCAGCTTCTGTGGTGTATTTTTTTTTTGTCCTGTGAGGTCTTAAGACCTTGTTTAAGGACAGACTGGTTGCATATGCAAGTACATTTGTAGACTACTAGATGTAGGGGTTAACTTCTGTTTAACTTTCTGCTCACTCTTACCTGAAGCCTTTATGTGTACTGGTAAAAACTGGTGAGCTTTTCTAGTTGCCCCTATTACTGAGTCAGCTGTACTGACTGCAGCCATTTTCTTGCACCATGCAGCTATTGTGGGGGTTTTGTGTTTTAAGTAATATCAATACCTTTGGTATCCCTTTACATGTACTAAAAGAAATTGAAACCATATTAAAAGTGACTTTGAGTGTGTATGAAGTATGGTGAGCATTGAAGAAGAGTCTTGAACTCTTCAAAAGTCCTACATGGAATAACTGACCTGAGAAAGTTAGCATGTGTGGAAGAAACTATTTTCTATGTGACATCTGAACTGAGCTGGCACTGGACTGACGCTGGTTCTTCTGGTGTCAGGCTGCTTGAAGCCACAGTGCAGGGGCTGAGCTTCATGATCTTCCTTCCCTACTGCTGACTGTCTTCCAAGTCTCACCTGCTCCAATGTGTCCCTTTGTTAATACCCACATTGTTTCTTCCACCTC
The DNA here is from genome assembly GCA_013398275.1 of Promerops cafer. NCBI lineage: Eukaryota > Metazoa > Chordata > Aves > Passeriformes > Nectariniidae > Promerops > Promerops cafer. The sequence goes on along the minus strand of VZSE01014410.1, from coordinate 321,739 downwards.
AAACGAAAAGTGGTATTTCTTTTACCTCAGACCACTCTGGGGGTATTTGCCCTGGTGGGACTGATATTCAGTCTCTCTGCTCCATGCAGTTTTTGCCTGTATCAAGTGTGATGAGTCGTGGGGTTGTACCTGGTGGTTGGGTTTTGGAGAACAGTAAACAGACAGTTGGTACGAGTTATGTGATCTAAGCTAGTTTAAATTGCTTTAGATCATTCACTTGTGCTTCAATAATGACAAGAGATCTGGAGTTGAAGCAAGAGATCCAGAAATGAAGGGAGGTTGAAGCAAGAATCTGAAACCTTTACAATGGTGGAGCAGTTGAGGAGTATAAAAATCCTTTAATGGTGAGACCCTGGATATCTCTTTTCAATGCCCAGAAGAAAAAACAATGGCAGGAGGAGGGAGGAATGTTAAACAGTAGTTCTCAGAGTGGCTACCTATTTGGTCCCCCATATACTTTGATTCTTAATTATGGGGAAAGAAGGTGTCTGGCATGGAGCACTTTAATGAGCTCTTTTAATTCCTGAGTACTTTGTCAAAGTATAGGTCAACTGATGAGGCTGCTGTTTGTCAGTGAGATGTAAAACAATGGGTCTTACCAAACAGAGCAAAACTTGACAACATAACCTGAGGTTGCTCCAGTGAGTGTATGAAGACAGAATCCCGTTGGTTTTTTTTTTTTTTAAACAAGTTGGCTTGTAACTTGAGCAGGGAGCTGGTACCACAGCACCATGTTCAGCATGCTTGTGTGCTTCAGTGGCATGTTCTGGATGCTGATAATGCTCAGCGAGAAGGGACATTCAATGACAGTCACAAAATATAACTTCAAGTTACGTGTGGGTTGTTTTTTAATCTCCCAAATTCTGTGTGGCTTCACAGTGCTTTTGCTAATGAAATACTGAGCTGGATCCCCAGGGACTGAGCATGGTAGCTGTTTTTATATTGACACGTGCTCACCCCCATTTAGGCACAAGAACAATTCAAAGTAGTAAGAACTTTGGGTAGTTTTTAAGTCTTAAGGAAGTGATGAGATCTCTCACTCTTAAGGAGTGATGGGATCTCTTAATAGCAAAGCCATTTAAAAAGGGTAGTTAGTTAACTAGAGCTGGAGGATCAGATGTTTATGGATATCTGTAAAATAAATGCTGTTCCCTCTCAAATCAACTTAATTGTAAGCTGTAGCAGCTTCTGGAAATACCTTAAAATTTAAGCATATTCTTACATTTTTGGTTTTTTTTTTTTTGTTGGTTGGTTGGGGGTTTTTTGGTTTTTTTTTTTGTTTTTGTTTTTTTTTTTTTTCCTTGGAGGAGAGGGCCACTTTGTGGATTGATAACAATATGAAATAGAAGCCATGACCTGTCCATTCCTTCCAGGCAGAGTGCAGGAAAAACTAAAAGAAAAAAAACGAAGTGCCCCTGAACTTAAAAAGTCTATGGCAGGTTATGTAGATTGGTGTAGCACTGGGTTAGCAGAGTTCACCCCTCAGGGGAGCTGGTGGAGGATAAACTGTTCTTTTTACAGCCCCCAAACTTTATGTTCTTTAAAAAGAGATGCAGACAACAGGGTGTAAAGCTTTTCTTCCAGTCTCCAGAGCTGTCAAGCCCAAAGGTTTTACAGAATGAGGTATGTCTCTGAATACTTTTATTTCATCTTTCTGCCAAATTGTTGCTGACACAGAGACTTTAGAGTAGACAGACTTGTCTAGTTCAACCAGCAAAATCACATAGGGAGGACGCAGTTAAATCAGTAGCGCACAGTGGAACTAGAAGTGCGAGTTCTCCGTAACATAAACACGGAGCACTGGAAATGGGAATAACCATGCCTTTGTTGGCTGAAGTTGAGCTGGGCTGTGAATAATCTCCAGCTTAGGATATGTAAAAAGCCACACAAATGCTTTCCTTAAACATGAGAAACATAGCATTATTTCAGTTTAAAGTATATACAGCTTCTATTTCAAAGCAGAAATGTCTAATTAAAAACTAACAAGTTAACTGTATTAAATACTTAATGTGACAGTTGAATAATTTTTACTTTATTCTGTGGAAGGATCTTGCTGGGTAATGTTGAGCTAGTTGAATTTTTGGCAATTAGATAGGACTTTTTAAAAAATCTATTTGAGTAGCAAATGGAGAGGGAATTGCAGAGAGAAGATCACTTTATACATCAAAGCTGAGATGCATATTTGTGGGGTGGCTGGTGTATTAGAAACCTTTGTTTACAGTTGAGCACTGGCTTACAGTAAGTTTGTCTATAAGATACTCATTTGAGTGGCACTATGTGAAGCATTAATTTGGAACTACATTGCCAGTTTTCTCCTTTGTGAAGGTCTGTTCATATGGACAGTAATAGTCAGTATTATCCCAAATAATTAGGACTCCAAGGTCCTGCTACAAAATGTAGCATTTTAAGTGGTTCTGAAATTATAAACACACCTGCATATTTTTTTTTAGACGATTCTTTCATGTTTTTATATAACCATCAATTTTTTTTGTCTGCTTTTTGGGGTACTTAGGTACAACATGTATGTAGCAGTCACCTTAACTCCCTGGCAGCGTAGGGTGCTGTTACAGCAGATGAGATAATCCTGTTTCTGTGAGGTTGTGCTGACAGAATTATCAAAGCTCCCTTTCTCAAGCTGACATTATAGACAATATCATTGCTAAAACACAGGCCTTGCTCACACTCCAGTCACTACAACAGCACAAGCAGCCTGAATTTCTGTTGCACTGTAAATAACATGATAAATGTGACTAATGGTGAACTTTGCCTGCTACGTGTGAGTTTTCCAAATGCTTCTCTTGTAGAAATAATCTGAACTTTGCATCTTCAAAGAAAAGAATATTTATAACAGCAGCCACCAGCAAAATTTCAGGGGTGCTGGCAGTTTTGGAAAGTGAGGTTTAGCTAAACTATAGAATGGAAAGGCTTGATGACTCAACCACTTGCTTAAACAGGATGAAGCAATAACCTGCCTCATCAAGGAGTCACTGCCTTGTCTCTGCCTGGGTCAGCTTACTAATCTTTCAGGGAAAGAACCAAGCTTACCATGAGCTATGAGTTCCTTCCTTCTCTGCTCCCCCCCCAAACAAGGCTTTGTAAGTTACACCAAAGCAAGGGCATATCTGGACCTGGCAGTAGAGTGATTTATTCCTGTTTTGTCTGAGAACAGTGGAATGGGAGAAAGTTGCTGAACATCCTCTGAAATAAGGAGCAAAATGAATACCATTTGAGAAAACACTTTCATCAGAATTTCTGCTTTGTTGCTGAGAGCTTCATTTGGAGACGTTAAATCATGCAAAAGCAACTAAAATGTCTTGTGTGATTGATACTGATTCCAACTTCAGTATTGTAGTTACTTGCTGCAGAACTGCAAACTAAGGATTTATTGATTTACTATAAATATATATCTATTTGTTTAAGAGAAACTGATAGGGATAAATCAAGTAGAGTGAATGGTCTTCAGTTGAAACCACATGTAATTATAGCTGATTCTGCCTTGACTTCTCTGCATATCGTTGAGATTTCTTTTTAATGCAAGACAGACTTGGAACAATATGTGCATATTCAACTAATATAGGATTACTTGGTCCCTTCTGTGGTTTATACAAGTGGGTTTTTAGTTCCCCCAAAGCCCTATGTTAAACAGTTTGAAAATAAGTGACCTTTGTAGATGAAACTTGTTTGCCTCAAGTAGGCATTCTGCTAAATTTTCTTCCTGTAGTTTGTTTAATCAGCCTCTGTTCTGATGTAAAATATAAGTTTTTTCCTAGCATAGAGATGGGGTTCTAATGAAGTGGAACTGATCTGAAAGGTGGCTGCTGTTCTGAAAGCAAGAACTAACCAAATACTAAAATGAGTGTGAAGACTTGGGTGCCTGGAAAAAGGAGAGCAGGTGGCTTGTGTGAGGAAGAGGGCATGTGACTCCTGAAACTCTCCTGTCCATTTTTTGTTCCAGCGTATGGGAACGCAATCAGGGCAACACTTCACATGCAGGCCTTTGCTCTCACCAAGCTGCACCTGCTCTGTGCTTCAGTTTTCAGTGGTGTGTGCATATCTTACAGTGTCTGGTCTTGATGAGATCTTTCACTTACGGTCTCTAGTAGGCTTGAGCTTTAGGCCACCCTGCAAGTGTAAAGGTTCATACTTGCTTTTCTTTCCTACTCTCAAGTCCAAGGCATATCAGCTGGAGCAGAGATCAGATATCCAGACCTTGTAAGAACACTAAGTATAGCACTCTAATTGAAATGGGGTTCCATAAAAATAACTGCTCTCCTGGAAAGAAATGTTAGCAGTTTTTGCACAGGTTTAGGATAATAATACTTTTTGATAGAAACCCTCTGTAACGGTTTTCACGTGCAGTCTCTCCGTGTGTGGATTAAGGGAAACATATTTCTGTGCTGTCATCATACACCTCATAGGTCAAGCTGGATGGTTTTTTAGCTGGCTGGCATTTGGTGCTGATCTAGAAGATGGTGCTGTCAGGAGTCATTTAAAGGAATGTCTTAAAACAATTCTAAATAATAATGTGGCTCAAGTTGGGATATGCAAACCTGTTACTCATATTATAAGCAGGAGAGAAAACAAGCTGGAAAATTGTCCTTGACTTGCACAACAACTTGATTTTAAAATCTCCCTGTGGCATAGGCATGCCATAGAGACTTTTCAGTGGATTTTGAATGTTGTTCTGTTTGTCTATGAATCATACACATCCTAGAACCATTGGCTCTGTGCAGCAGTGCTCTTTCATGATTAATGTGTATGTGACTGCTCAGAAGATACTTGGATGGAATTTTTTTTTTCTTAGCTTTAGTCTGTTGGTAATTAGCTTTTAAGAAGTTAATCAACTTCTCCTGTCCATGGTAAACTGAGCTATGTTAAAGGCACCTAGGATGGCACCTGTCTTGCCAAATTCCAGCAGTTGTGTACGGTAGGCATCTGAAACTTGTAGTCTCTTTGTAGGTGAGAGAAATAAGTGTGTGTAGAGTGCGATTCATCTGACCTGGTTTTGACACCTGCTTTGGGGTGAGATAATTATGATGTATCAGCAACTACTTACCATGATAAGATCTCTTGAATGCTGCTGAGGGTGACCATCTCAAATGCAGACAGATGCAGATACCCATTGAATACTGTTCTAACTCTTAAGAGTGGAAACAGGCATCAAACATGGAGGACAAAGTGGAGGTGGCATTTCTGTTACACTGAGTGTGACAGATGAATGTGGCTCTGTGCTGCAGTTGACTCTATGAGCAAAGCACTGAATATTCCCTGGTGACATAATTGCTTCCTTTTACATGTGGGTTTCCAAATCAGGGTTTTTCCAATTCTTTTTACTGTCCTTGTTTTTCCCTTCCTCATAACATTTCTCCTCAGAATTCAGAACTTACCGGGAATGGTTTTGTTGTGGTCTTTTAACAGACCTTATTCAACCTCCATTTGAACCCGGGTAGTGTAACTGTGCTGGATTCTGGTCTGATGGGATAACACAGAATGCTTCTAGCAGTCTAGTCAAAGAAGGCTGTTCAGGAAACATTTTATCTTGACTTCTACCAAAATTACATGGCTGATGGTAATTTGAACATACGTTCTGAACTTACTGCTGTGAACCTTAATTCTGGAAGCATAACTTTCAAAATTTCAAACAATACTATGATATTCAAAGGTTTTAATCAGATGAATATATTTTGTATTTCCAGTGATTTGGACAGGGAAGTAATTTGAACACCACATTTGTTTTGAAAGAAAAGATCAGTGGGCTTAGTAGTCACAATGTGGTCCACAGTAACTTAAGTTTAGATATTTGCTCAATGGCAAATGCATGGAGGGAGGAGGAAGCAGACCTTTTTTCTGTAGCATGAAATGTTGGAAAAGGACTGATTTGAGAGTGTGTGCACAGAAGGGTCCATGTATGAAGAGTGCTGCAGAAAGGAAATGCCTCAAAATAGGTTGTGACTGTTCTTGCCTGTCTTTAGGACTCTCAGGTGAAATGGTGCACAGGAACAGACTGTGGGTTGGGTAAACTGGGTTGCCAGGTTAGATCAGTTGCTGGGTGTCTGTGCTCTAGTTGAGACTGTCTAAGAGCTGGTTTTGAGACCCGTGAGAGAGAAATCTAAAGGAGCATTGACAATGTCTACTGATGTCCACCTCCATGGGCTTAAGGGATTATGGGGAACTCCTTAAGAACCACAGCAGTACCAAAGACCTGCAAGCTCCTGGTTGGTTTGTTAAGATTCAGTTTTCCACTAAATAACTGCTCTGAACTTCCAATTGTCTGTCTCCAGGTATGCCACGACTCCTACGACCGTGGAGCTACAGAATACACAGAATCAAGAAACTCAATTTTTAGCTTAGTTCTAGAATAATGTGATACCTTACTCATAAAATAATTCCAATCTCTATATTTACTCAAGTTTCTCTGGTACCTTAATCCTCATACCTGTAGTGGCAATTTCAGGAACTTTGGGTTAGTGCTGCTGTCCACTTGTTTGCGAAGCTGAACTGTGGCCGTGGCTAGGAATTTGACTGGGAATAAAACCAAAAATCAAACAAGAAACCTCCAACCTTGTCCTCTGGCCTTTCAAAATCTGCTTCACTGTGCAAATCTAAGGAAGACTTCACAAGTACAGCTGTCAAGATGGCAAGTGAAGCAGTACACAAAGGTGCATAGCACTGCAATGAGATGCAGCTTGCCTGTTAATGCTAATTGTGCAACCCTTCTTACAAATTTTCTGAGCTCAGAGAATTTGATTTGTAGAAGTCTGAAATGCTGCCCTTATTAAGAAGGAGTGATGTGTGGAGCACTGGAAATTAGTTAATTGCCGGGCTAAAGTCAAACCTAAAGCTTCTACTGAAATGATTGGTAGACTATCTGCTTAAGACAGGTTTGTCTTTACTACTTTAGTCTCCCTTCAAAGTAATTTCAGTGTCCTTCGGGGACTTAATCTGTTCCAAGTGTTGTATACTTGTCACTCCCACAGTGGCTATCAGGAGTATGTTCATATTTGGTGCTACGTTTTGTCTGAACTTCTTAGATGAGCTTGTGGAGCAAGACAGAACGTGATGAAAGCAGATAAAATGGAGAGCTTGGGGAATACATCTCCATTGTAGAGATCATGTTACTTTATCATAATCTTAGCCCTAGTTCTCTAGAATCTGAGATCTACAACTGGGTCCTGCAGGCAAGAAAGTTTTGGAAATCGTAACTGACCTCTGTGAAGTAATAGGACTATATGGAAGTCACAGTGTGGGGTACAGAGAAGAAGAGTCTATTGAGGATTTTCCCTGTGAACAGTTGTTAGAAGCTCCTGGACTGGTGCTGAGCCTCACAAAAAGCACCGAAGACAGCACAAGTCTGAGGTGCAGCAGATACAAGGTGCCAATATGGCCTGCTTGCTCTGAGAGCTGTGTAAGCCAGCTAGATGGTTTATCCATGAGCCTTAGCCAGGACTTGGGCTCCCTAGTCTCTTTTTGTGTTGTGCTCTATCCACTGGCTGCACAAAACTCAAACACTGTGTAACTTACTAAAGAGGCTGTTATTAAAAAAATCCAGGAGCTCATATTTTTGAAAGCTTTGTACTGTAATGTCGCTTAAAATACTCAGAGTTCATGTGCAGTGGCTGGCTGGGTGAGATGTCAGGCTGAAAAGTTTGGATGCCGTACATAGCTCTTCCCGTGGAGCCGTGGGGCTCCTTCTGCTTAGTCATTTTTGTTGATGCTGTTTTGCTCTGGGATTGGTGAAGTCTCTTGGCATATATAAGGGCAGTTTCAGTGAGTGTGGGAACATCAGTAGCTTAATGTAAACTAAACCCTGAAACTGGAAGTGCAGCCCATGGTACTGTGTTGGCTCAAGTTTAAGGCAGTGGTAACTTAGTTCTGCTTTAGTGAGGGCTAAAGGGACAACAGTGTGTTGTGTGGCAGATCATGTGGAAAGGGAGCCATGGGGCTTTAAAATATGTTCTGGATCTAAACAACTCTGCTGGATTACGGGCCTTTAGCCTTCCTCACCTCCCAAATCAGGTATTGGATTTAATCCCAGGTTCAGGACTGGGATTAAAGGAACTGAATGTCTAATTTATAAGCAGACACTGGATTCTGTTCCAAGTATGTTGCTGCTTGGCAGCTGTCCAGGTGTGTGCTGCTTTGGCGGTCAGCTGCTGCTTGGTCTGCAAAGGGCTCTACCTGAAACTGCTTCTAGACTGAATATAAGAATGTTTTGTATTTTTTTTCCTTTGCTGGGTAGAAAAATCCCTATTATATTAAATAATCAGAAATGCAAAAAATATTGTCAGAAATGCTTAGCCACAGACTGTAATATATAGTAGTTGTAAATAAATGGCATTTAGTTAGGCATGGACGTGATGGAAATATGTTAATGTACTCATTTATGTTTAAAAAGTACAGTATATCTTTAGCTGAACAAGAAATCTCAAAGTAAAGCTGTTGGAAAAATAATGTGGAAGGATCCATTTCTTCATAGGTGTCTGGCTTCTCTGCTTTTCCAGGACTTCTAGGGCAGTTCTTCAGCAGGCCTTTAAAAGTAGAGGACTTGCACTAAGAGCTTGTTCCCCTCTCCCTGCCTGGAGAAGGGAGCTGAATCTTCTGCTTTATCCATGTGTTTGTCTAGGGAAGCTCCTGTTCAGGCTGCAAGCAGTCAAGTGCTTGGTTGGTGGGGACTGACGGGCGCAGGGAGCAGGTGTCCCCTGCTCTGGGTGCAGCGGCGGTGTCACTCGGTCGGTGGGCAGTGACACCAGCCTGGCAGCAGCCGTGTGTGTGTGTGTCTGTGTGTGTGTGTGTCTGTGTGTGTGTGTGTGTCTGTGTGTGTGTGTGTCTGTGTGTTCCTTTCATGCCCTGCCTGCACCGCTATTCCTTAGGGATTTTGGTGCATGAATTTCACTGCTGTGTGAGGCTCAACTAGTGAAGAGAGAGACAAGAGACAGGTGGTTCTACTCGTTAACTTTCCTGATACGCAGCACTGACTATATCCAGGGAAGAAAAACAAAGCCAAACAAACCTCGGGCCTTGGCGTTTGCAGTTTTAAGGAGTAGCAGCTATTGGCTATCCATGGTAAAGCAGCCAAGGATGATGCTTTTCATGTCTCAGTGCAGAACTTTTCTGAGACTTCCTTTTTTGTCTGCCTGCCAGCCATGTTTTTTAGTTTAACATAAATAATCTGGATGGAAAAGCTCATTTTTAAATTGCTGTTGGTAATTCTGCATACCTCTTGTGGAGAAGGTGTATGAGCTTATATTAATTGTTTTTCCTCAGAGTATTTCTGCAATCAGCAGCTGTTGGAGCTGTGCTTCAATACTGCTGTCATGGCAGGAAAATAACCTTTCACAAGCCAAGACTGATGCCACCTCCTGTAAAAGAAGTAATGTGCTCATTTGCTTTATAGGCAACATCCACTAAGCAAGCTTCTTTAACTGCTTTAACTGAAGATTTTTGTTAATGATTGTCCCTTTCATACAGTTTATGGATGCTCTACATTAAAGGAGTTGGCATCCAGGAATTTTACTCCTCACAAGTTCTCTTGCAATGTAGTGCTATATGGTCCTGGGTGTGAGTCGGAGTGTAAGAGCTGTCTTTCTTTGGGAATAAATACACAAAAAATGTTTTGAACTACTTAACGATAAAGTTGTTTGAGGCTGAGACAGATGTAGAAAGAGATTGAAACAGCATACATAAAAAAATAGAGAAGAAAATGTGTATATTGGCTTTGGAAATAATGTGGCATATTTAAATAGAGAGAAACATTCTGAATTTTTTCAGTCTTAAGTTCGGGCAGTCTTTAAAGTCTTATCAATGAGCAGTGATAACTTGCAAACAATAAAGAAGCTAAATGTGAGCAGTTTGAGTTACAGCAGTTCACACAGAACTCGGCACAAATCCTTTTTTCTCTGTGGAAATGCAGAAATGATGGGACTTGTGTTTCACAGGCTTAAATTCAAGTTTGAAAGTCTTAGGTGAGATAGTCAAACCTAGTATTTGCATTCTGACCTCTGTAGTTACTAGGGTGGCTATTCTGTATTACTGTACTGATTTATATCTGAAAGGATGATGTAAATGTCCTGAGCAGAGATGGCTTTTTTCACATGCAATAAGCATTTTATTAAAAAAGAAATCCTGCATGAAAAAGTAGGTTATATTCAACTACTGATGTGGTAGAACTTTTAACAGACCATGCTGAACAAATGTATGTATTAAGGAGGTAGTAAGAGACTGGTGAAGTGCTCTTCTAATGTGAGATGCTCACCTAGACTATCTGCCCTTTCAGCTAAGATTAAGTAGTTACTCAAGCTTGTGCAGCTGTTTCCACAAAGTTTCATAGATGCCAGAGTCTGAAAACTGATTTGCTTAGAGGAGATGTGACCATGCTGTAGCTTTTGGGTTTGAGGTTTGCATCTTGGTTAGAGAGCCTGTGATGTTGCCTTTTCATTCATGCATTGTCTGGAAAAAACATGGTTGGGCTCAGTACCCAAATCTTTGTCTTGCACCTTGGAGACTGGATGGCTGACCTCGCCTCCTGATTACACCCTTCTGAGTAGCTCCTAGGAAAACCCCTCTCAATATATTCCTTGGGATTTTAGAATTGAGTCATCTTTGTGGATAAGTTTGACTAAATTAGTAATGACCAAAGTTGATGTTCCTGCTGTCTCCCTCTTCAGGACCTTGGTCCTTCATGTGATATGAGCACTTTGGTTTCTCAGTGTTGACTTAGACTCCTCTGTGTAGGGCTTGAATTGATTCTTCTTGCCTTTTTCAGCCACACTTTAAATAGTTCAGAACTTAACTGGCCACCAGTGATTGCAAGCTTATTGGCAAATCAGTTTGGACTTCATGGCAGCTTTTTCTCCAGAAGGTACAAGGTTTTCACTTGAAGTTCCTCTGCATGTACCTGAGGGCATTATAAGGCCATCTGAACTTAAATCTTACAGCTTTTAGGTTTACAAAATGGGAATATGTAGACAAACTGTGCTGTGGAACAGAATAATGAGGACTGCATAGTGTTTGACAGGTTATAAAGTAAGTATGGTTTGTTGGGGGATTTTTTCACAATAACTACCATTCTTAATCTGGAAGTTACTGACCAGTTGAAGGAATAACTTCTTTCCCCCTTCCCATATCCTAAGTACCCAAGATCTGTCAGGACTTTCTACTGTTGGAAATGCTGGATGAAGAATTTGAATTTGGCATAAACACGGCATTTAATGTAATTTCTGACCTGAAGCTGTCAGTTAATAGATGTTCTCACCTTCCTACCCCCACCACTGGATTATAGGCAAAACTCATTTGAAGTGTTTAATTCCAAATTGTACAGGATTTTTTCCTGGAGCGGGCTGAAAACAGAAGTTCAGTGGAGTCTAGACCTAGCTGTGACTTGTGTGTAGCTACTTCCAGAGAAGCCTCTCTGGCAGTAACTGTATGAAGTAGCCTGTACACTTAGAATGCTCTATCCCTTATCACTGATGGAAAAAACTGTCAAGCAAAAGGAAGAAATAAAACCACACAACCCCATATCTGAACAGCACAGCAGCTTATCTTCTATGTTCTCTTGTACTAGTTCAAAATATAGTAAATCATTATCTCCAGAATTCACTGGCACAGATCTCAAATGCTTTCAGAGTCTGAAAAAAAATCATTTAAAGAAAGTAGAATGTTACTTTTATTTAAAAACGTGACTTTGGTCTTCTGTTAACATTTTCTAAGTTAAAGACAGACTTCAGTTTAAGCTGGCTCCTTGGGGTTCTTGTAAAGCTTTTTTATTATTAGAAAGCCTGTTTGCTGATTTGAGCACTCGTTGGTATCTAGTTTAGGAGGCCATGTCCCATAGTTGTGTGGTGTTCTGGCCCTTCCGCTCACGTTGCACTGGGACAGTTTTAGGGTCAGACATAGTCCCAGCTCTGGCAGAAGTGTTTGTGTTGGGGGAGCTGAGGGCACTCACTCAGGCTGTAAATCCATGAGCAAGCGCCAAATGTCGTGGGGTTTTTTGGTCATGTATGGACACGGGAGCAAAACCAGCAAATGTGTATGACAGACACCTAAAGTTACTCTTAAATTCTTTTTCCTACACAGAGCTCAACAAAAATCCAGTGGAAGGCTTTTCAGCGGGCTTAATAGATGACAATGATCTTTATCGATGGGAAGTCCTTATTATTGGTCCTCCAGATACACTATAGTAAGTACTGATACAGAAACTTAAGTGAACTCGGATTTACTAGTTCTAGTTTGCTTCTAGTGAATAGAAGCTAACCAAAACAGTTGTGCTAACTTAGGTAATGCTCCTCTGTTGCTAGCAGAATACCTGTAAATAGCTGGATTTGCTATGTAGAAGTTCTAAACTGCTTTGCTCCCCTGGGAGAAGGCAACACTGATCTCTTTGTACTTGTATGGAAAAGAAAGACAATAGGTACACTCAGAGGCTGCTTCTGTTTTCTTTCACATGTAAGTAAGGCAGATAAAATCCACTATTTGCTGTTGCTGCTGGGAGGCTGTCGTTCAGCTGACAGTGCTATGTTAAACCATTGCAACTTCATGCATGTGATGGTAGGGAAATACTCAATTCAAGCCGGATGTAGTTGGAGGAAACCGCAGCAGTCCACATAATTGGCTTCAAATCCTGTCAGTTTGAGATGGGAGAACTTCCAAGGGTGACCTGGAGTGCTTCGGGGTGATCATCTACTCCAATTTCTGGGAAAAGGTTCTATGCCCAGGAGAGGTCAGTTTAAAGTGTACTCCTGAAGATGAACTGTTCTCTTTATTAAGCTGTTGCAGTGGCAAACTACGGGTACAAAAAGCCTTGTGACATTTACTTGAGGTCAGTTTTGGTTGCAGCACGAAGTTCTGTATGTCTGTCAGCAGACTTGGAATAAGTATTTAAACCCAGTAATCAAATTGCTTGGCTTTTCCTCAAGCTCACTGCACTGTGGTTCTCATGTCTTGCATGAGATGGTTTCTCCAACTTCTTTTGACCTTTTCTGAACAGTCTTGTGGTCCTGTTGTATTCTCATGGCTATTCTATAAATACTGTCATTAAAGAAATGGTACTTCTAATTGATTGTCATCTTAGGTGTTAAAAGTTGCAATAGTGGTTTTTCAGCTCCACTCTTATAGGGTCCTGAGCTTTTTTTGAGGCTTTTAGGTAAGAAACTCTCTTCTGTTCCAGTCTCTAGTTGCTGTTTTTCAGGGTAGTATTACACTGAATCCTTCTTCCCTGAGCTGTTTGGTAAGGACAGTCATATATGTAATAGTTTAACTTAAACAATTTTCAAACGTCAGTCTCATTCCTGGTCCCACTTCATTTATTCTGAGTTTACTTGAAAAGACTTTAGACTTAGTGCATTACTCTACTGACAAAAACCCTTTTATCAGGAATATTGCTAAAAATGGCATTGATCTCCCTTGACAGCTGTATTTCAATAACTGATATCTAATGTATATCCACTTTAAAACCTGTATTTATATGCAGTTGATATGGGGCAACCAGGGATGCCCTACAGCCTAGTAACTTTAGGATCTGCTTCTTCAAAAAGGGAAAGAAGGACTTCTTTGGTTTGAAAGAAAGGGTTTGACTGGTTTGGGGCTAACAACAAATGCAATCCAGCTCTTCTTTGTCTTGACATTATGGGTGTTCAGACAGTGTTGCTGGAATTCTTACCTCTCGTGGGATGAAGGATTCTTTGGAATCTACCTGCCATTTCTAAAACTTGTGAAAAATAAATGCTGTGTGTTCAGATTCCGTCAGCTGCTTCAAAGAGCCAAGTTACTTAAAGGCAGTTCTTTTTGGGGTTTTTTTTGGTTTGTTTCTTTGGTTGGGGTTTGTTTTTTTGGTTTTTTTTTTTTTTTTTGAGACACTTGCTGGAACTGCACCCCTTTGGTTAGTGGTGGTAAGACGTGTTCTTTTTCTCAGTAGCCAGTGCACTTTAGAGCATACTCCTCATTTACAAATACAGGAAAAAAATTGCACTGAACAGTTTTCTGTTCACCAATTCTTTGTGTGGCTGCTGAGGAGTAGCTTGTCACACCATGCATCTCATGCCATCTTCTTTGGAGGTTTTTGTTCTGCCTTTGCAATTCCAAATTTTGTCACAACCTTCAGTTAGAAGAAATGACACTAGCAGGACAAATGTTATACTATTGACATCAGCAAAGTATTCCATCTGTAAACCTTTCCATCTAATACAGGCCTTCACATTTTTCAAAAGGGACTATTCCTGGCCTGTAACTCCACATAAAACCTGGATGTCTGTTGTTTATTATTGTTTTCCAGTTGAGTGGGTAACTAATGCAGAACACCTCACTGCCATGCCTGAGTCACTTTGGCTTAGTGTTGAAAAGGTGGCATTGGAAGTCTTTTTACATTTAATGTTCTAGACACAGCCAGAGCTTTCTGCAGTTTTTCCCTGGGGCTCACTGCTGCAGACTGAGACCACAAAATTAGGACTGAGGTCTCTAGCAGAGGAAAATGGGTGTCTGCTGGACTGGATTTGAGAAAGGCAGTTATTGGTAATACCTTTTTTTTCCCGTTAATAAATGTGCTGGGAGGAAAAAAATGTAAGTTGTGATTCCAGATGGTAAATTCCTTGGCAGTTTTTTGATTTTTTTTTTTTTTTCTTTTCTTCCCCTGACTCCCATGGTTTTTTCCCCTCTGGAACATCATCCTAGCTCTAAAAAAGATCATGTTGGGGAACTGGCAGTATTTTGTGAAAGGATCTTCTCAATGTAGAAACTCTTTACGTTGCATATGGAAGTGTTGATACTGTTAATTACCAACATGATGTTGTGTGAGGTGAAAACTTAGAACATCACTAAGTTCCGATCTTTGGCTTAAGCTTACAAGAAACTCTACTAAGATATTTTTGATTCCCCAGTGAAGGTGGTGTTTTCAAGGCTCATCTTACTTTTCCAAAAGACTACCCACTGAGGCCGCCAAAAATGAAATTCATCACAGAAATCTGGCATCCGAATGGTAAGAAATGTCAAAGTTTCAATTTCTTTTTGCAGTTCAGAACTAAAATGCAATGAAGACAAATAGATATATTTCTGTCCATGTTAGAAATATGAAACTCTGCTTTTACTTTTCAGTCGAGAAGTAATAACAATGGCAGAGTTTTTAGCAGTACTGCTCTGAGAGCATAAAATAGTCTTAAAGTATTTTCAGAAACTATTCAGAGTAGGTTCTTGCGTTCTTGGTAATTGTTCAGGGATTTTTTTTCCTAATATTTTTTCCTAAGTGCAAAATTCTAGTCTGAGGAGAAACTTGACCTCTATAGCTGCCTTTTGTTATACCTTCAAAATTTCATCTTGCTGTTACTGAGTTGGCAGTTCAGTACAGAAGGCCCAAGGTTGTCCTCATCTAGTGAAGCATGATAAGAAATCTTTCAGTCCCTCTAAAGGAAACTTCTGCTAATGTCTCATTTACCTGTGGACTGATGGAGATTAGATGGGAAGGTAAAATAAAATGGAATATGGTTTTATTGGGAAAGAGAAATGTTCTTCAGCTTCAGAAACTGTAGATGTTGAAAGGTGGGAGGAGACAGTGCTCCCATCAAAAGGACAGGGAATATTTTAATGCTGTGTCAGTTTCAGCTCTGGAAATACCAGAGTACTTGTCAGGCACTTTCTAATTCCAGCAGTTTAAATCATATTTCAGTATGTTCCAGTAATATCCAGCTGATGCTGTTGCTGTGGAAAAAAGTCACTCTCAAGCTTGCTGATCTTAACAGAAAAGGCTGTAGTGGAAGGCTGTCTAAATAAATAGTCTTGAGAGTTGCAGCATGATGTTAGACTGAGTCCTTCCTCCCCATGTGCCCTCTCTGTCAGGAGTCCAGGCACATTCAGACTTTCACAAGCCCTGTTTATTACAGTTTAAGTTCTGCAATAGTTAATTACTTTCCTTCTTTATAAAATGTCTTCACTAACGTGTTTCAGACTGGCTGGAATGAAGATGAACAGTTCCATGACTGTCCTGAAGAAATGCCAGCACGTTGTTCATGACTGAAATATGCCTTGTTCTATTTTGTAGTTGACAAGAACGGTGATGTCTGCATTTCAATTCTTCATGAGCCTGGAGAAGACAAATATGGCTATGAAAAACCTGAGGAACGCTGGCTTCCCATTCACACAGTGGAAACTATAATGATTAGTGTTATTTCTATGCTGGCAGATCCCAATGGTGATTCTCCTGCTAACGTTGATGCAGCGGTAAGACTTTCCTTGGTCTGCCAATTGTCTTCAATGTAGAAACCTTGCAGTGGAGTTCTGTTTCTGGTTTAACAAACAGTAACATTGGAAAGAACCTTTTCTATCACAGGCTAAGGCTACCATTGTGTTGGGAAAAGCAGTGATGTTGTTAGATAGAACTACTAATTAGCCTTGGGAAGTGTCTTTCATTTCTCTAGAGCAGTCTTCTGTCCCATGGATTAGAGCAGGAGCTTTGACTGTGTAGGTCTGTGCTCTCAGAAGGTACTCAAAGGCTTTACTGTGCATCTGACCTCCAACTCAGCAGGGAGGGTTGTCCCAGACTAGACTGAGTGACTCAGGAGTGAGGAAGAATGGTCTGATTTACAGTCAAAGACCAGGGTGAATCTGCAGGCAAAAGGGAGATGCAAGCGTTTGATGCAGCACAGTGTTCTAGAGCATGGCCTGTGCTGTGTGTGTGTATAAACACAGCTATGTTTAGAGCAGAATGTAACAGTGAGGCTGAGAAATGGTCGTGGTGGGGAGAGAAAAAAAGTCTCAGTTCTGGAAGGGCACGGGGGACAGACTTCAGGCCCTGTTCATCTGCAAAACACTGACATGCTCTTCAATTGCAGTTCAGCAGTGAGTGTTATCTTCTCACAAAAGAGAAGTTCTAGCTCTTTGTTAACTGTGGGAGTGAGGAAGGAGGAGATGGGAATTGTGAGGTGCAGAGTTTTGTAAAGGAATGTTAACCTGCTCTGTCAGCCAAGCTATACCTTCCCAAAGTGGGTGGGAGTTCAGTAGTTTCCTGGAGCCTTTGATCTTCTATGTCGTGAGTATTTTCAAAGGTGGTTGAGCTCTGCTGAAAAATCATTATGGCAGCAGACTCACATAAAACAAATTTAATAGGAAGAAAACAGAAAACAAACAAAAAGTTGCATTGAACAATTTCCTTTTTAAGTGTTGGACCTCCCCTTTTTGTGTCATGTTACTGATGGAAACAGTCACCCAGGAAATAAAGACATTTCCTGCTGAGAGCACTGGGAGAGCACTGGGAGGAACAAGTTGTTAATGAAATGCTGAAAGTGCAGTTAGAATTCCTCAGTTCACAAACTCATGTTTGTTGAATGTAGCTGGCCTAACCCTGGAGAAAGCACATGCTTTTAGCTGTGTTTGTCACCTGCCTGACATCAGACTTTCTGTATTGTGCCCCACTCTGACAACTACTTCAGGAGTGGGGTTTTTATTTTTTTGGTTTTTTCCTTAGGAAAGTTAGGCACAAAATTAATTTACCCTAGGGTAAAGGTCAAGAAATGAAACCAGCTTTTTCTAGCCCCACATGAAAGAACAAAACCATCCAAATTTGACTGTGAAGATAGTGAGGCACCACTTTGGATGCTAGAAACTATTTTTCTGACTGTGGTATTACATGTTTCAAGGAACTTTTAAAGTGCTGCTTGGGCAGTTGTCTTCTGCTGGATTGTAGATCTCTTCATAGTAGCAAAAAACATAGGGTATTGAAGAATCAGGAGCTCCTGTGTTTACTACAGCAATAAAATTTGGCAGTTACTATAAGATACTTTGTCTGCTCTCATTAGTTTCTGCTTTTAAGTGAGTCTAGTGAGTAAGGTGTTACAGGCAATTCACAGGATTATGGGAGCAGGGGATATACCTGCCTTCAGGAAGAATGAACTATGCATGTTGGAGTACTGTCTCTCGGAGTGGGAGAAGAATGAGGATCAGGAACCTGAAAAGATATTTTGAAAAGCAAATAGAACAGCTCCTGACCTGAAATTACATTTTTGGAGATTCAGCTGTCAAATTGGAAACTTTGCTTGCTATTCAAATCTGAACAATTCATAGAACTACAAATATAAAAAGTAGAAACAAAAACTAAGGCTCTGAAGCTCAGAGGGCACAAATTCAGTGCTTTTCTTGGCCTTAAGCCATCTTGTGTAAGCTGTCCTGTGTCCCAATCCAAGGAACCAAATGTTTGCTGCATGAATTGCTGAAAAAGAACAAACTAATTAGTAGCCTTCTTTGTGCTTTATAGAACAGTTAAGATGTGCTGGGCTCTCCAATGTGGTGATTAAGTGAGCTTGGAGGTGATGAATGTTAGGGTATGCCATTTATCATGTACTACAACCTTCACTCCAAGTGGGGGTGGAAAGGTGGTATAAGCTAGATTGCATCAGGTGAAACAATGTGGGGGTTTTTAACCCCTTCCCTCACCCCTGCAGTAAGAATATATTGCTTGTATCAGAAACTGAGAACTGCAGAACTTCATGAAGTAAGGGGTTCTTTATATTTTCCCCACCGCTTCTGACTGGAAGGCAGTACCCAGCACATCAGTCTTAGCCACACCTGGTGCTCCTGTGCTTTCATCTGAGCTCGTTGTGAGCCTGGCACAAAACAAACCTGGCTGCACTTCCTCGTGTAGATATTTCTGATACCTTGATGTGTGCATCTCCGGGTTCAGACTTCCCTCTTACCTGTCTTCCTGCTCATCTTTATCTTGGCTTTTCATCTCTGCAGTTCTGAAATTAGATCCCTGTCACAGAGACCAGCCCTGTAGGTGAGCTGAGTATTCTCCTAAGGTCTTTCTCACACAGCCAATATCTTACAGCCATATCTAACTAGGAGGTGTTTGCTTTCGAAAGACACTGCTGTGCCTCTTCCAGATACTGTGACTTCTGTATTTCTGTCCTGGAGTGTCCTGGCTAGATTGAAGGGAACTGAAACTGTCTCTAAAAAAATCTCAGAGTAACTGCTGGCTCCACAGTACCTGTGTACCTTTTTCACTGCTGCAGTTAAAGACACTATCTCTAACACATAATAACAGCTTGTGGTCTATGTGTTGAGTTTGCTGCTACTTTGCAGGCTGAAGCAAATAGATTTTAGCACAGACAGTGTGAAATATTGGTAAGCCACCAGGTTAGTCTTGGAGCGTGTCTAAAATCCAAGGGGAAAATTACATCCTCAGTGTCTTGTGAGCAGCTGGCACAGAAACCCAGAGCAAACTTCCAAAAGTCCTGAATATCACAGGTTTTCAGTGAGTAGCTCAATGATTTTAAGCAAATTTAGGTGTTGACTAGATGGCTAATGTCTGAAAAGATAAACACCAAGAGTCTTCCTAGAGCTTGTACAACTCCTTGTTGTAGGACTGACATCTGAAAGCTGTCTATTCAATTACAGAAAGAATGGAGAGAAGACAGAAATGGAGAATTTAAAAGAAAAGTTGCCCGCTGTGTAAGAAAAAGCCAAGAAACTGCTTTTGAGTGACACTTATTCAGCAGCTAGTAGCTTCACTTTTTTCAGGGTAAGTATCCTTCTCAAGACAAGTCAGTTACCTGAGTTGAGGATTTCCTGCTTAAGTGTTGCTGAATTATTTTTCTCCCTCTCAAAAGCAAAAAGAAACCCCGAAACCTTTCTTCTCAGCTGCATGATCTCAGTGAAGCTCCTTGGCTTCATGCAGTACTAAAGACTGAAAGAATTTAAATGCACTTGACAGCCCATTCTGCCAAAAGTGGGGAACTTCTCTTGTATTCTTGTGTTTTATGCTGCTCAGAAGTTGAACTTCTCTTTATCAGAATTCATCCTGCTTTATTAATGGCGCTTAGAGGTTACTGGAGCTGTAATAGAAGGGGTGACAATTCCTTGATATTCATTATTGTGAAGAACACTTATTAGCATCTTAAAAGTCTTGTTATCTCAGGAGTTGGGGATTATCTTGCAGATGTTGGTGGCATGTTGCACACAGGAGTTAAATGAGACTTCAGTGAGGTTGTCAGGAACCGCTGAGAAGGGTTTGTTTCAGATATCTCTGGGAGTTTTAACAGAAAGTCTCCTGGCACAGCAGAAAGCATTGAATTGAGATATTACTGGTCAATAATGTCAAGAAAGGTGGTGGTCTCTTCAGCAGCCCAAAAAACATCTTTGGTGAGGAAGGCTTGGGAATAGCTTCATAAAAACAGCTGTGTTCTGCTTGGAAACTGAACTGTGGCCTATCTGAGAGCTTGGACAAGTTTTGACCTGAGAGTAGCTGACGTGATATTTGCATTTTTTGCCACCCTGTTAAAGAGCTTCTGACTCAAGATACTTACTCTAATTTACACAATCCCATGTCAGTTTTAATGGGACTTTTTTTTTTTTTTAAATAACCTCTGGTAGAAAGCTGTGTATTAAAGCATGGCCCTTAAATCCCTGGCCTTTGGTCATTTTATCTTGGGTATGCCAAAGGAAAAACTTCCTCCATGAGCTAATAATTTCCCACTCTTGCTTTTCAAAGCAAAACAGAACTTCATGTTGAAGCTGCCTTTTCTTAATGCTTGGTTTGGCAAATAAACTGCTCTGGCCCATTTGGCTGGCAAACCCCAAATCCATATTTACTGGTTATCTACAGCATATATAATTCACAGGGGCAGAAATATGGCACTGTAGGTAGTTCAGAGCGTTTGTACTGACTGAACCAGAGCAGCTTACTACATTCTTCTGCTGGGTAGTTTTTTTACTCACAATTGTACAGGAGAGAGTTCCTTTCTTACCCTTTTGGAAACACTGGGGGGGTTGGGGGAAGGCTCCATCTGTGACAAATTTGTTCTGCAGTCCCTCTTTGCAGAAATGCTTTGATTGAAAGGAACTTTCTCCAGTATGGATTAAGCATGAAAAATGAATAATATTGACCAAAGACTAAGCAAAGGAACAGAAAGTCTTGTACAACTGCCTATAACTGGAGTGCAAGAATTGTTAATGCTGCTGACTTCTTTTTCCTGCCTTGGAGAAAGGGAGTGAGTAACACTCCAGAGTATCCTTAACTAACCTCAGCTCTGTTGCCATGTTGAACTTAGCTATAGTGAAACAATGCTCTTGACAAATATTTTAAGTAATTGGCTGTGTTGCTTTTTTGGAAGGGGAAAGCTTTTCTAAGTCTGGTGACTCCTCCCAAGTGAGCGATGGGCAGGGAATTGGATGAGAAGGGGCCACAGCTGGTTTCAAACCAGCCCAGTGTGACTGGGGCTGTGGTGTCAGTGCTTGCTAAGCACTGCTGTGCCATTTGTACCTACCGTTCACAGTAAGTAATGCACAGACTTTTCAGTGATAAATCTGCAGTGTTTAGCCCTCTGTATGAATAATCAAAGCTTTACACACTGTGCACTCGACAAGCAACACGAGTTACAGGAGCCAGAAAAGTCTGATAATTGAGCTTGGATACACTGTGCTGAACTAACTCCAGTCTTTCTCAGGTGATGAGTTTGGATTTATCCATCTTCTGTTCAGAGGTACGTGAAGCTCTTGAACAAGTAATAGTTATCTTCTTGAGCTTGAAAAACTAATTAACATCCTGAAAATAATTGAGGGTGAGGAGGGGTTTTATTTTAATACCTGTGATTTTTTTGCAGGTCTCCAATTGAGAAACATGGCACTGTTTTTTTTCCTGCACTCTACCCACCTATTGCTGGACTTCTGTTGTTACAAGTTGGCAAACACTGGCTGGAACTGGGCTGCAATAAAACATGCCAGTTATCAATGCTGACAAGAGCCTAACAAGTGCCAACACAAGATGATTACGCATTTTGAAATCTAATGAACTGCTTTAACCTTCAGGAAGAATTGTAAAGATGTGTACATAGCACAACATGATCCGGATAATATATATACTGTTCATGTACATCCACAAATACACATTGTACCAAATAATGCTGTCTGTAGTTAGGGATAGAATTGTGTAAATTCTAAAGATTTTAGCAGGTTTTTTCTCTCCCTATTCATTGTTTCCTGAGTTAAAAAAACAAACAGCAACTTGTGAAGCATGTCAAAACCAATTAGGATACTAAGTTGGTTTTTTTGGTTTTGTTTTTTTTTTCCTCCCACTTTAATTTTCCTTTGACCCACCAAGGCTTAATTAAAATTTCTTGCTTATTAAAGTTTAGTATCTCTTTTTTTTGGTTTTTGGAAATGTGGTCCCTTTTATTTCCCCCATCAGAACTTACAATTTTCCTAATTAAACCCTGAAAGGATTTGCTATCAATTACTTGTGTCTTCTTTTATGATGACCTTTGTAGTGTCAAAGGTGCTTTTTTTTCTTCCCACCCCTTTTTTAAACCCAATTATTCATCCTTCTTCAATTTGGTATAGCAATAAAACTGGCCATGGAGCACCCTTGAGCAGCCTGATGGATTTTTAACTTCCAAGGACTTGAGTGCTTTCACTTGGAAGTTTGGTTGACTAAGTTAGTCCAAGATAGGAATGAGCTGCTTTTTATGGGTGAAATTTTCAGTTTGCCTTTTTCATTGCCTGTTTGTGGGGTGGGGTGTGTGTGAGGGAGGCTTGTTTATTCTCAAGGTTGAGTTCAAGCATGCACGTCTGTAGGCTTTCAAATGACTAACTTCTGGGTTTGGTATCAAAAATAGTTTCCCTCCTTTACTCTCTTCTGTGGCCCTTCATCTGCTTTGCCTTCTACTTCAGAGTTTTCCTCACCTAATGTACAAAGAAAATGGCGATGTATATTTTCATGTAATTTGATTTTTGGAATTCTGTCACCTTCTGTAGTGAGTTCTTCCAAAATATAATTTTTTCCAATAATAATGTGTCAAACTGGCTGTCTTGAGTATCACAATAGGAAGGGTACCTGTAGCTGGAGCACAACTTACCTAAACATCTTCAACAACACAGCAAACACCTGAGGAATTGGACATGCTGTGCTTCATCTTGAATAATGAGAGAGCAAACAAAACACACAACTTTATCCTTATTGTAACCATCTTTGGCCCTCTAGTGAGCAAATACTGATCTCAGAGTATCTGCTCGCAAGAGTTTTCAAGCCTTTGACCAAAGAAACTATATAGAAGAACTTGAAACTACTCAACTCTTTTCTTTTGACAGTACAGCATAACCCACTAATAAATCAAGAGTTCCAGTGTCAAAGAATCAGCTTTTAAGAAGCCTCCAGTCCTAATTTGCTGGCTGGACTTCATTTTATGTTGCTGTGCAACATGCATATGCTGAAAGGCACATATTGCAGGTTTTGTAAGGGGGGCTGGGGTGGAAGGAGGTGACAGCTGTTAGAGGCAAGGCAGGCCTTGGGGACAAAAAGGCATTTAGGGTAAGAAGACTTACAGGGAAAGGTAGTGCTTCCTGCTAGGGGTGGTTTAGATAAACAGGTGTGTTTGATATCTGCATTTTCATATTTGGAAATCAATTATTTTGTGAAATCATTAGTTAAATTTGCTTTTAGGTGGCTAGGCTGCTCCTGCAGCCAGGCAGGTGCATGCAGTACTTAATCTCCCAGACACCAGAGCTGATCTGAGTTCCTGTTGGAGCGCTTGTCCAAAAGGTCTTCAGAGCAGGTTTCTTTCCCACCAGCTGACTATCCTTTTCCACTTAAAGTTGGGACTGTGCAGAATTTCAGTGGCATGGTGTCATTCTTCGCATTAAAAAAAAAAAGACTGGAAAAAAGCTGATCTTCTTAAACCTAGCAATGGACTTACTCCCCCACAGGCTGCCCTTCCTGTTCAATTTCCACAGTGTATCTAGAACTGAGGTAATTCATGCTGCTTTCAGCAAGTTCAAGAGTGGTCTCTGTTTTGTCTTCCAAAGCACCACACACAGTTCACCACGGACTCACAAAATGGTTCAAAGCTTTATCTCCATGCTCTCCAGAATTGCTGCTTGTTTGTTCTTTACGGGGTAGGCCTAGAAATGTTTGTCTTGCTTCAGTGGTATGGAAGAACTGGGAATTCCACAGCACTGCTCATTCCCCTCTTTGTAAATTCAAATACACATTTGGCTTACCCAGATGGTTTGTGATCCCACCTGACCCAGATACTCCCCAGGGAGGAGCATTACCGTGGGATACTGTTAAGATCTCCAAGCTGCAGGTATGGCTAATGCCCAGTGACTGAATGAAGGAGGCAGCTCAGGGTCTGGTGCCAACTGTCCAGGTTGTAGGAAGCCTCTGGCAGGCAAGGAAATGGATTATTTCACTTCTCTATGATCACAGTTGGCTCTTTGTTCCTGCCCCACGCTGAAAGGGGCACTGCTGGAAAGTTGTTAGTAATAAAACCAGGTGGGAACACCACTGAGGAGCTGCAGTACTGACAAGTAGTGAGAATTCTTGGTGAACAAGGAAGTAAGCCAGCATTGCTCCGTTTTTCTTGTAGCAGGACTTTCTATCTGGTTCCTGCAGGCTGTTGGCATCCTGGCTGCTCAGTTAACACTGTAGGTTCTCCAGGGGTTTGAGCTGATTTTTGCCCCAACACGGTTTGTCCTGCATTCCAGATAGCACTGCATCACTGGGGGAAGAGGAAAAACATCAAATACTAATGAATGTCTAACTTGTGTGGCCACCTTAATTCCTTTTTTCTATTTCTCCATGTTGCACCAGAGAAGATCCCTAAAACTCAGGACTGTCAACTGTCACTCTAAAATTCCTTCTGCTGCAGTGCCTGAAAACACTTACTGGAAGTAGATGATCAATAAGCAGAGTACCTGAATTCTGAAGTGATTAGAAGTGTATTTTGGGCTTTGGTAGGCTGATAGGGGTGGACTCCACTGCGTCTGTACCATCTGGTGCACTGCTCTTGGTGCAATGCCAGCACTGCACACAGAGCAGCAACACGAGTCCTTCACAAGCAGCATGAGTGATTCTAAGCCAAAGCAGAAGCTGGTTGGGGTTTAGAGAGACTGTCACACAACAGCTTCCTGCCCAGGCAAATCCTAAGAGGAGATTACAATTCCCTTGATGCAAAACATAGCAGTGGTTTGAAATCTGATCCCTGTTGTTACTGCGAAATTAAACTAAATCTGATCAGGGAGCAATAACTTGCTTCCTCACAGTTCCTCAAGAGGATCAATAATAGCACCATGAGCAGTGGGGTAATTTGCTGTACAGCAAAGTCAAACACAACTGTCATCAAGCTGTGCAAAATGAGACAGGTTGTTTCATGGTATGTCTAGAAAACTACAGTCTGTTGCCCTCCTGAGCCCAGCTCTGGATTTGCTGCTTTATCCAACACCAAAATAAATATGATGCAGAGCAACTTTTGAAAGGTCACTTCATGGTGGAGTCCAGAAAAAATTATGTCTGTAAAACAATACTGTGCATAAAATCTTCAAACGTTTAATTGGAAGTTGTTCTTCAAAGCAAGCAACAAATTTGCTGTTGGACCAGCATCGACTATTTGGCATTTCTGTTGCTTCTGAGGAGCAGGAGCGATGGTGAGCAACGCCAACAGCCGAGGGGGGCAGCTATGTTGTACACGTGGCTGGGAAAATGATCCTGTTTTTGGTACTTGGTCATTGCCTGTCGACTTGCAACCACTTTCCACCCACCGGGCACCAATCCAGTGTCCAGGGGGCACAGATTCAGTGTCCAGGACTGTTGGCTCTGAAACAAAAGCAGGAATTGAAGTGACGAGGAGCCCCCTTGCCCCGGACACCCTCGCTGTGGTTCCTGGCTGGGCCGAAGGTGCTTTCCGGGCTCAGGGCGGCGCGGGACGGCGGTCCTGGGCCAGGTGAGCGGAGGTGAGGCACAGCTGCGTTTCCCCCGGTGCTGCGCGGTTTTTTTCCAGCGTTCCCCAGCCGTGCCAGTCGCCGCCGTGCTGTTCACCGCCAGCCCCGCGCTCCGGCCGGCGTCACCGGGCGCCTCCTCCACCTGGAAAGCGCATCCCCGGCGCGGCTACACCCGGCCCCCACAGCCTCCCGCCGCGGCCGGCGGGTACGGGGCCGTGCCGTGCCGCCAGCTGGCTGTCGGTGCCGGCGGAGGGGCGGAGAGAGCGGCGGGAGAAGGCGGGGTAACGCGGGAGAAGGCGGGGTAACGCGGGAGAAGGCGGGATAAAGCGGAATAACGCGGGAGAAGGCGGGGTAATGCGGGGTAACGCGGATAACGCGCAGCGAGC
>VZSE01014410.1:178453-293154 GCA_013398275.1 Promerops cafer | reverse complement strand
AGCTAAATGCTCCAAGTTACAAAGGAAATGAAGTTAGAGTCGTGAAAGCAAAGCCTTCAACTCTTGAAGTACAGCTCTAGGACAGTGGTGAAATTTTAGGAATACTTGTAGAATATTGACTAAGATGGAGTAGATGCTGCTGGACTGGTATGCATCAGCTGAGAGGATGCTGCAGTCAAGCTGGTTTGATAAGTCCTTCGTGGAATGCCTGACTTCTTGTGTACTGAAATACCACTGCTTCATATTTAGCTGACCAGCTGCTTATGCTTGCTTTTAAGCCTTGGTGCCCCAGTTCTGGAGGGCTTTAGATGTCCAAGTTGGCTTCAAGTAGTGAAACTTTCCCCAGTGAGACCCTCAAGGATGTGAGGCTCTAGCTCAGGGTCCTCCTTTGCAGAA
Source organism: Promerops cafer (assembly GCA_013398275.1). Lineage (NCBI taxonomy): Eukaryota > Metazoa > Chordata > Aves > Passeriformes > Nectariniidae > Promerops > Promerops cafer. The sequence continues at coordinate 292,758 of VZSE01014410.1, read as the reverse complement.
TTAAACTGCAGCTGATACAAGCGAGCCCTGTTTCAGACAATCTGTACTCCTCAGAGATTCTTCCCTGACTTAAGTAATTCTCTGATCTTTTGGCTGAAAAAAGCACATGACCAACGAATGATCCTGTGTGAACAGGAATAAGCTGGAGTTGTCACCCTTCTCAATTCCTTAGGATGTGTTGGAAGAGGGGCTCATTTTGTCCCTGCAAACGAGGTACCCACCTGCAGCCACACTTTTCTAGTTAAGAGCTACAGTTGAGTCAGCTGAAAAGTGAAGGCCTATTAAGGAAGGGAGCTTGTCAAATTGTGGTTATTAGCTCAGAAGCCAAGTGCTTTTTCTCATAAGGAAGTGTTGCCTCTGTCTAGAAAAATCCTGCATCCAATTTATTGCAGTTGCTACCTGCAGGTTGGCTGAACATCTTAGTTTGTAATTTCTGGGTTCTGTACTGCTAATACTGGAGGTTTACATGCAGGCACGGGTAAGAATTGTTGGATTAATGCTTGAGTGTAAAGAAGCAGTAGCTGTAGAGCTTTGGGGTGGTGGCAGGGTAAAGATCAAAAGTATGTAAAAGTGAGGAGGAATAAGAAAGCGGTGACGTGTACATCCTTGGGGAGATAAGGGTCAGAGTGTGAAGCAGTGGAGGGGGTAAGGAATTTGGTTTTCTGAAATATTTCACTCAGGTCCACTTCGTAAGTAAACAAAGTTTGTCTGTATGGCTTCCAGGACTGCTTTTGATGGGTGGAATGGGCTGTGTGATGGGTTCCACTAGACCCTCCCTCTAATTTTTGATATGTCCTATCTGTCTCCTTTTGCCTCCCTACGTGCATTCAGCTATTTGCTCCCAAGTACTTCCGTGCCTTCTCCTATAAGAAAATGACAGTAGCCTTTCCTGAAATCCTCTTCAAAGTCTTTGATATGGAATGTAAACTGCCGGTTCATGAGGTGATCAGTCTGCCAGACAGCTGTTAACAAAAACTGCTCTTATTTACCTGGACTGTGGCTTAGAAGAAGAGGCATTTTGTGTTTTCCACTCTGCTGAACCTGGGCATCCTCTTCACAGAGGCATTTGCATTGCTGTTGAGCCAGAGGCTTACTGCTGTCTTACTAAGCCTGTCCTTTCAGTGTCTTGAGGCAAGGACCATCATTAAGTGTGTGTGTGTGTGCCTGCAGTAATTGTGCATTTTAATTGTTCACTCTTTAAGTGAGCAGTTTATAGGGAAAACTGCAGCTTTGCTCTTGTGCCGTAAATGTTCATTAACTGGACATTGAGAATTCTCTTGAATGTGCATTTGAAATGTGCTGTAAGATCAAGTACTGTCCTCAAGTGTAGCTACTACACAACATATGCAGGTTGTCATGCAGAATAAGAGAAACTCTTTATTTTACAATTCTTGTAATTGGTACAGTAAGCAAATACCTATCAGTCCTTCTCACTGAGTTTGCAGGAAGCATATGGTGTCAGTCTGAAAACAAGAGTTCTCAAAGCTTTGGTTCTTTGAGGTACTTTCACTACTAGTAGGGATTGTCTGGGATTGCCCTGAAAGCAGCAGTAACAAGCTGGATTGTTGGTCATGCACAAAGCTTCAGCTGCTGCTGTTTGGGGGGTTAAGGTAGTTCTGCATTGTATCCTAGTGATTTCAGGCTAATTTGGAGCTGACTTAGGTAAAATGACAGTATTTACAATGTTACCTCTGGTACGGATTCTTTATGCCTACCTTCTCACTCCTGTGGTTTGACTGGAAGATGCAGTATTTCTGTAAGGTGGTGCATGCAATGAGCTTCATTAGGCAGCTTCTTACTCCTAGCATTTGAAATTGTATGCCATCTAAAAATCTCACTGCATGAGCAGTGGTGCTGTTTGTACACTAATTTTTTGTGCAGTTCTCAGTGTCTTTTACTCTGGGCTCCTGTCAGACTCCTGCTCTCCCTGCTCTAACAGTAGGACTTGCTTTGTGGAGACTTGCCTTATGGAGAAATGAAGCAGGAGCTGTTGCTCAAGGCACATGTCCTTCTTGTTCTGGCAACACCAAAACTGCATTCATCTTCACATAGAAAGACTGACCACAGCAGGATTTCAAACCCTCCTTGAGGCTTGGTGTGGTGCTGATGGCACAATTCTGAAATCAGAGTATATTTCATTAGAAAAAGAAAGGTGTCCCAAAGGAGATGGTATCTGTGAAATTTTGAAGGATGAAGCTAATGAAAAGGCTGTTGAAGGAAGTACCTTCCAAACCTGCTTATATAGTATTAACTGAAAAATAAAATGGGATATGTTGCCTTTTGTTTACCCATTACAATTGTAGTTGAGTTAAAAGACTTATGAGGAAGCATTTGCTGCAGGGTCCATAGAGGACAGGCTAAACAAGGTGTTCTGTCTACACCAGAGCCAGAGACTGATGCTCTGCCCTGGGGACCTGTGTCAGAGCAAGGCCAAGGTCAGCTGCGCTGTTGAACTTTCCTACAGAAGCAAGAAGAAAACACTGATCAACAGAGCTCAGTTTCTCATTGTACTAGTGATGTTTAGTAAATATTTTAGAAAAGTTATTGAAATATGAATTCCTGGCTAGTAGGGAGTAATCTTGTAGGAACTTTCCCACCTAAAATCACTGGTTAGCTTCCAAATTTATTCTCCCTGCCCCCTCTTATTTTAGGACTGGATTGGGATTTGGCCTTACTTGAAAAATGAGCTTAATGATAGGGGGAATATAATGAAGCACTGTGATTAATAGCAAACATATAGTTTTTGCAACTAATCCATAAATAAGCACTCATAAGTTGAATTGGTTTTAAATACCTGTACAGATGTTTCCTTCCAGCAGTGAAGTGTAGATGTTTATCATAGAGGTGGCCTGGGTTGAGTTCAGTGAACAACTTACCCCAGCATGTTGTGGAGTTACCAGTTAAGTGTGGTGGAAAAGTGGGTTCTGCAATGGGATGGAAATACCTGTTCAGGGATCAGATTCCCAGGTGCTGTCGCTTTGCTGATCCTGAACTGAAATAGCTATCATGGACTTGACTCCATTTGTGGTGCCTTACCAGTGGAGTGCCTCCAGTGGAGGAGTGTGTATGCCACCAGGAAGTAGTTTTATATACTTTTGACTGGCCTTTAGCATGTAGATTCTGGGGGCAATCTGTTTTCCACTCTGGCCATTTTCTCCATTTTTCATAGGTTGAGGAGTTCTAAATAGGTCAGTTAAATAGTTTGAGGTAGATATGGTACATCAGCAACTGTTCTAATGCTCACTTGTGGTTTAAGTATCAGCTGTGAAGTCAAAAAATGGGTAAGAGCCAAAGACTTAGTCCTGTGCCCCACCATAATTCCCACAGAAATGGACTCCCATGGCTTTAGGAACTTTATGGCATTCCTGACCAAACAATTCAGAACTTCCTTTGTAAGTGGCTTTTATCACTGTTATGATTTTTCAATGTGTTTATGAAAATGATACAAAACAGAAGGTTTAATACTGGGGGTGAGATGCTCAGGTATTTGGAAGAGGAGAGCCTCTCCTTGGAGTGTTGTAATTAAACAACATGTGTAATCTGAGAGTGAAGTTACCCTCGGATGCCAAAGGTGTGCATGTCTCAACCTTGAAGTAACGTTGTGTGCCTTGCAGAGGAGGTGGCCAAGCTGGAAAAGCACCTGATGCTCCTCCGCCAGGAGTATGTGAAGCTGCAGAAGAAACTTGTTGATACAGAAAGGAGGTGCAACCTTCTGGCTGTCGAGGCCAACCAGGACAATGCCAGCGACACCTTCATCAGTCGACTTCTCGCCATTGTAGCTGAGCTCTATCAGCAGGAGCAGTACAGGTAAGGAATCCCCCTCTGGGGAAAGGGCAATTACAGGAACCTTTGTTTTATTGACTGCACTAGGTCCTGGTCTTAGACAAGGAAAATTCTTTGCTGCCGGGTGTGAACAGGATCCTGAGTGGCAGTGGTAGTTGGAAGAGCATGCTAAGGTCATGGCATAGTGAGTCCAGTTCTTGAATTGAGAGCTCTAAGCAGAAGTTCATCTCTCAGATAAGTTCAGAGAAAGCTAATCATGATCACTGTCAGCAGCAAAGCTCTCAAAACAAGAGTTTTGAACTGAACCATACTTAATTGATGGATTAATTGCACAATATATCTGGAAAAACTGTTCCTTTCTTGAAAGGCTTTGTGCTAAAATGTTTTCGGTTCTGTATTCCTGTTGTGTGTGAAGAAGCCTGATTAATTTGACTTGCCTGGTTTTATTAGTGATGTATGTGACTTAGTGATACACTGTATTTTTGAATCTCAACACAAAATTATTGTTAATAGTTTCTTTTCCATAGGCACACTAAGGATCCCTTCCATATTCTAGATCCCTGAGCTGATTAAGTTCTGAGACTACTATGATATTGATCAATTTCTTCTCTGTTACTGAAAGCAATGCCAATATAGTAAAGGAGTTTAGTCATGTAAGGGAAAATCTATTTTAGTTAAAATTTCCTTGTGCCAGCATCTCTTCATGAGCCTCCCTGAGAAAAGGCTCTGTGCCTGCAAGAACTTACTGTAGGCTGCTGGGTAAAAGATTTATTAGGTAGTATATGTCAGAAGAGTTGGAGTACTTTATTTCTGTTCAGCTTCTTAGCTTTAAAGAAAATGAATAGTTGTCTAAAAGGGCCTACATATCACAGAATGAGAAAGGTAGCAGGTCCCAGTGCAGGTTTCATTAAGTAACATCTCTGTTGTGCTGTAGTTTATAGCAGTGCTTTGATTTGGAAAATTATCTGGAAAGCACACCTACACAGTCAGAACATTTGCAAGCCATGGGATTTCAAAATGAGCAGGGCAAGTATTTTCTAACTGCAGTGGATAACCTGGTGTAAAGGGTCAGGATGAAATGGTGTTCTTGACAGCTGGTCTCCTGGGAAGTGGGGATTCTGCCTTGCACTCAGACTGCTGTCAAACAGCATTGTTCTCTTGCTGGTCTTGCCTGAAAGCATTGGTGCTTAGCTGACAGTATTAGTATGGACACTCTGACATAAATATTTAACTTCAAGATTGTTGGCTTTTCCTAACTTCTACAATAATTCTCTTGCTGTTTATTCTGAAATGGTTTAAAAAACCAAACCCAACCAAGCACTTGAAATATTAATGACTTGTTGCATTTCTCTCTAGAAAAATACGAATTGTCATTTGACAACATGTTCTACTTAACCAATTGTGTTTTAATGTTTCAAACAACTTGAACCTAAATGTGGATACCCATACATAGATACGGTGCAGATGCTGAATCTGTCCATACCCAAGTGCAGGAGAAGTCTGTGTAATACATGTTTGTGCTTTTTTCTCCTATCAGTGATCTGAAGATAAAGGTTGGGGACAAGCACATCAGTGCTCACAAATTTGTCTTGGCAGCACGCAGCGATACGTGGAGTCTTGCCAACCTTGCCTCAACAGAGGAGCTGGATCTGTCAGGTCAGTCACTGCTGAGTAATGTGATGCCTCAGTTGTCTTCAGGGTGACTTGTGAAAGGGCCTGTTGGGAGAAGGTTACTTAAGTGCCTTTCAGTCTAGTGCTGTCCACCAAAAGTGGTGCTTAATCTGTTGATTACCGAGCTCTCTCTCTGAAAAGTGGTAGTGAGCTTGTGAACTGGGTGCTAGTGGTAGTTAAATCAATAACCTGCCTTCTTTCTCTTTAACAAACAGGGGTTGAGATTGGTGGCCTGTTTGTCTTTTCTAGAGTCAACTAAACTTAATGAAAAACAAATCTATGTGGAGGAGCTTGACTTCTTCCTTAATGAGGAAGGACAGGGCTTTTTGAGGTAGTGTGCATAATTTCTCTGAAGCGTGTCATGGAAATACATTGCTGCTTGTTAACATAGTGTGTGTGGGAAGTGAATGCAAGTACTGATGTATTATTGAAATTGTTTGCTTTGGCACTTTGATACCTTTGTAAAACAGGTGAGGAAGAGAAGTTTTCTAAAAGACCATCTTCTACATGAGCATTTTGTTCTGTTGTAGCTGTTTCTTGCATGTACTTACACACTGGGCAGTGCTTCTGCAGATTGAACCTCTCAACAGGCTTTTCTGTACTTAACAGTGGAGGAGAGCCTTGTACAATTAATTTGTGAGCAATAAAACTAGGTATGAAGTTAAGCAGGCTTGCTGACTGGCATGTTGAATATTAAGCACTGGCTTCACGTTCTGTGCTTAATCTTATCGTGAATTCTAAGTGCAGACAAACTGGAAAGCAGCAAGTCACAGCAAGCTGGTTTTATGGGACAGCATGGGCTTCCTTGCAACATGATTTGTGGATCTTTCTGCAGCCATGAGAAAACAGATGCCAAGGAGTTTTGAAACTGATTGCTATGCTAACAAAAATTATTACTAAAAAGCTCTTATGTTAATTGTAGTGTTGTTACAAGTGGCAGTCCAAAGCATTTCTAGCTCCACATCTAAGCTAGTCTGAGAATCTCAAATGTAACTGCAGTCTTACATGTTTAACAATGCAAACACTGCTTAAATACACGTTAGTAAATGATACTTTCCACTGTAAAATTGCATTATTGATTTTTTTTTTTAAATTTTGATAAATGGTACAGGGATTAGCTTATGAAGTAGCTGGAGCAAGAAGGAAACTGTTTCCTGGAAATGGTTTTCTTAAGGGGTTCTCTTAAGAATTTGCAAGCTAAGATTGCCTGAATCTTATCTTCAGAATGCAGGCAGCATTTGAGATTGAGTGCTTTTAGAGTTCATGTAATCTGTAGAATTCCCTAATCTTTAAAAGAGTAGAAAGAGAAGAACACTTGCTCTCTTATTGAGAGGGAGAAAATGCACTCTTACCTCTGCCAAGGCAGAGCTGATAGTACATCTCAAGTAGGTTTTCTAATTGCTTCGAGTTTGGCAAAAAATACTTGTCTTACTAAAACCTTGTGATTCCTGAGAGGCATTCTGCATGCCAAGTGCTGCTACTACTCTGCAGATAATCTGGGCCAACCCTCCATCTAAAGGAGATGTTTTAGGATGGGTGTTCCGGTGTCTTTAAGGGTTTTTAATTCAAAATTTTTTTTTTAAAGAGTAAAACAGCTCAAAGGACTAAGGTTAATTTTTTAAATGAATGGTATTTCTGTTGTAGTTGATCTGATCTTCTGAAGTTATTCTTATCTACATCCTTGTAAGATGGATTGTCATTTTAATTGTGAGTGGGTGACAAAGGTCCTTGGCCACTGGGCTTGTGTAGTGTCCTGTGGTGTGATTTTCTGTTTTCCTGCTGTGTAAAAACATCAGTTTGAGATCAGTCTTCTAAAGACCTGAAATCTAACCAGCTCCTTAAACTGGCTCTTTTGCACTTTTCCTAGAAATGGCTACCAGCAGTTTGAAGTGCTTTGTAGTTATTACCAAAGTGTAACAAGGTGTAAGTACCTTTGTTGAAATGCAGCAGTTCATAACATATGGCCATTAAATTAAAAAGGGGCTTTGTTCTTGTCAGGTGTGGATGTGCATTAGGCCATATGTGAGGGACCTAGGACTTTATAAGGGCCCCTAAATATGCAACACTGGTGTAGCAGATAGATGTTATAGGGCTCCCTGCATTCTGCACAGTGTTGCAGTGTAATGTTTTCCTGCTTGGTGCCAGCACTGTTACTCATTTCAACTTCTGACCAGTTTCTCCAGTTTAGACATTGAACTAAGTACAGTTTCAAAACAAGACTATCATTTTCTTTTTGTGGTAGCTGTGACTTTTAGAAGTCAAAGGAGTAGCAACTACTGGGATAGGTGATTGTTTTTATGTATTTTATTAATCCTGTTGCTCCCTGTACCCAGATGCTGACCCAGAGGTAACTATGGCAATGCTGCGGTGGATCTACACAGATGAACTTGAGCTGAGAGAAGATGATATCTTCTTGACAGAGCTCATGAAATTAGCTAATAAATTCCAGCTCCAGCTGCTTAGGGAAAGGTGAGTCTTAGTAAATATACTTGAACTCTTAAACCTTGTTTGAACAGAAATAAGATGATAGCTGCTGGCAATAGGATGAAATTATGCTTTTTCAAAGTCTTGAGCTTTTAATAATACAGCATGTCATTCAGTTTGTCAGGGGAAATGAAGCACTGCACTAAACTGTAAACTGTAGAAGACTTCTCATAGGCTTTATGTTTATTTTTCAGTTCTTCTCCCAGCCAAACTAATGACCCTAATCTGGTGTTGAGAGGAGATCAGTAAAATAGCATCAGGTTCAGGACAGTTGCAAGAAATGAATTGTTAAGAGAATGCTAGGAAGAAACAATGGCAATTAATTTGCAGTATTAAAGTGGCAGAGGTGAAATTTTTGTAACTTCTGTGCATCTTGTGCAACCTTTCTTCAGAAGTAAGGTTAGTGTAACAGGACGATGCTTTCCCCTTCTGAGACTGTGATTACACTGTGGCACTGGGGGCTAGATTGTTATCTTGAACTACACAGTGTCCTAAACAGTTCAGAGTTAGTGAGAAGCCTGAATCTACAAATTGAAACTTTGTCAAGTTTTGTACAACTTCAAAGCCTTCAATTTAGTCTAATTACCCTTTGATAGAATAATCCTTTGCCCAAAGGATGTCTATAGCAGTACATGACATTCATAATATATGATTGGTATGCCTTCAACATGAAGCAACTAAATTGCTGTCAAATGTTCTGACCAGAGAAGTTGAAATCTGTAAGGCCAATGCTAAAACTGCTTCAAGCCTTGTACCAGCCTAAAAGCTGCCCTAATTTTGCACTGTGAACTTAGCAGTTGTCTGATCACAGTAGTCTAGTGATAGGTCCATGTGTAGGATGCCATTCATAATTATGAGACGTTTTTGTGGGTATAGAATCATTGAATAATGGAATTGTTTGGGCTGGAGAAGACCACTAAGATGGAGTGGTCAACAGCCCAGCACTGCCAAGTCCATGATTAACCATATCCCCAGGTGCCACAGCTACACACCTGTTAAATCCCTGCAGGGATGGTGACTCCACTCCTGCCCCGGGCAGCCTGTGCCAGTGCCTGACTACCCTTTCAGTGAAGACATTTTTCCTGATATCCAACCTCAACAAGCCCTGCTTGTGATCACTGTAGTACATCTCCCCTACTTCACAGCAGTGAATGAACTGCCATTTGTGCCCTTGGGAGAGCTGGGATGGATCTCTACTTGCAGACTCCTGCAGTGTGGGGTCATCATGGGACCTTGGCTAGGTGGATTCTGATAGAAGTGTGCCCTGAGGGAAGGTGTCTTCTAGGGCTGCTGATGAAAGTGTGTTTATGCAGTTCAGCCTTCTAGTAAATCAAGTCCATGCCATATTCTACCACCATCTATGAAAAAGAATATTAAGACTCTGTTACAGCATGGGAGAGTGATTAAGTAAAGCTTTTTGATTACTGACCACTGGCTTTCATGTTTTGACAGATGTGAAAAAGGAGTTATGTCCCTTGTTAATGTCAGGAACTGCATCCGTTTCTATCAGACTGCCGAGGAGCTCAGTGCCAGCACGCTCCTCAACTACTGTGCTGAGATCATTGCTAGCCACTGGGTGAGTCCTGGCACAAGGAAGCAAGACAAAAAGTGTTTGCACATTATAGAAACTTATTAGTAGAATTTTGCTTACCACACTGTCTAACCTCAGTTAGTTGGTCAATTGTCTTGAGGATGTCTTGGTGGAGGACAGTAACTTCTACCTGAAGACTTGTTCTGTTGATTGGAAATACTTCACTGTACAAAGTGTCTTAGTTTCCTAAACACAAGCAAGATAGAAGGGACTGTCTCCTAATAAGCAAGAGGGTTGTTTATCAAATCTGGGCTCCAGAGTGTTTAGAAGTTCATCCATAGCTGGTCTCTGCCTATACAGATCACAAATCCCAGGCCTGCTTTTACTTCTAAAAATAATTCATAGAAGCCAGGGAAATTTATCTTCTGTAATGGAGGGAGAGGCAGCCAGTCTTGCAACCAACTTGGAAGTTTCACTTGCTCTGATCTCTTATTTTGAAGAAAGTTTGAATAACTGAGTAATGAATTAGCCTTTAAAATAAGACTTGTCAACAGTGGACTTGAGCAGAGGGGCTTTAGGTTATTCTAAATCTAAAATGCATACTCCAGATGTGGAGGTTTCTTTCCTTGGCTAATTCTAAGGCAGAGTGAATTGTTTTGATATGTTAATACATCAAAAAAGATGATTATATGCGAACCTGTGGGTCAGCGGTTTTAGCTTTTGACTTTCTTCTTGACTCCTAACTTTTGATGCTTATCTCTACCTGGAAATGAAGCTGCTCCTGTTTAGTCAAATGAACACTAACTCAGACCTAAGATCTTTTTATTCCTAAGCTTCTGTTTAGTTTTATTCATAATTTTATGAATCAGTCTTCAGTAGTTGTAGGACTTCTTGTCAGTGTTAAGAATAAGTTAGTAGAGGATTATTTTAAAGACTAGATGTTAATCCACCATAGTCTCTGGTAAAATGCTACTTTCCCATGTCTGTAGACAAAAAGGGATAAAAAATTTCACTAACTGATCTTGAAACTAAAATGTAAGATTTAAAGGTTCCTGGTTGTTTCTTCCTAATCTTAAAAGACTATCTGGTGTTGTTCTTGCCAAAATGTTACCCAAATGGAACTTCTAACTGAACTTGTTTTGTGAACTTTAGAATTACATTGTGCAATGCCTTGCCTATAAATAAAACAGGAGTGTTGCTTACCCTTCTCTTTTTTAATTGCTCCTAGGATGACTTGCGTAAAGAAGACTTCAGCAGCATGAGTGCTCAGCTATTGTATAAAATGTTCAAATCAAAGACAGAATATCCTTTGCATAAGGCCATTAAAGTTGAGAGAGAAGACGTAGTCTTTTTGTATCTTATTGAAATGGATTCTCAGGTATAGTGAGACTGACTTGATCTATCTTGGAGAATTTGGTGTTTCAAATAACTAGTTCCTAAGTACCAGTCTGAACCTTGTTAGTGATTTTTGTCACTAATTCTTATTTGCATGTTTAGCATTGCCACAGCTACTTCTGTGTCTCTAATGGAGATCTATCTAGCAGTAGCTCCATGAGGACATAACTTAGAAGTGATTCATAACACTTGAAACATCTTGCATGCAACAGAATATATCTAATAAAATCTATTACCTGATACTGCTATGCACCTTTAAAGCTGAATGGTTATAATGGAGAGCTTTGCTGCTTCATGGCAGTTCAGTAAGAATCATTTCCTCCAATAACTTCTCTGTTGAAAGCTGAAGTAGCAGATATTGCTTCTGCTTGGATGAAAACTCCAAACAGCTAGCAAATAAATTTTCCCCCAAGAAAGGGCAAGGAAGAATTACTCAAGTACTTCTAATGTCAGTTGACTGTATTTGTGTTATAGCTTCCTGGGAAGCTCAATGAATTGGATCACAATGGAGATCTTGCTCTGGATCTAGCCCTGGCCCAAAGATTGGAGAGTATTGCAACTACACTGGTCAACTACAAGGCTGACGTAGATAGGGCAGACAAGAGAGGCTGGAGTCTGCTCCATAAAGCCATCCAGAGAGGTAAGTAGATGGGATATGAAGCTTTGTTAACTTCCAGTTGTTCCCAGTGTGGAATACATATTTCAAAGTCTGTTCTGTGTCATGTTGTAGTTGACACTGCAGTTAGGAAATTGTGGTGAAGTATGAACTTTGTCCTGTTTCTTTTTTATTTTTTTAGACATAAAAGCAAACATACTATTATTTGAGATCTGAGAGCCAGTCTGCTGGCTTGGCAAACTTATGCTATGTGACATCCAGGTGCAATCTAGTAGAACATTGCCTGCTAAAAGAAGAAATATAGGGAGACACTGGGAATATTCTAATTTGACAGTATTCTTTCTGACAAATAGTTGAATTGAGCACATAAGGGTCACAATGATGAAGTCTTTTTCTAGACTTGGGTTGAATGCAGCATATGCTTCTCTGAGGTATGGTTAACCCTAAGGGTCCTTGCTCTGCCCAGCAGTTTCAGAAGAGGAAAATCTGACTGAAAGAGGATGAGGAGCAAGTGCAGGTACCTCTGTCCAGCCTGAATATTTTCAAAGCTCCAGTGCAGTTACCAGAGTGGAGTCTGAGTACAGCTACAGGATTATATTGAGCTGCAGTCCACCTTAGAGTGGAAAATGCATCTTCTGAGAATTGGAGCACAGCAGGTTCTGGTTGCCATGGCCACAGTACTCTGAAGGCTTTGGATCAGCAGCATCTTGGCCTGTGGTCAAAGTGTGGTAAAATCTGCAGCAAACACCTCGTGCTGCTCGTTATTTCTGCAATGTCTTTGGCAGCTCTGTTCCAGAAAGTTTATTTCTAGCACCAAACTGTCTCGGACCCCTAGAAGTAAAGGAAGAAGTTGGGAGCTGTATTTTAAGCTCACAAAATTTAAATTAATCTCCTACATGTCTAAACAGGGTAATACTGGTGTCTGATCCTGTGAGTGAGACTTCAGCCACAGGAGTAGGAGTCATTGTAGGCATAGGTCAGTGTTGTGATGGCTGCAGCCCTATAAAACACTGGGAAAATTGCAGCAGGCTGCTCTTCATTCTTAATACTGGCATTTGTCCCTAGTTCTAATGTCTGCTTTCAGTCTGAGCTAGAGCTCTGAGAATGAATGCTTGCTTTTCAGTAACCACAGCTTCAGTGAATTAATCACAGTTAACAATCACATGTTCTGGAAATGGAGCTAAAGCAAATTGTCTGCACTTGCCACATGATTCTTACTACTTATGATCACTGAAAAGTGGGGGAATGTCTGATATGGAAATCAGAAAATGGGACTTTTGTTTTTGTTGGCAGAGATAATCCAGCAATATAGATTGAAACACTGTTCTTTGTTCTCCATTCTTGTGTTCAGGCTAAGCAAAATGTGAATATGTCTATGCAAAGTAGCCTTTGAAGCAAGGGCAGCTAGTGTTTTCCTGAAGTTATTCTTTGCATTGATGTTTCAAGTTCAAGGTTTCATGTGTCAAAGTGGGTCTAAGGTTGGACTCCTGAGAAACTCTGAAGAAGGAGCTCTTGGGAATGCTGTGCATGGTGGGTCTGCACTGCTAAAGCCCTCACCCTGTATATGTGTGAGGGCCTGAATTTCCAAGGGCAAAGGCAGTGGTATTACTTGTTTATGTAGTCAGACTCAACAGACTGACTTGAACTGGAAACTTTTGACTAGTGCCTTGGAATAGTACTTTTTGTTAAAAAAATACTTGTATGTTTAGTGTCACAGTTTGTCCAGTGTTTTATTAAAGCAACAATGGATTTATCTTGATAGAGGAATGAGCAAAGTCAGTATCTCTGTAACAATAAGCTGGTGTGAGAACTTGAGTCACAGGTAACCTGTGGGCAAAACACTTTTTCCAAGGATTTGTTGTGAAATATTTTGATCCTGACTTTGCAGTGAAGCATTGTTGAAGTTGCCTGTTGCTGAGGCATTCTAGGAGCAGATACTTGTGTTGGAATGAATATATGGTATGGAGTGAAGTCCTGTGTATCCGTTTCCTGGAGTATAAAATATATAGGCTACATATATCCATTAATAACCTTGTTTTGTTTCACAAAAGGAGATAAATTTGCTGCAAACTTTCTCATTAAAAATGGTGCCCGTGTGAATGCTGCTACACTGGGAGACCAGGAGACTCCTCTGCACCTCGTGGCATCGTACAGCCCCAAGAAGCACTCCCCAGAGGCCATGGCAGAGATGGCACCGATCGCACAGTCCCTCCTGCAGGCAGGAGCCAATCCCAACATGCAGGACAGCAAAGGCAGGTAAATACTGGGGAAATAAAGTCTGCTACCAGTGTAACAGACAATGCTGTGGTGATCAAATGCAACCTTCTAAGAACCTGTTCAGGTCTTTCAGCAAAGTACAGCTGATACTGGAAGCAGGAATTCATGTACCCAGTTTGAGACCTGTTGGTAGCGCTCAAAGTAGGAAGTTGTGCAGGCTGAATGGTACCCTGTCATGGCCAATTAAACATAGCTCAGCTGCAGAAAGCTGGGTGAGTTGATAGTGTTAGCACACATGGCACACAGTTAAATTGCCTTTATTGAATCACTGAATGGTAAAAGCTAAGATGACAAATAGTATACCTGAAGCTGTCAGGGAAACTAAAATGTTTTCTAAAAATGCCAGTTTCTGCAGTGTGTTTATCTGAAGTGTAGGGCCTGTAAGCTTTTTCACAGGTTAGGTTAGGCTGGCAAGCAAGTTCATAAAATAATATAGAAGACTTGGAATATATCAGCTGCACAGTTCTGATAGATTAAGCTATTGTGCTTCTTTCTTTAAAGTTACTTCTTACATTAACGAGTTCCTTACTACCAAATTAATTGGAGTCATGTTCACTAAAAGTTTAGATTTCTCTTTCTTTCAAGAAATGCTTGTGCCCTTCTCCTTTAAGCAGAGATGGAAGTTAAGCCTGTAGTTCTCTAGGGGCACACTGGTGACTGGGGCCAAAGTCTGAAGTGTCTCTCTCACTCCTGCTGTAACTGTTCTTTGCTCCAATTACAGGACCCCATTACATGTGTCCATCGTGGTCAGGAATGAGCCTGTGTTCAGTCAGCTCCTGCAGTGCAAGCAGTAAGTCTCACTTGAATGTAAAATACACTGGGGTTACCTTGTACAGTGAAGATGTGAAAACTGGTTTAACAACTCTTCTGTGCATTTTTGCCTTATAATAAGACTAGTAATAACTTGGGATGCAAAAGTGTGAAAGCTTTTCATAAGTGAAGGTGGTAAAACCATATTAGAAGCCATGTAAGTTTTTGCCCTACTGTAAAGGAGCAGCGAACTGCATCTCTGTGTTTTTCAAAGAGGCTGAAATAATTCCAGANATTAGAAGCCATGTAAGTTTTTGCATCTCTGTGTTTTTTGAAGAGGCTGAAATAATTCCAGTGGTGAAGTAATGTAGGAAGCTTGATTTGTAGTGGAGCTAAAAGGAGTAATAACACTCCTGAAATATCTCAATATATTCTTGAGTTCAACTTGGGTTCTGCTTAGAGGTGACTTCTTAGGGTGGTGAAGCAGAAGACTTCATTTGACTCAGTTTCATTGCAGCTGAGTTTGAGATTCTTGTACACAGCTTCCTCAAGGGGATTTGCCTCTGTTACACTTAGTGGGAGCCCAAATCTACCAGGGATTCTACACTTCCCTGGGAGCAATGAGCTTGAATCTAATAGTCACTAAAAGGTGCTGTGCTTGTTTCTGAGTATTCACAAATTCTCTGAAGTGACTGGAGTTACAGTAGGCTACTTGGTGAGCAAAAGTTGTCAGAGAGGTATGAGATGAACTAATACAGCTGTTTGGACACTTGGAACTTCAGCTGTGTTGGTGAATCACTTTTTAAGGTATAAATTGGGGGACACTAACTCTTGTTTTTAGACTAGACTTGGAGCTGAAGGATCACGAAGGAAGCACAGCTCTGTGGCTTGCAGTCCAGTATATCACTGTATCGTCTGATCAGTCTGTGAACCCTTTTGAGGATGCCCCTGTTGTGAATGGAACCTCATTTGATGAGAACAGTTTTGCAGCAAGGTTGATCCAGCGAGGCAGCAATACAGATGCTCCAGACACAGTAACAGGTAAACCAGAGGTTTGTATTTCATTGTAGGCAGATGGCTCCTGTGTTAATTGCTTAATGCTGACTGCACTTGGAGGAGCTGCATGAGGTTTCAGCAGCAATTGCTCCATAATAAATGCTAGGTGGTAGTTGCTTTACCCAGAGCTGGTGCACTGACAAGCTGAGATGGACTTGCAGGAAGTGACAGAAAATCTGGACTCATTGCCAGGTTCTGATATCCTCTACAACTTCAAGATACGTAATCACTAAATGGATGTGCATGTGACAGTCCAGTGTTGGAAGGGGGCTGCCAGTAACTCTAGTACCAAGGGTTTTCCTTCAAAGTGTAATGTTGTAAGGTAGTGGGGAAGGTGTTAGCACACTTGTTAGTATCAAAGTGTGGTTGGAATAACAGTTATTCCTGGTTTTTCTTTAGGAAACTGCTTGCTTCAGAGAGCAGCTGGTGCAGGAAATGAGGCAGCTTCTCTCTTCCTAGCAACTCATGGAGCAAAAGTCAACCACCAAAACAAATGGGTAAAAGCAGAAACTTAGTCTGAAAGTTTCGTTACTTCTCTTCAGAAATAAGATAGCAGAGATCTCTTATAGCTAAACCATAGCTTAAAGCAACTTGGAGCACTTTGTGAACCTTTGCATATTTTCAGGTATTTACTAGTGACCACTTGCATTCTTGTGGCACTGTTCTTGCAGAATCACCAGTTGTTAACGTGCTTTTAGCACTTACCACAGTGCCCTGTGTAATAAAATCCTTAGTGAAAGCTGACTCACATAGTTTGGAACTCCTAACGAGCTTCAGCTACTAAGAGTGAAACTTCACACCAGCTCTTGTAGTTTTAATAGTTTAAAAGCTGCTTCTGTTCATGTCTCAAGCTGTTAACCCAGCACCCTGTTTATTAAAGGGAGAAACCCCACTGCACACAGCCTGCAGGCATGGCCTGGCAAACCTGACAGCAGAACTCCTGCAGCAAGGAGCCAACCCCAACATCCAGACAGCAGAAGTGGTGCTTGGGCAGAAGGATGCATCTGCTCCTCCATCAGCAGAGAACGTTCATCTGCAAACTCCCCTTCACATGGCTATTGCTTACAATCACCCAGATGTGGTGTCAGTCATCCTAGAACAAAAAGGTAGGTGTCTAGACTGTTGATGCTGCAGTGAATTGGCGTGTCAGGATGGCATCCAAGCTGTTTTGACAAACTACAAAGAAAGCATATCTTCCTGTAAACAGTGTTTAAGTACAGCAGTTAATAAGACTGGCTGACTAGTCTTAAACTCAAATCATCTGCTTGTTAAAACAAGAAAATTATTTTGTCTGTGTTTGTAAATTCTCCACTGTAGAAAATGGACTTGAGCAGTTAGTCTCAGGTTCTATTCTACCTGTACAACTGAGACCACTTCAAAGCATTTGCTTCAGGTGAATGCTGGAATCAATTTTGGATAAAAGCATCTTTCTGTGGTGAGACTTCTGCCTCCCTCAACTCCTTAGTAAGGGGACTTTATACAAGAGCATTGCTGGTATTATAGTAGAGTTGAGTCTTGAGCTCAAATACCAGAAGATGAGTTCATTAAATGCTACTAGTCAGCTTCTTTCTAGCAGCAGAAAGGGAATTTGACAGCTGAAGCAGGGCCAATTTTGTCTCCTACCATAAGTGGGATTTAAAAGGAAGTAGGTGAACTGGGGTAAATATTGTCCATCCCAGGGAATGGAGAAGGAGGGATGCTGCCACCACATTGTGGAGCCTCCACTCTTCATTCTCAGAGCTTTGTATGTGCCACTCTATTAGAAATTGCAGCTAGAAAGGGACAGGTTAAGCCTCTTAGCTGGAAAATTGATTTTTTTCTTAGTATATGTATTAAGATCAGGAAGTAGTGGCAATATGGTCTGAATCCTAGGCAGTGTCATATCAGGGAAGGTGAAGGTACTTTGCTCAGATCTTAGAAACTGACTGCTAAAGGAACAGCCTACTACAAATGTGACATTGCTGCCACAGCTTTCGGTGTGTGACTGCTGGTCAAGAACAAGAATGCCCTAATTCCTTTTGCTTTCTTGTAGCTAATGCTCTTCATGCTACCAACAACTTGCAAATTATTCCTGACTTTAGTCTAAAGGACTCGAGAGACCAGACTGTGCTGGGATTGGCTCTTTGGACAGGTATGTGCCTTCAGGATGAGAATTTACAATGAAAGGGAAGCTATGATGTGAACAAGATTTTCTTAAAGATAAAACAGCTGGTGTGTGTTCATGTTCTGGCTTGTGCTGCTGGGGAGGAGTTGTCAAGGAGAGCTTTAGATGGTTCTTCATATTTTAAAATTAGTGTTCACATATGACTTAGTGAAAGATTTCTAGTCCTACAGCTTCTGCCCAGAACTGTACTTGCAGTTCAGTGGAATTCCTCCTCTGTGAACTCCCTGGTAGTTTTCATGTCAGACCCCTGTATTGTCTGTGCACATTAACTCTGTTCTCTTAGTCTCAGTGTGTCAGTTTTGTAGAACTGAAGGTAAAATACTAATGAGCTTGAACTGTTCAGGCATGCACACAATAGCAGCTCAGCTGCTTGGATCTGGGGCATCCATCAATGACACCATGTCAGACGGACAGACGCTCCTACACATGGCAATCCAGAGGCAGGACAGTAAGAGTGCCCTCTTCCTGCTGGAGCACCAGGCAGACATAAACGTCAGGTAAGATCCCAACTGATGAACTCTGGCCTGTGTATGTACCTAGGAGCAGGTGGTGACTGCCTTGGTATAATGGCTTGAGATTTGTTTCAGATGGTGATTTACACAGTTATATGTTTGGCACTGTTTTGTGGCACTAATTATGACTGAGGTATTACATATGTTAACTTGGACCTTGTATAGTTCCATTGGTCAGTACCTCCTCTTGAGGCTTCAGAAGGAGGTGCCACTTAATTCTAGGTAAAACAGCATCCTCTGTAGCAGACTGAAGTCCTAGAGACACTGGACTTCTATTGTCTCATCCATTTGCCAGCCTGTTAGAACTGCATGTTTGCTACCATCTAAAATAATTAGATACAGATCCAGCAACAGGAGTCTGATAAACTTGCCTCCTCAGTATCTCCTAGACAACTTAGACTTAACAAAACAGAACATTTGTCTGCTTACATGACTGACAGGCTGTCTGTTAAATTTGGCAAGCTGTACTGTAATGAATGTCATGGGTACAAACTGCCTAATGCTGCTGTTCTAACTTCAACTTTTTAACAGTTGGTATTTGACTGTTGCTTGAAGTGTTGCCACGTTGGAGACAAAGCTGTTTGCTTCTGTGGCAGCAGGCTGGCTCAGAAGGAACTCTGTTCAAATAATGGCTGCACTGAAGGAATTGAATGTATCTGAGCTAAGAACACTAACTTGTTTTTCCAACTGTAGAAATCAATCACTTGGTAAAAGTGAAGGGGGGAAGACAGATAGACTACAGAGCTGTGATGAAATACATGGTGTGTTTGTGATGGTCTTACCACAGCAAAAATTCATACAAGAGGAGTTAATTCTTGGCTTTGCCAATAAAGTGCTGTCACTGAACTTTATAATGCATCTGTAACACTTGGAAGTGTCCCTGCTGCAGGACCCAGGATGGAGAGACAGCCTTACAGCTGGCCATCCAAAACCAGCTCCCACTGGTGGTGGATGCCATTTGTACCAGGGGAGCAGACATGTCTGTGCCAGATGAGAAAGGAAATCCTCCCTTATGGCTCGCCTTGGAAAACAACCTGGAAGATATTGCATCAACTCTGGTAAGACTGTCAGTTGGCTTTAGTCTCACTTTTGTTCATCTTGCTAGCAACAAAAGGCTTCTTCAGCAAAAGCAAACTCAATGCATGAAGAGAACAGACTAGTCCAGTATTACAAATTCTGGAGGTCTTTTCTTCACCAAAAATTCCTCTTTACTGCAGGAATCTTATAAATACTGTAGTGTGCATAACCAAATATCTGGCAGCCACTTTAATGAAAATATATATTCTGTATATATTCTGCTATCTGGATTCTTGATCTGGATGGAGTAAGGATCTGATTAGGTCAGTCTGTAGCATACACAATTTGTGTAATGATCAGCTTTCTGAATAAAACTGAATACTCATTTTATGCTTTAGTGTATGTGCTGCTTTTTATTGCATCTTAAAATTGAACCAAGAAGGCCTTTAAAGGCTTATATTTACTTTAAAGACTGTTTACTTCCAGGCTTGGGTGATACAGCAGGAGATTTCCTAGGAGACACAAGTAGATGTCCTTGTGTCTTTTTCATAAGGGAGTTACTTGAAAGCTTTGTCCAACTGTCTGCTAGAGACAACTATTTAAAAACTCTGCTGGTGACCTGAGAAACACATCTTGTAACTGTTCTTGACTGTGCTGGTATTGGATAAGAACATTTATGGAGTCAACACTCTTAACTACTCATGTTTAAGCCTTGTCAATAGTTTGTCAAGTGGAGTAGAACAAGTCTTAAGTGCCACACTGCTCAAGTATGTAGTTCTCTAATTGAAGAATACAAATATTAGCAGTACAATGCCTGGGAAAAAACCCTCTCTGTTTAGCTGAATGTCTAAGAAAGCAGGTAAATGGGCCAGACCTTCAAAGGCCATGTCTGCTGATACTGCTTGATTTGCTGTAGGTGCTTGTCATTGCTGAAAGTGAGGTAACTAGTCCAACCTGCTTTAGATCTGTCTATCAAAGTATACGGACAAATATTTGAGTTGTTAATAAATACCACCTAATTAAGGATTCCGCAGTAAACCAATGAAGTATTGGTCTGGAAGACTTTAAAATAGCTTCCTGAAATTCAGTGACTGTCACAAGAATAGGCAAGGCATCTCAAGTTTTACCTCTAGGGGGTAATGTTGCAGAAGCATTAGTCAGGAGCTATAGTAGGAGCCTGTTGAGAAAAAAAAACCTTCACTGTGTCATTTGGCTTCTCTTTCCAGGTTAGGCATGGCTGTGATGCAACATGTTGGGGGTCAGGACCAAGTGGCTGCTCACAAACCCTTCTGCACAGAGCTATTGATGAGAACAGTGAACAGATTGCTTGCTTCCTCATCCGCAGGTCAGATCCCTTCCAAAATACAAACCTTCTGACACACGTGTAGGGGTGTCCCTGGCATAAATTAATTGAATGCTGTCTTAAATCACTAACTACTATGTGCTTCCTTAGGCTTTTGCTGGGTGGGTGACACTTAGGGAATTCTGACCAATCCTAAAGGCACATTCTGTTATCTATAATAGCATCATGCTCTTGATGACAAGAGTCAAATCAAAACCAGAAACTTGTGCTTTTATAGAATGTGTCAACAGTTGCTGGATCAGCTCTTGTAATCTTTTCTGTGACCTTTATTGAAGCAGTTTAAATCTGGATTAGACATAATAAATTGGCTGCACTGTGTTTGTTGTAGTGGGTGTGATGTGAATAGTCCCAGAAGGCCAGGCCCGAATGGAGAAGGAGAAGAGGAAGCCCATGATGGACAGACACCCCTACACTTGGCAGCCTGCTGGGGACTAGAGGAGGTGATCCAGTGCCTTCTGGAGTTTGGTGCCAATGTCAATGCTCAGGTATGTGGACAAATCATGCACAATTTATTAAAGTAGATTCTTTGCCTCCAATACTGAAAACAAACTTTCCTCTCAGCTGTGTATTTTCCTTGATAGAGAAAAGAAAATCTTGCTCTGAGAGCTGAGCCAGTGCAATGACTGGATGCAGCTCTGCTTTCTCTCCTGTCCCTTTTTACCACACCTGGTGCTTATCTGCCCATATGGTGGTTAGTTCAGGAAGCTGTGCTGAAGGAAAATGATACAGAAAACTTACTGCAAGGTTAGTTTTCTCATGTAACAGTGGGATTCAGTGTCTTATGTCCCCAGTGTGAATTAAAGGCAGGAGCACAGCTGCAATTAATCATTAAATCAGCTACAGTGTAAAGCTCCAGAATACTCTACTTTGTTAGTATGCTTGGGAAATGTCTTCTGTTATTGAGTAAATTGAGAGTTACTGTTATTGAGTAAGTATCAGTTACACTTCATTTTTGATTACACAGTAATCCTTAAACAGAAGCTTTATAAATAACAACAAAAGAAATGAATGGATAACATTTTTAGGTCCTGATGCTGTTGAAAGTGGCATTAAAACAAATCACAGAACACAGTCACAAAGCAGCCTTGGCTGTAAACTGCTGCTTGATGCAAACAAATATTTAAACACCTCAGCTGACTTTGCTATTAAATCTGAATGCTAATCTCTGTCCCCAAAATGACTGACTAATTGGGAGATGTTCTGGCGAGCTATTTAAAAGGCTGCATAGCACAGGAATGAGCTCAAGCTGTTGGGAGAAACAAATCTCAATTTGCTTTTCTTACACTGTGGGTTTGAGCTTGCCCTGCAGCTGTTTGGTGTCCATGCTGAAGGAAGCTGGGTAGGTCACAGGACTAAACTACTAAGTTTCCTTGACCCTTCAGAATTAGGAAAGGATTTATGTACTACTGAGTCTATATATAACAAACTTTCTGGTTTCCTTCTAGGATGCAGAAGGAAGAACTCCAATCCATGTTGCCATTAGCAACCAACATAATGTTATCATTCAGCTGATGATTTCACATCCAGATATTAAGCTGAATGTACGTGACAGGCAAGGAATGACTCCCTTTGCTTGTGCTATGACGTATAAAAATAATAAAGCAGCTGAAGCAATTTTGAAGAGGGAACCAGGAGCTGCAGAACAGGTAAGCTGGGAGTGTTCAGACCATGCTGGTTTTGTTACTGCACTGGTTTGTGGTAACAGCTGTTCCACAAGCCAGTTCTGTTTTATCCTTTTATGGCTTCACATGCAATCCATTTGCCAGATGCCAGTTCTCTTAAGCAGGATTTATTAGGAAACTGTAGGTGTGTATGATATGTGTGAGTAAGAACATTAAGGGTTAGTGTCTTGTCAAATCTTCTTATTTTGTCAATACTAAACTGAGAAACAGGCATATGTGTTTATAAGGAGAAAATTCTAACTCTGCTCTTGTCTTGTGCTGGACTAGTACAGAAATAATCTATTACCCAGCTCTCCTAAAGCTATCCAAAACAGAAAACTTGACCTAAAATAACTGAATAATAGATGCTATGCTGCCCTGCTGAACTATAAAACCTCCAACTGTATCTTCAGGCTTCTGGTGTGACACTTCAGGCAGCTGTTCAGGAGATTCTTCCTATCCTGTGTAAGTTTAATTACTAATAAAATATTTGAGTGCTTAGTGACCTCTTGTATTATATCTAAAACATGGTTACAAATACAGCCAGTTTAAATATGCTTTAACATCAGCTGCAACGCAAAGTTGAACAACATGTACTTGGTATTAAGCCCAAAAAATGAATTTTCAGGTTGCCCAGAGCAGCTGTGGCTGCCCCTGGATCCCTGGAAGTGTCCAAGGCCAGGTTGGACGGGGCTTGGAGCACCCTGGGATAGTGGAAGGTGTCCCTGCCCGTGGCAGGGGGTGGACTGGATCACCTTGGAAAGTCCCTTCCAACCCAAATCATTCTATGGTTCTGTGAATACACTTTACATCATTGTGGCAGGATTCCATGTTGCTTCCTTCTCCTGGATTAATTGCCAGATAGACTCAAGCTTGTTTCATTTAACTGAGTTAACTGCTGCTCAGTATTTAACCACAACAGCTGTTAACCTTTTGTCTGCCTAACAATACTCTCCAGTGTGTGGTCAAGAAATGACAAGGTTATAAAATAGAAATAAAGTAGTGTGAGGCAGTCTGGACTGAGCAGTTGCAGCAGATAATTTCTCAGTTGAGTTATTTGATAGTCACATCTATCAGATACGTCCCTCATGTCAACCAGTGAAAGGAACAAGATTCTACAGTTCAAGCAGAAGGAGCCAAGTGTGTCTTAGTGAAAGCATGCCCCACTACATAAAACACCCTGTTCTACAGGAATAATGAATTCATTTCACGTGCTCTTTCTGCCACAGGTTGATAACAAAGGTCGGAATTTCCTGCACGTGGCTGTTCAGAGCTCGGACATCGAGAGCGTGCTGTTCCTGATCAGCGTGCAGGCCAACGTCAACTCCCGGGTGCAGGACGCCTCCAAGCTGACCCCTCTGCACCTGGCAGTGCAGGCGGGCTCGGAGATTATCGTGCGCAATCTGGTGCGTGCTGCAGAGTCACCCCTCCCCTGCTTAAAAACACACTCTCTACCTCACTGCACAGTGCCTGCAGGCTGGTAAACCCCAGGGAAGGGACACCACTTGTTCTCAAACAGAAAGTTCCCTTAGCTGGTACTGTTAGCTGAGCTGCCACAGTAGCCCTCACATGAGCATGTTGGGTTTGCAGCAATTACTGGGTTTGGTTTTTTTTAAAGAATCTTTCTTGGCCCTTTCTGCACATTTGAACACAAACACAAGTTGTAGCAGCTCAGTAATGATACCATTTTATACACTCTGGAGGCCTGGAAGTACCTCTGTACAGTAGAGTCTTGTGTGCTTCATTCACAGAAATAAACTGTTGGCTGAAATAGCCCTGAAACCATCTTTGAATATATTCCTTCTTGCATCCTGACAGCTGCTTGCAGGTGCCCAGGTGAATGAACTGACCAAGCACCGTCAGACTGCTCTTCACTTAGCAGCCCAGCAAGACCTGCCCACCATTTGTTCAGTCCTTCTGGAGAATGGAGTAGACTTTGCAGCTGTAGATGAAAATGGAAATAATGGTAAACTTCAAGTTACACAAGTAAATGCAAAACACTTCAGTAGATCTGTTAATGATGTCTCCTAGTGGTAGAGAGCTCACTGTGAATGGGCTTGCACTTCAAAGGTGAAAGAATGAAAGTCTAGGAAATCAAAGCAGATGGAAGGAGTTGTTTGAGAAGGAGGGTTGGGAAAGTGGAAGGAGGGTGTTTCATTTAGTTATTAGGCTGTAATTAATGCTGATACTCAGTCTTGAATTATTATTTTTTTAATGTTCAGCTCTGCATCTGGCAGTGATGCACGGCCGTCTGAACAATATCCGGGTCCTCCTCACAGAGTGCAATGTAGATGCAGAAGCCTTTAATATCAGGTAATTATTTATAGTCTTAACAGACTAAAGGAACCACTTTGTATTTTAAAATACATGCTGATATGCTGCTTAAAAGTATATATTTGGCTTGTATTATATTATTTATATACGAATTTGGAAGTGTGCAGATGATGCTATGTCTAAATTCTGTGCAAATTATATGTGTACACCAAGGAAGGAAAGTTAAGTAGGGAGTTGTGTGTGACATACTGAGTCACTGAGATGTAGCATTGTTCAAGTCTGAACCAGACTTGAAAGCAGGGAGAATTGGATGAGTAACTGCAGTAGCAAGCAGACTTTGATCAGGATAACAAACTCTTTTTCCCCAGAGGCCAGTCACCAATGCATATTTTGGGACAATATGGGAAAGATAATGCAGCAGCCATCTGTGACCTCTTCTTGGAGTGTATGCCAGAATACCCTCTAGACAAACCTGATGCTGAAGGAAACACAGGTAGGTGAGACTTAACAACTATTAAACTTGAAAGTCACTCGAGTTCTATTTGTGGTATGTCACTTTTAAAGCTGGAATAATTGACAGTAGTATGTTAAATTCAGTAGGAGGCACACAATACATGGAAACTTAAAAACTAAAGATCCTGTCTGGACTGAATGTAACACAATCTACCACTCTGTTAGCAAGGAACTGTCTGGCTTTTATTTTTCAGTGCTGCTCTTGGCTTACATGAAGGGAAATGCTAACTTGTGTCGTGCAATAGTGAGAGCTGGGGCTCGCCTGGGAGTTAACAATAACCAAGGAGTCAATATCTTCAACTATCAAGTTGCTACAAAACAGCTTCTCTTTAGATTGCTGGGTAAGTACCACTTGCTATGGTGGGAAAGTATTTCTGGCTTATGCTTCCAGGGTTCTTTGGAGGAAAGAACTCTGGTCGTTTGACTTAGGTGACAGGAATTCCAGAGAGGCAGAACTTGTGAATTTTATACTGCTATCAGTGCAGGGTAGAAATACTAGTTTTTCTGGTGATTAGCTGAAAAGTTGTACAATGCAGACTGTTAGATACTACTTTTTCTGGAAGGATAGACATGGAAACTCTTGGCTGGTTGGGTAGTCAATGTAGCTTAAAACAGAGACACTGCTTTTTAACTGGTGCTGTACAGTTGCTGTGGACAATGTGATGGAAAGCAACTATAGGTTATCTACAAATGAGACTCCAGCTCCTGCAAGAGCAGTTAAATCCATTTTACTGAATGCAACCTAGAACTGGAAAAAACCTTCAGGCTTAGTGTACTCAGGAAGTGTCTGAGCCCATTTTGCCTTGACTTTTTTACCTCTTAACAGATATGCTGACAAAAGAACCTCCCTGGTGTGATGGCTCCAACTGCTATGAATGTGCTGCCAAATTCGGAGTCACGACAAGAAAGCATCACTGGTAATATGAGCACCTTGCTGTGCTTGCAAGGAAATGGGTTCCTCCCCAAATCTAGCTAGGCTTGTTCCTTCCAGTAGTTTAGGAAATCTCCGTGTTACTGTAAGTGTATAACCACTAATCCAGCTGAAACATTCCATCCTATTTTAGATCAGAAACTTGTAGTCTGACTGAAATCATATTTTAAGCAGCTTGTGCATTTAATATTCTGATTGGTTGTAAATGAGAAATCATGTCCAAGTTCCAGTAGTGAAACAGGATTTAAATACTCACTTGTTAGAGTGTGATGCACTTTGCTCCACAGAGGAGCAACAATATATTTTATTAAGACAGTGAGTTAACAGAAGTTTAATGGTAAATGTGGCAGTGGTTTATCAGGACTTGATGGTAAAGGTGCACTTGATTATTTCCTGCATAGAGGATGAGGTCAGGGAGAGCCTCCTGTGGAGGCATGAGGTTCAGAGAGAGCAGCCACTGGGGCTGTGGCTTACACAGGAAAGACAGGAGGGAGCACATCCACCGGTGGTAGGATGACCTGCTCCAAAAGAGGTGGCAGATTTGGGCAGGTGTTGACAGCTTAGGTTTAGGATCCTGTTTGCAGTGTGGAAATGGCTGAAGATGAACCTGAGCTGCTCTTGTGTAGATAGGAGTTGCCTTTTTTAAATAGTCTGAACTTGTTCGAAACATGCTGGGTTGGAAGGGTGTTAACCTAAGATTTTTCTTAGCTCAGTGTGCAAGAGAAACTCCATTTGCATTAGCTGAAGCAGCACCATGTGACTCACTAGTACAGAACCAGCATGTGCTGTTGGCATTAGTCAGTTATTCCATGACAAATATCAGAAGATACAAGAGGAATCATAGCTTTTCAATTGCTAGTGTGTATTTAATGATGCTGTCATTGATAAAGAATGTCAAACAGTAACATCCTGGTGTTCACTAGGAGGGAATTCACTTTTCTCCCACCCCTCTTCTATCAACAGCCGACACTGTGGACGCCTGCTCTGCCATAAGTGCTCAACAAAGGAGATTCCTATCATAAAATTTGATCTGAACAAGCCAGTTCGAGTTTGCAACATCTGCTTTGATGTCCTGACTCTGGGAGGAGTCTCCTAGTATGCTGTGGAAGTAAAGGGATTCCCAGTCAGTGCTCCTGACAGCAGCTCTGCTTACAAGCCCTCTGGATAGGGAAGAGGAGGCCTATACATGTCTTCTGCAATAGACTGAACTAATTAAGGACCCTGTTATGATATACTCTGGTATAAATGATTTTGTATGACTGTAAATGTATCGGGCTGCGATAGACTTCACTAGGAATCAGAGTGGATTGTTGAAACCAAGTGACAAAAGAATTTAGACCCTCTTCTAGTTGCAGTGGGGTATGGAAGCTGAAATTTATACTGATTGAACCGGCATAAAACAGGTCTGTCCTCAACATGGTGCTTTGCACTGAGCAACTCTATTAAGTCCTGTGGCTTTCAGGCTGCTTAGTAGAGATGGTATTAAGTTTCAGGGTAACCAGGTCTCTTTCTTTGCTTTGTCTTAAAGATAAATGTTCCCCTTCTCTAGAGAAGACTTCTTGTGAAGCTAAACTGAGCTGTTGCAACCACTGTTCAAGAAACTCTTCAGACCCAGGGTAGTTCTAAGTATAGCTCAAGAATTGTGGCCTTACAACAGAAAGCTTTACAACATCTGATGCAAAGCAGTCAGAATTGCAGATCCACATCTTGATACCTCCTCAGCAAATGAGTCGTTAGCTTTAGCATGTTCAAGATAAGTGCAAGGTTGTTTTAGGAAATGCTCTTGCTCATACCTGCTGGAACTGTCAGTCTTTGTTGCACTTTCATATTTTTGTTGCTGGTCCTTCCAGTTCATGGTACTTGTATAAGTGACCATGAGTTTGCTGGAAGGCCTGAGCATGTGCTAAAGGAGAAACACTAAAACTGGTTGAAGTCTAACTCACAGTACAGCAATAAATGCTGAAGTGCATTAGGAATCCCAGGAGGGAGAGTAACACTTTCCTGGGGCTTAAGGGGCCTGGTAACTGATGTGGGAGAGTCAGTAACCCTACCAAGTGTAGAAAGTGCTGCACCTCTAGACACTAAACCTGGGTCCATTTTCAGCAGGATTGCTGGCGAGTGGGAGTGTATGTGGAGGCTTCCTATTAGGAGTAAGCTGCAGTATTTTAATCTAGGCTGGTTGTACTCTCTTAAACATGCTGAATCTGTGGAAACCTACAACTACATTGTCTAGGTAAACAGGAAAGTACTTGACTGGTAGACCAACCTGTGATTTGGTGAGCAAAGGCTTCAGTTAGAAAAAATGGGTACTTAAGCAAAACTACATGCCACGTTAAGGCTGTTTTTATTTCAAGAGATAAAGCTAGTATAGACTCAGCTCAGCATTCCTCATCTTTACTCCACAAATTGGTGTGCATTTTTTAATGACTGTTATCTCCAGTGAACAGTATGGACAGGTTGTTGCCCTGTTTGGAGCAGTGACTTTTTGGTCCTGAAGAGTCAGATGATGAACCAGACTGCTGCTGTTATGGGAGACTTGCTCAGTTTTTCTCAAGCTTGTACAGGGAGAGGATAGGAGAGGGTGTAATTGCTGACATTTGTATGATTAATTTCACATTAAGTCTCACTTGATCTGCACTTTGATCTTTCCAATATGCATATATTGTAACTGGAATCACCCCTGTACCACTAGGGAAGAACAATGGATGACAATACAAACTTGCCTCACTGTTTGATGTCTGCTGCTGTCATGTTCCAACAGAATGCTCTGGGTAACACAGCTGGTCTCTAACACAGTTACTAATGCAAATGGTGCACCTTGGCCTAATATTGTAGGTGAATGAGGGAAAGTAGTGGTGTCAGTTAATGTTAGCTGCAGTAATTGATGGTGTCAGTTAACTACAGTCTACAGTTTGGGGGTTTTTGAGTGAAAGAGATTATGGAAAACGTTGTACTTCTGATATTTCAGGGTGTCACTGGCTGCAGATCTCTAGCAGTGAAAGAATGATGGAGAGAAAGTGCATTTGGTGAAAGAAGTCTTGACTGTAATCCCATGGTAACATGTTGTTTTCCTTCTTGGTTTGGAGCTGAAGTGATGTGGAGGGGTAAGGGTGTGCTCAGAATGCTGGAAGACAGTGTAGGGGAAGGCTTTTCCTGTGGGCTTCAGCCTAATTGGAAAAGTACCCAGCATGTACCTGCCAAAGCATTTTAACATCACTTTTGCAGTGGCTTCTCTGATATAAGGGCAAGGGAACAGGGAGCTCAGCTCTAACAGATTAAGCAAGCTTTTTAATGATGGAAAATGTGGATCTGGTGAAAATTCAGCTTAACTGAATGGCAAGTTAAGGCTGGGTTAAGTTGCTCTTCTGAAAAATAGGGTATTGACTATAACTGTAAAACAGTGGGAAAGATCTGGGAAACCATCTGTAGTGCTCCTGGTTTGCTGTTTACAGCCAGTACTGTCCCAGCTTACCTACTGCTGTCTGAAAGGAAAGTTAAGGTATATTATTGTTAAATATACAGCCTGAGGTGTTCGTTACATTTAAAGCAACTCAATTCAGCAAATTTGATCCTTTTAAAGTGCCTTTGAGATAGTTTCCTTCCAGCCAACTCTAAATAGCTTTCTGCCAGAGCTAAAGGGGAAAAGCTCACAACTTGAACCAAAATCCAAGTTAGTTCTTTTCTAGTTCAGCTGAGGAGTTGACCCCACCAGACAACTGGAGGGACTCAATCCCTCACACACTCTGCCTAGTGTTGGTCTGAACTCTCAGACCACTGAGATTTTTTTGGGGAGTTTTGCTGGCAATGCTCCACTACAGGGTACAAATGTGAACGAGGCACTTGGTAATGTAGTAGTGGTCAACACATTTCTAACTCTTAACAACTGCTTTTCCCTTTTTGTAGCATAATACAGTTGTTACCAAACCCCCCAGCCCTCTTAACCCTACTTTTAGTGGTGTGTATTAACTCGAGACACAAGTCTGCCAAGCATTGAACAAAAGGTTAGATGGGAAATCAGTTTGTGTCCCTGGAAGTGCTGCTGTCACACGAGGCTTCAGGCACTTCAGCAGGGTGGCACGGGAAGTTGGGTGGTTCATGCTGTAGCTTTTTGTTCTGAGACTGGATTCCTTTTGATTGCAGTCATCCAGCACTCTTACACAAGCAAGTACCATGGCCCAGCACTCTTGCACAAGCACAAGCCGTGGTCTGGCTGAAATTTTTTGTCTGTAAAAGGTGCAGTCACTGTTCCACACCACTGAGTGCAGTGAGAATGTTGCTGTTGAAGGTACTAAGAGCAGAGTAAGTTGCTGGCTAAAAGCTGACAGATGCCTTAATGACTTCCCATGCAGGAGATAACAGCTTGTCCAACTGCTCATGTAGTGCTTATAAACTAACATGTAACAGTATGGGAGGGCCAAGGCTGGATCATTTTGTAGATCAAATGTTAATAGGCAAGTCCTCTTTTTTCTGTAACCAGCAGAGGTGGTCACTGCAGCAAACTCATCTCTAGAAAAATCAAAGCTTGTATGAGTGACAGAAATAACTGAACCTTCTAATACCCTCTGTGAAATAGAAAAGGAAGTCTTAGAACAATGGCATTTTATCTGCAATGTTTGTCTGGAGTCGTTGTAAAAATGTATTTTTCCAATATGCATTACTTTGTTGTGTAATGATTCTACTTGTAATAAAATGCAGAACTAGATGATGCATCGTGAGGTGAAACCTTGCTAAGGAAGTATCTGCTCCTGCTCCTGTAGAGACAGCTGCCCCTCTGCAAGCTTATCCTTACCAACCACAAAGAGAACCAGGGATACAACATCCAATCGGGCACAACAACTTTATTCTTTGTTCTGAAATTAGTCCAGGTATTCATTTTCATGTTGTGGAACTGCTACAACTGTTCTTTTGGCTGTCAAGGTCTGGTGTTCTGGTTTGTACCATGTAGTCATCTTGAATGCCTTATCCTAGACTTACCTATAATCAGTCTTGTGAAACAAATCCAAGCTCCCCACGGGCCAGAGCTGCTTCATGGAGGTCTTCAGTTCACGTTACTAACACTTGGTGCACTCAGTCGTGTACTGGAGGCAGCTCTGCCCCCTGGGAGAGCAGAGAGCTGCTGCAGCTTCACTTCAGGAAAACTTCAGTGCAATAGCAAACCCAGCCAGGACTTTGGGGTGAGATTGTGATGCATTAGTCTTTTATTAATAAAACTGACTGAAGTACAGATGAATGGTGAGCTTTCTTAGAGCACTGTCTGTGGTGACTTGAGCCCTCTGTAGCTATCACTGCTTCCTCCCCACCCTTTTCCACCATGGGACAATCCAGCTGAGCTGCTCACTTGGAGTTACAAGCATGATAGTATAGGGCCACTTCAGGTCAGTGAGGGTGTCTCCTTGTTTGCTGTAATAGATGACTTATTCCTAGTGCAAGACAAACTTTTCCACCCCAGTGTTTCCAAACCCTAAACTGAGGAATAAGCTGCAAACTGGTTTTCAACCAACTTTAACTTAAACCAACACCTTCCTGCCCTGCCTTTTTTGCAGCAGTTTATTGATTTTTGTGTAGCTCTTGCAATCAAAACAATCCTCTCAGCACTATTTGCATAGTGATTAAGTGTTACAGCAAGATGAATCTTGCTTAGAAGGTCAAGCTGGTCCACCTTCTCTGGGACTGGTTTGCCCTCACAAACTTCTTAAAGCATTTACTAGTCTGGAATTTGCTACAACTTTTAAATAGCTTTAAAAAGCTCTTTTAAAGGCACTTGCCAATCATCTGGGAGGATGGTTTCACTACTTTAAATACAATTTCTTTTTCAAGTGGTGGTGTCTTTTTAAATGTGGCAAAGGCCAAAGTTGTGGAGGCAGTGAAGTGCTGGTTTGCAGCTCTTCCCTGCACCTGTGACAAAGCTTGATTCTTCAGCACTGTGTGCAATGAGTTGCTCTCTCCAGCCCCAAAGATGGCTCAAGCCCAGGGCTGAGGTTTGGTTCTGCCACACATCCTGCTCCCCCTGTGAGTGATATGAGCTGGCACAGCAGGGCAGTGCCTGGAAGAGCTGCTCTTCAGGATGATGATAGGTAAAAAGCCCCCAAAATAAAAGCACAACCCCTGTACCCCTCACCCCACTGTTACAACAAGCATGTACATGTTTTAAGTTGCTGTGTGGCTTCATCCCTGGCAGCTGTAGCATCCTCTGAGCTTTTCTCAGTGAGAAGTGCTGTAATGTGTCCTACTGCAAGGGACTGAATGGTGCCTCCTGTAAACCTGCTAATTAACTAACTAATCACTTAGATTTTGGGCCTCTCTTTAAAGGGGGTGGTAGCTAAAAATCCGTTTAGAAACACTTTCCAGCTGCTTATACAGAGGTGGCAGCTGCCTTGAGGAGAAGAACTGACTCAGCAGGGACCTGTGCCACCACTGGACCCTGATCTCCATGTCTCTCAAAGCTCCAAACACCAAAACTGATTTTAAAGCAGATTCCATT
This sequence comes from Promerops cafer, assembly GCA_013398275.1. Classification (NCBI taxonomy): domain Eukaryota; kingdom Metazoa; phylum Chordata; class Aves; order Passeriformes; family Nectariniidae; genus Promerops; species Promerops cafer. Next base: position 260,279 of record VZSE01014410.1, on the reverse strand, counting down.
AAAACCAGCAACTGCTTCCCTACAGCTTGAGGTTTGTAGTGCCTGAAACCTGTGCAGGTATTCCTTCCTCCCTTTTAGCCCCACCCAGAAAGGGTAATAACCTGCCCTGCATTCTGGGAGTCACTCATATTGCTGAATTCTGCCAGCTGTGGTACAGTAAGTATGGACTTTAGGAGCGCTGGGTCTTAAAGGGCACATCCAGCTCAGGTTATAGTCTGACAGGCACAGACCAGATGGGAGGAAGTCTTATACCAGAATGGAAACAGGAGGCAGATTACAGTAGGATGGTTCTGTTGCCACCCAAGCAATAAAAAAAAAAGCTATTTAGAACTACTCATTCCTGATCAGAACAGTTTGAAAGTGGTGAATCACAGACCAGGAGAGTGAGGTTAATATCAAACAACAATCCTCACAGCTGGCTTCAATATCTTGGCACAGTATCTAATGCAAACACTGAGTGAGGAAATACAGCTCTGGCCTTTGCCTTCTCTACTCCAAGAAGTTGATAAAGCTTGTGTGTAAACTGAACTGCACAAATTCCTACATACTGTGGACCTTAACTGCAGAAGAAATTCAGGGTTCTCCCTGCTAGCTTTAAACTCTTTGGAGTGAGTCAGGTGCCTGGGAAGGAGCATCAGCACTGCCCTGCAGCAGGACCTGAGGTCTGTGCAGGAACTGTGGGCAGTGATGCTGCAGCAGCTCCTGTGCTCGCTGACCTCGCTGCCTTAAACCACAGCACACTGTCCCACCACTGTGCACACAAACATCCATTTCCTGGCTGCACAAGAAAGCAGTTCTAAAATACAATTCAGGCTGTGCATCTTACAGTTTGTTCCCAGGTGCAAAAGTATTTCCCATAGAAATAAAGCAAGCATCCTGTTACTTGATTGTTTAGCCACTAACCTGGCTGGAAAAAAACCCGTGTTTCCTCCATCTCTGTATGTTAAAAAGCATCACAAATAACATGAGGTTGTTACTGTTCCCTTTGCGTGGACAGGTGGAAGGGATGGGGCTGGAGCTGCCCACCCAAAGCACATTTCACTGCAGAAGTCTCCCTGCCCTGGAACGCAGCACCTGCAGTCAGCCCGTGAGGAGGACACACTGCTCGGCCAGGGGGTGGCAGCCCTCGTACTGCTCCAGGTGAGGGTTATCCAGGTCCCCTCTGTCGCTGTGCTGGGAGGAGCCTGGCTGGCCCCAGGGCGGGCCGGAGCTCCTCACGCACACACAGCGGCTCCCCTGCGAGCCGGGGCCGTACAGCTTCCGCGGGACGCCGGCCCACGCCCGGGGCACTCCCCCACTAGGAATGGAAATGGAAAGAGATTACAGTTCAAACCCACGAAAATGCTTCCGGTCAACAGAGAATCCTTAGGAAAACCAAAGACAATCTGGGAAAACTAGAACTAACCCTGAGGTAGACTTTGCTCCCAGCAGCCACCATCCCACAGCTGATACCTTTTAATTGGCTGTGCTTCAGAAACCTGTGGCCTGAGCCTGCTTTCATCACTGCTGCTACAGGCTCTACCCTTCTGAGAGTGACCAGCTCCTGCATTCCCTGTTTCCACTGCTGGAAGAGGAATCACAGCCTTCTGTAGCACAGCAAAATGCCTTTTCTGGAGGTACCTAAATGCTCACAGGTGACAACACATCCTCACAGAATCACAGTGGCTTGGGTTGGAAGGGACCTTAAAGATCACACAGTCATAGTTAAGGACACCTTCCAATAGACCAGGCTGTTCCAGGCCTTCTGTGCCTTGACTAAACACAGTGATTTCGAGAACTGGGGCAGAAGAAAAAGTACTTCCCCAACTAATTCATCATGCCTCTTTATGTCTAAGTGTCTCTTCATGGGCCAAATCCTGCCTGTTCCCCAACCACTGCAGCTTTTCAGCCTCTTACACAGGCCACTGCCACATGACACCTGGTCCCAAGGCTGTCCCCAGGCTCAGTCACAGAGAAGCTGATCCCTGGGGTACACAGTGCTGCTGGTGGGCTGACATGAAGCCCAAGCATTTTGCAGTGTGGTCTGTGAAATGATTTCATCTTCAAACGAAATAGTCCCTAAGCTGAGAGATAGCTACTGACAGGAGAGTAGGAAATGATTAATCAAAGCTTAACCTCATTTTTATGTGGTTTAAGTAAAAATGTTGTGGTTTCAGCCTGTGAGCCAGGCTGTGAAACTGTCTGAAAAACAGGTTAATAGTTGTATTCCTGATAGGTGACAGAACCTGTTGGAATCCCAGTCCTACTGGGGTTTCTGTCCTGTTTTGCTGAGAACTGGAGGATCACGTGCACATGTGGTAAATTTTTTTATTCCAGTATGACAGAAGAGGTTCAGCCTGGAGAAAAGGGGGCTCAGGGGGGACCTTCTCACTCTGTACAACTCCATGACACAAGTTTGAAGCCAGGTGAAGGTTGGGCTCTGCTCCCAGGGAACAAGGGACAGGGCAAGAGGAAACGGCCTCAAGTTGTGCCAGGGGAAGTTTAGGTTGGATACTGGGGAAAATTTCTTTATGGAAAGGGTGGTCAGGCACTGGCCCAGCTGCCCGGGGCAGTGGTGGAGTCCCCATCCCTGCAGGGATTTAAAAGCTGTGTGGATGTGGTACTGGGGGCACAGGTCAGTGCTGGCCCTGGCAGTGCTGGGGGAATGGCTGGACTTGGTGGTCTCAGAGAGCTTTTCCCACCTGAACAACCCTGTGAATGCACACAGGGACAGAGTCCATGCCTGGCAAATTCCAGCCCTGGCAGGACCACTGCACACACAGCCTGTGCCAGGTCCCAGACCTCACCTACCCGTGGAGTGTGGTGGCTGCAGCAGCCAGGACCTCTCCCCACGCCCCTCCTGCCAGGAGAAGCAGAACAAAGCACAAGGCACCCAAAATAAGGCTCTGCTCCAAAGGGTACAAGCTTACCTCTGTCTGGAGCACCAGAACCGGGTGCCTTTAGCAGAGCTCCATTCGGAGTTGCAGGGTGGGAACTGCTGCTTCTTCTGCTCACTTTCTGCCTGGAATTTGAGAGCTTCCTCAATGGCAGACTCAACCTCCCTCAGGGCTTCCGTCGGTGCCCCGTTTTCATCGTAGAATCTGCCCACCAGCTTCCCTGGGAGAGGAGATCAATTAAGACCACAGTGTTTCCAGGCAAGGAAAATGCATAGTTCTGGTGGGGTTTTATTTTTAATTTGTTATTTAAAGACAAAAATAAAAGGAGATGTCACCGTGGCCCCATTTTATAACCAAACTGAGCTTACACCCCTTCAACCCTTGGATGACACAGCAATTTACCCATATTAATAAATCCATGCAGGATAAGCTTAGGCACAGACTCATTACAGATCTGAAAACCAAAGCCAGTTTCAGCTGCACAACCCAGAAGCCATTCCCACCCATCCAGCTGTTATAGGTAAATAATGTGATGGTTGGCTCTCCCAATTAAGGGGTGAATATGTTAAGAGAGGCTCTGTAGATGATAGGTGTGTTTCCCCTCCCCATCCATTGTTATCAGGGATAGTCCCAGTAGGGGGGTATTTGGGAGGGTCAGCCTGTTCCTTTGGCAACTCCAGACCCCCAGTGAAGGTGTGAGGAAGTGATCTCCAGCACTGAGCAGCGAAGGAGGAGCCGACTGACAAGACTTTAGGAGGGGCTGGGGGTATAAAAGGTAGAACATCCATTTTGTAGAGGAGCACGTGGTGGATGAGCCCTTGCTCCCAGCGCTGTTTGTTTCCCCTTATTCAATCTCCTGCTGTATTTTACTAAGGTTTTTAATAAACCTTTTGAAATTAAAAGGTGAGCATCTTTTTTTTTTTTTCTCTCTCACACAGCTCATTCCCCAAAATAGTTTCCCTGCACTGCTGCTCCTACAGTCTCCTGAGTGCTGATTTCAGGCTGGCTCCATGCTTTTTGCTCGGCAGAGATAACCAAAGCAGGACAACAGCCAGGTGGGAAAAAGATTAAACTTTCCCTTGGAGGGAAGCAGACCTCGGAGATCTGGCTTGGACCAGCAAGACCTTGTGCTGCGGATCCCTTGTGTGAGCCCACCCACCCCCGCACCTACCCACGGGCTCGTAGTTGTCGCTGTAGAAGCTCAGCCAGCTGTGGATAGAGAGCAGCTCTGCGGGTGACAGCCCCGACACGTTGTCCACCAGCCCCGCCGGGGTGAAGTCGCCGCTGGCAAACGCCCTGGTGGCATCTCTGCCTGCGGGGTGAGAGCCCCAGGCACGGAGTGAATCCCCCAGGCACGGAGTGAATCCCCCAGGCACGGAGTGAATCCCCCAGGCACGGAGTGAATCCCCCAGGCACGGAGTGACAGCCCAGGCATGGAGTGGGTTCCCCAAACACGGGGTGAGCTCTCCCTCCTCCCGTGCGTTCCCCAGCCAGCGCTGAGACCCGGTGACACATCCCCAGCCAGGGGTGAATTCCCTCCCCGGCCGAGGGATGATCCCCGCCCCAGCCAGGCCATGCCAGCCCCACACCCAGCCCCTCCTGCCCCGCACCGCAGGTACCTGCGAGCCCGCTGTACGCGCCGCCGGGCCCATAGTGCTTGCGGCCCCGCTCCACATCGAAGACCCGACCCAGAAGGGCGAGGTAGAGCCCGGGTTCGCCCGGCGCCCCCCGGTAGCGGCGCAGCTCCGCGGCGCTGAGCAGGCGGGCGCGGGGCTCGAACCCGCGGCGCAGGAGGCAGGCGGCGGCCACGCACAGCAGCCCCGCGGCCGCGCCCCGCCACATCGCGCCGCGGCACCACGGCGCTTGCACGACGGTTTCCTCGCTGCACGGCAGCGTGGCGGTCAATCACGTCTAGCGCCGCGTGCGCGGGACGGCCGGCCAGAGGGCGCGCTTTACGGCAGCGTGGCAGCGGAGCACGGAAACAGTCATGGAGTGGTTTGGGTTGGAGCACAGCATAAAAATCATCTCCTGCCACCCCTGCCCTGGGCAGCGACACCTTCCACTACCCCAGGTTGCTCCAAGCCCCGTCCAACCGGGCCTCGAGCACTTCCGGGAATGGGGAAGCCACAGCTTCTCTGGGCAGCCTGTGCCAGGGTCTCACGTCCCTCACCGGGTAAAAATTTCTTCCTAATGATGTTATTCATAAGGACATTCCCAGAATCACAGAATCTTTAGGGTTGTTAGTGCTCTCTGGAGATCACCCAGNGCCGAGGTGCTGCTGGAGCAGGCCCGGCTGCGGGAGGCCACGGCGCGGCTGCGGGAGGCGGCCCTGCCTGAGCCGCTCGTGTCGCGGCACCACAGCGCGCTGGTGCGATGGCTGGAGGAGCGGCTGAGCCGCGGCGACGAGGCCGTGAGCCTGGAGCAGTTCTGCGAGGTGCTGGAGAGTGTGTCCCGGCTGGCGGCCGGCTCCCGCGGGGAGAGCGAGGAGGTGAGAGCCGGCAGGAAGCGCCGTCCGCAGGGATCATGGAATAGCTCGGGCAGGGAGGAACCTTGAAGACCATCTCGTTCCAGCCCCTGCCACGGGCAGGGACACCTTTCAGTAGCCCGGGTTGCTCAGAGCGNGTTAGTGCTCTCTGGAGATCACCCAGTCTAACCCCTTGCCAAGGCAGGGTCACCTGGAAAAGGTGACCCAGGGAGGTCCAGATGGGTTTGGAATTTCTCCACAGAGGGAGACTCCCACGCCCTCCCTGGGAAAGTCGGTCCCAGTGCTCTGCCACACTCACGTCAGAGTTTTTCTGATGTTGAGGTGCAATTTGTCGTGTTTTTGTCCATGACCTTCACTCTTTATCCTGTCACTGGGCACCACTGAAGAGAGTCTGGCACCGCCCTCCTGGCACGCCTCGGAGATACTTCTATGAATTAATGAGATTCCCCCCTTAGTCTTCTCCACGCGACCCAGGCCCAGGTCCCGCAGTCTCTCCTCACGAGAGCGCTGTCCCAACCGCTCCGCCGTGGTTGCTGTCCGCTGGATCCCCGGTGTCCATCCATACTTACTCCGTCTGTCCATCGGGTNTGGACACTTCCAGGGATGGGGGTCCCCTCCAGGGATCCGCCTGTCCGGGCCGGGGGGTGGTCGGCATCGGGGAAAGGGAGACGGGGGAACCTCCGGGGTGCTGCTGGGGGTCGGTGTCCCCGAGCCCTCGGTGTGGGCGCTGGCACCGGGTCTGTGGCCATCCGCATGACCCTGGAGACCCGGGACACGCGTCCTGGGACATGGGGAGAGGCCAGGCCAGAGGCTTCTGCACCAGGTTGGTAAAGCGGCTGCTGCTGTTGATATACAGCCTGTCAGCTTCCAGATATCGCTTTAAAAAACAACTTATGTCAGTTATCAGTGATCATGCTCAGCAGCCACTTAAGAATAAAATGGTACTTACAGCAGTATTTCTGCTGTTGCTACTGCTGGTGCAGCTGAGAGCAGAGGTGTGGTGAGAACACAGGTAGGAAATCCTGCCTGAGTAATTCCGCTTGATACTTACTAGCGTTATCAGCAAGTAAAAGTTTACCACGTGGAATTTTATTGTAGCTTTTTAAAACCAGCAGTGAAATTGTCAAGCATCTCTTTTATTGTAAAGTAGAACTTTTGGAGAACTTGTAAGAAAGGAGTGTAACAGAGATCCCCTTCCACAGCCAGAAAGTGTTTTGGTCAGCTTNCCACTGAAGAGAGTCTGGCACCGCCCTCCTGGCACGCCTCGGAGATACTTCTATGAATTAATGAGATTCCCCCCTTAGTCTTCTCCACGCGACCCAGGCCCAGGTCCCGCAGTCTCTCCTCACGAGAGCGCTGTCCCAACCGCTCCGCCGTGGTTGCTGCCCGCTGGATCCCCGGCAGCAGCTCCCTCACGGGGTCACGGGGGCTGCCGGCGCGGCCCTTTGCGGCATGCTGTGCCGCTTTGCGGCGGTGTGGCGCTTTGCGGCGCTGTGGTGCGGGTGCCGCTTTACGGCGGTGTGGCGGCCCCGCGCTGACAGGTGCGGCGGGCGGGAAGTTGCTGACTAAGGCGGGTAATGGTAGAAGAGAGTAGGTTTTTTCCTGCTGGGATTTCTGTGGGAAAGGATATGGAGAATTTAACGTCTAGAACACTTAAGCTTTAGCTTTACTCTGTAGCAATCCAAAATGCAGCAGAATACCCTGTTGGGAATTCCACACTCACTTGAGAAAGTGGCTGTGTCTGAATTCCTTAGTGCAAGCAGTTCCTGAGGCTCAGCAGTCACTTCCTGCTGTCTTTGTTTTGCTCCCGAGTAGCAGAATAACTGTGTAAACTGTTAAATCACACACACACGCCTCAAATCAGTGCTGACAGGTGAACAAGGCTCCTGGAAACTGGAAGGAGATTAATTTTTATGTACAGATAGGTGTGTTTTTACCTAACTGGTTTAAGTAGCTTGGTAAAATGCTGCCTCTACTTCCAGTTCCTTTGCAAGAAGAGCCAGTAGCAAACACATCTTCATTTGTAACAAAGGCAAGAGTGGAATTAGTCCATTAGGGTTCTTCCTGTTGGCACAAACAGCTGACCTTTGTGGGCTGCAGAAATATTTTGAGGATTGTCTGTATTTCATGTCCTCCTCTGCATGAAGAATCTATTTGTTTTGGTTTCATTTCCTGCTCTAGGGAGTGGGGAAAAAGCTTGTCACAGGATTTACCATGGCGCAGATACGTGGTCACATCTGGTCTGTCCTGCAAAGTCGAGATGTTGAGAGTTCCATGGAAAACCTTGATGTCATCGTTTCTGTAGCTGGCACTAACCCATGAGCTCTGGTATTTGAGCTTTCCTTTTACACTGATGAAGTTTAGGGGTGGCAGGTCAATAGGTTTCACTTTTTAATATCTATAGAATCCTGTCTGGCACAGCCCAGGTTTGATCTGCCCTTTCAGTTTCACTGTTCTCAGTGCAGGGCTTAGAGCACAGACTTCAAATGTTTTGTGAACAGTGTTTAAATGCAAAATCTGTTTTCTAGATAAACTGAACCTCTGAATCCTTCTTAGTACTGCTTCAGCATTTGTCATGTCACGTTTCCAGCTTTGGCTGGCAACATTAATGCTGCAGTTCTGCTGAGATCAGAGGGTGAAATATGAAGTTCTCCCAAGTCACCTTTCAGATACCTTGTTGTGCCATACAGCTCCTGAGCTGTGAGATGAGGGGCTGATTTTTCCATGTGCCAAATTTCCAAGCAACCCGCTCACCCATCATTTCCTATGAAAGATGCTTCTCACATGCTTCTTCATGTTCAGGGTTGAACTGTGTGGAATTACTGCATTTATTTAGGAGTAGGATGAGCTGGGTTGTGTAAGGCTGCTGCTGAATTGTATCATGTCCCAGTCCTGCACACAGCTCAAAAATTCTTTGAGTACAGGTTGATACTCTCTTTTTTTTCCCCACTTTTTTTCCTTTTCCCCCATTACACAGGATAGCAGTGGAAATTGTGTATGTTTTTTGTCAAGTACAGAGTTTAAGTTGTACTGAACAGTCAGAAAATAATTTTAGAGTTCTAGGTTTGGTGCAACCTCCTGAGATCAGAGGAAGAGTTTAAAAATAAAATAACAAAATACTGCATTAAGATGTGAAGAAAAGCATATATGTAGCAATCCCTCCTTACGTGAGAGTATAAAAAATTGGTTTAAAGTAGGTGTCAGGAGATTCAGCCTTGTTGCCTTGTATTTTGTCACCAGTAACACCCCAAAACTTGTTCAATTTGTAGTTTAGTAACTGTGCAGTTTGACTTCAAATAGGAGGAAAAATGATGAGAATGATGTAGTGTGAAACTGTACATTGAATTGTTTTGGCAGCTGAGTTATGTCTATTAGAATTAATTCCCTCTGGCTTGTTGTCCTCAAGGTGTTGGTTTTTTGTTTTGGGATCTGCTCAGTGCCTGGGCTGGACTTGCTGTGGTGCCTGCTGGATGCTTAGCACCAGCTTTGCTGCTCAAAATAATTTTTAAAGGTGATCATTATTAGCTTGGGTTCAGCTGTGTGTATAATAAGACTTTATAAAGCTTCCAAGCTGAAATCCAGCTCTGTGCCACAGAAGTGCCATGAGAGCTTTAGTCAGCTAAAACACTTTCGATTCTGTTGTCATCTGAGGACTTTGCTCTGGTTTTAGTGGTGTAATTATGTCACAGTTAATTGGCAGGTTATTTTGAGCTAATCATTTCGGGTTACTACTCTCTAGGATAGCACTGTTAATGGTACATCAAGTCTGATAATCAGGTAACAAACCAAGAGGTTGAAGCAGGAGCTTCCTCCTGAGCAGCAGCGATCCCTTGACTCAGACACCTGTGAGATCATCTGCTCTTACTTGGCTTGTGTGGCTGGACTTGGAATACAAAGTTCAGGGCACTGAGACTCAAGCCTTGCTTGTAAAGAAATATCTTTTGTAAGTGCATTCCCAATTTATATGAAAAAGGTGGATGCTCCTGAAATACTGCATTTCTCTTTTGGAACAAGTTCCATTTTTAGCAATTAAACAGAAGTTTGTTTCAACATTAATCTGATTGTGAAAATATAGCCAGATTTTAATAGTGGTGTGTCACTAGATCATGAGTTCTCTGAAATAGCTAGTTAAAGTAAGTTACATTTATGAGCTTAGTTCTGATTTATAGGCTCAGCTGAATAAAAATACCTTGTATGTTTGTTAGTTCAAAGTTGTGAAATGCTGTGTGAGTTACTTTTTTTACATGCTTGACACAACTTTTTATATTAAAAATTTTATTAAGGTCAAAGTCAATAAAGCTGCCAGTGGTTCTCTTCAATAAAAAAAATCCCAACCCTATTCAAACTCTCTCCACTGTTTTCACAAATACTTAGACAAACGATATTAAATTGATATTCTGTGTAGGAGGACAGTTTATGGAAGGAAAAATCAAATGAGAAAATATTACTGTTCTTAGGACAATTTCTTAAATAAAGAAAATATGTAAACCCTGAAGGAATTGGAGTGGATGCAGTGAGAGAGGGATGCAGCAGTGATGAGTAATCGAAGGTGTGGCTTTTGGAACCAAACCACCCTTAAACTGTGGAGCTTTTTGCTAAGCACCTTCCTTGCAGTCCCAGTTATCCATGGATGGATCCTGCTGATTCACTGGTGTATATGATGGGCTGTCTCCACCTAAACATGACTCCAGCTGACTTTTATAGGAAGGCAGTGCAAATCCCTTCAAACTTGCTAAACACTGTAGATTTCCAGCCAGGCTGCTTCCTGTAACCTTGAATTCAATACTTTGGGGAATGAATTCTTTTGATTTTGTTTTAATAGTGTTACAACATTTGTTGCTATGGTTTCGATGAAATACCTTGCGTTAAGGAAATATGCTGAAATAAATTTTCTTTCTGTTACTCTTCAGGCCTTTGCACAATTTGATGCTGAAGGAGATGGCACTGTAGATGTGGAGAATATGCTGGAGGCTCTCAAGAATTCTAGTGGAGCAAATCTTCAGGGGGAGCTGAGCCATGTAATCAGGCAACTGCAAGCTTGTTCACTGGTGCCAGGTATGAGAGCAGAGTGTTGGAAGAAAGGGTTTCCCAAGCCCTGCCCAAGAAGAGGTGCTGCTTCCATAAATTGCTTTAATAGCATTGCCTGTCCTAATCTTATCAAAACCATCCTCCAGAAGGTTCTTGGTTCTTTAGTGTCAAGCAAGTGGAGTTGCTGTAAATTAAACATTTCCCAGAATTACATGCAGAACTTCCTTTCAGAAATAACCACTGTTTCCTTCTCTGTGTGTCTGGGGAGTGTCTTACCCATTTGGTTTATATCACAGACAGAAAAGTGCACCTTGCAGAATTTTGGTGAGTGCCAAGCTAATGCAGTCTTGTACTTGGTAACTGGAGGAATAAATCCTCTATGGAGTCTGTTCCAGGGGATGAGTCACATATTTTATTATTATTATTATATTGTTATTCAGCATTTGAAATCCTGATAAAACATAATTCAGGTTTTATGGTTTATAGCTCAGAAAGTGTCAGTTTCCAGAATTTGATTTCTGGGATAAGTGTCAGTTACTGGCTTTCCTTCCAAGCGTTTGATGATAAGTGGCTAAAGGGGATTTGCCTTAAAGGATCAGACAAGAAACACTAGAACTGGCTACAGAGAAGTCAGAGGAGAGGACTTAGAAAGTACTATTTGATGCATGTAAATGCACTGGGATTCAGAGTACCAGTGTTCAGGAGCTGACATGTCTGACCAAGTTGGTGGAAAGCATTAGGCACCTCTTTGGGAATAATCCACCATTCCAAAGGGAAAAGCTCAGTGTAGCTCAGGGTGAGTGAAGCAAGCACCTGAACTTGTTAACCAAGTAGCAACTGCTTCACTTAGATTTTGAAGGTAAGGGTTTGGGGCAGCAAAATAAACATAACATCTTTGGTAATTGTTTTGAACTCCTTCAGGCATTTCAGGTCACTGGCAAAAATATTTTCCTGCACTTTTTTTTTCACCTGCTGTAGAGGTTGCAGACTAGAGCTACATTCTCTAATAGTTTCATATCATTCTTACATTGTGGTGCCTGAAGAAATAACATCTCTTTCTAGGGTTTATTGATATATTTTCTGAATCGAAAGAGCGCCTGGGCCTTCATGCCTCGATGATCCTGAGATTCCTGCACCGGAACCGCATTTCCAGCACTGCCATCCCTTACCCAGCGCTGGAGTACTTCAACAACATCTGCACCATGCGCTCGTCCGTGCTGAAGGATTCTTTGGATCGACTTCTCCTAAAAGAGAGAGGTGTGCAATGTCTTCCTTCTTTTTCAGGGTGCTAGTGTGACCATGGCCTTGAAAAAGAGACTACATATACAATGAAAAGCTTGCTTTACTATGTCACTTCTAAGAGGTCTCATGTTTTATGAAGTTGATCTGCATGCTTCTGTGGATTTTTGTTGGTTTTTTGAAGCACATAGATTTGTTTCTGAGCTACCCAGCAGTCTGAGTAACACTCTGGAATGTTATTATCTTTCTCCTGGCCTGTTTCAGAATGATGGTTACTCACTTGTGATATTCTGTATTCAGTCAAATATCTTTACTAGTTGCTAGAAACTTAGTTTCCTTGTGAAGGTGGATGTTTTCTGAAGGTGACTGTTCCGTATTAAAAGATACTTTATTGTTTTGGACTGGAGGTGATGAATCTTTTACTGTATCTCTGATGGGACTGGCCTCTTCCCTAAAGGGAGGGCTCCTTTTCTTTGCAGCTTGACTAGATATTTTCAGATTTCTATACTTCTATTGAAATAGATCAAGTTACATGGGAAAGAGAGTGCTTTGTCCCTTTCCTAAAATACATGAATTGAAGTCTTCTCCATCATAATTTACTTTTCCCTTTAATCTGATTGTATTTGGGCACAAAAATAATAAAGCATTGGTGAGGCCAGTAATGAAAGGGGTAGATAAAGGCTATTGAGCTCCAGGGAACGGAGATATTTTCATACTGAGAGTGGTAGATGGAGATTATTGCAATTTCATCTGAAATGAAACCTTGCTGTCTCCTAGTTTCTGTCAGAAACAGTCCTTCAGGGGCTGTGTTTTGTGCCAACAAGCTAATTCGTGTGAGATAGTTCTTACAAAGGTATAACAATACTCAAAACAGGCCAAAGAAAAACATTCTAAGTGATTTCTTTGCAGAATACCCTGGTGATCTGAATGGTAATCAGGAGTCAGACAAGCTGAAGTCTGTCACCAAGTGCTACACACACATCGAAACCTCCTCCAACTCCGCCGATATCGACAAGATGACAAACGGGGAAACGTCCTCCTTCTGGCAGTCGGACGGGAGCGCTCGATCCCACTGGATCCGGTGAGCTGCGGCTGCCGGTCCCTGGGTTGGCAGCCAGTGGGGGTTGTGGTGGATTCATCCTGCCTGCATGCCACGTGCCCCCAAGGCTGCTCCATGACCCCCCTCCTCAGCCGGGCAGGGGAGAGGAAATGTAATGAAAGGCTCTTGGGTCAAGGGCAGGGAGAGCTCTCACACCAGCTGCCATCACAGACAAAACAGACTCGGTTCAGGGAGTTTAGTTCAATTTCTTGAATCAGGGTGGGGTTAGGAGAAACAAAACCAGATCTCCCCCCCGCCTTCTTCCCAGGCTTAGAGAAAAACGGAAGAGAAGTTATCTCCTCCCCTCCAGAGGCACAGGGGGATGGGGAATGTGGGCTGCACTCAGTTCATCACATGCTGGCTCTGCCACTCCTTCCTCCTCAGGGGCAGGACTCCTCACACGCTTCCCTGCGCCAGCGTGGGGTCCCTTCCATGGGAGACAGTCCTCCTCAAAGTGTTCCAGTGTGGGTCCCTCCCATGGGGTGCAGTTACAGGATCACAGAATATTGAGTTGGAAGGAACTCCCAAGGATTGTCAAGTCCAGAACTTAAGTGAATGGCCCCTATGGGGATCAGTCCTTCAAGAAGAGGCTGCTCCACCATAGGTCCCCCATGGGATCACAAGTCCTGCCAGCAAACCTCCTCCAGTGCATGCTGCTCTCCCCATGGGGACACAGGTCCAGCCTCCAGCAACTTCTCACGCCCCCACTGCTAAAACCTTGTTACACAAACCCAATACAGGTGTAATTGAAAACAGCTGGAATTAATGAGTGACAGATGAATACAGATAAAAGCAGAAGTCACTAATCTCTGCATTAAATTTAAAAGCCTGACTGCCAAATAAAAGGTCACCTGTAAAATGCTTGTGTCTGCTGTGGTGACACACAGCCTTGTTGTATAGTGAAGCTTTCCAGGCTGTAATACAGATGCAGTAGTTGGTACTTGAATAGAAACACTTTGCCACTGTCCAGGAGGTTCCATGAAACAGAAATGCTCAATGAAACAGAAATGTTTAGTGTTTTTTTGCACTTAGATCAGTGGTAGATCTAAGAATGTGCACTTCAAAGAAAAAAAAAAAATCTCATTTTGGTCGTTATTGACATTGCCTTTTTATTCCTGAGGAATGAATTCTCAGTTGAAAATAGAAATAGAAAATCCTACAGTCTCTCAGAGACAACTGTTTTCTAAACCAAAATTTTTTAACTTGTTCACCATGGTATGGTGTTAAGAACACCTGTGAAGCATTAGGTAAATTTCAGAGGATTTATTTGTGTTTGTAGAGGAGGAAAATGAGTGAATAATAATATAATATCTATTATATATACGTATGTATAATATTATGATATATAATAATAAAAGCACAGTGCTTGACTTACCTTCTCTTTGCAAGAACTGTTTTCTCTTCTTTGCTTTGCAGTTTAAAGATGAAACCAGATGTGGTTTTGAGACACCTGTCCATTGCAGTGGCAGCTAATGACCAGAGTTACATGCCACAGCAAGTCACAGTGGCAGTGGGAAGGAATGCCAGCAGTCTCCAGGAGGTCCGAGATGTTCACATTCCAAGCAATATCACTGGCTACGTAACACTGTTGGAAAACGCTAACATTAGTCAGATGTGTGAGTCAATAAAGATACCATTGGGATACTGGTTTGGTGCTTTTTGGAAGATGAAAGGTTGGGTAGATCATGGAGAGATGTGTTCAAGTGTCAGTCATCAGGGGTGACACTTTGGGCCTTGTCCTTGGGTCCGAGAAATTGTTTTAATTCTAGTTTAATTTCTAGCCTGTAAGAGAGTCTTCCGGGCCTTTCTCATGGCCTCTGTAATGTGGGCTAAGGGTTGAAGAGAAAAAATGACTAAAGATACAGTTTTAGCCTTTCAATGTGAAGACATGGGGCAGTTTTAAAATATCCTTGCTTGCAGTGTGAAAGCATATGTTGACTGATAGTATTTAGCAAAAAATCTGCTTTTTTTTTTGGTACTGAAACTCTGAGGTTGGTCCAATGTAAGGCAGGTTTTATGCTTTTAAATAGTGTTATTTTTGATTCTGGTAGCTCTGTGGGTGCTATATTGGAATCAATCAAGAAAAGCTGCTCCTTCCTAAGATGGTTTCTGCAGCTTCAGGAATTTTGTCCCTTCAGTTCCAAAAGATGCTTTTCCCTGAGAGGAGCTTTCACTGCCACAGAGGTGGGCAGCAAGGATGTTGTTCCTCAAAAGTAGTGAGGACAATGCCATCTGTGCAAAATGGTCAAGAACTTGTGTGGAATTTTTAATGTAACTTTAAACTTTGCCTTTGGGCTTTGATCCTTTTCCCTATTATCTCCACAACCACTTGCTTCCAAGACACTTCCTATGTATGAAGGTAGGAAGGTACTGGTGAAATAATCTACAATCTGTTCTCCACTTTGAGGATATTTTATTAGAATTTTTCCTAGCTTCTAGCCATAGCATCTGTAATGGATCCACAGGATATTTATGCAAAGGCTAGATTTTCCAGATCAGAGGGTGCACAGTGTGTGTGGTTGTCCATATCAGGCAGTGCTGTTCCATATCTGCCATCACTTTTCCAAGACGTTCTGCACTAATTTAATGTTTGGAATATCTGGATTCTTCTAGCTCTAATCTAGCAGAAGAAATGGGAAAAAAATCCTATTTTGTGTTGTGACAGATGTACAGATAAACATCAAGCGTTGCCTTAGTGATGGATGTGACACCAGAATCCACGGGCTGCGGGCTGTGGGGTACCAGCGCGTGAAGAAGGTGGGAGTGTCCGTGTGCGACGCCTCGGCCATCTGGTACTGGTCCCTGCTGACCTCTCTGGTGACAGCTTCCATGGAAACAAACCCAGCATTTGTTCACACCATTTTACAGAATACTCAGTAAGTACCACACTTACATGGGGTGTGATTTTATCTACCTCTTAATTTTTTAAAAAAATACTTCTGGCGTTAGTAAGCAATCTGCAGTATGTGGCTGGTTTCCACTCCCTCCATGAAGGTGTTTAAACAGCTTTTTCTGTCTCATTGTTCAGATTTTTGTAGTTTTTCTTCTATCCATTTGCACGTACTACAACAAGTGTAATTCTCCTGGCTGTTTCATGTAATCTAGTTGTTAAACCACGACTGAATGGACACTGAAAAATAGATTTTTCACTGATCCATTTACTTGTAATGATTTTCAACAGCCTAAAATTAATTCATTTTTCTTGTCCAGTATTAATAATCAATAAAATTAACATCTTCCCCTTAGGACTGAAGCTCAATTTAGCTTAATTTTCAGCAGATTTGTACTTGTGTAATGCCTTGTCATGCATTTTATGGGGATATAGTTGAGCATGTGCACCATCTCCATGCACATGTTTGCTTGTGGTGATTGACCATTTTCTGTGTAACGTTTCCTTGTTTGATTGCCAAACACTTCTGCTCGATGACTTGAAGGATTGGAGTCCTAATAAAACCTCTCCACACCCACATCAGCTTTTGTAGAGCTCAGCACGATGTCACCACAATGAAGAGCAGGGCTGTCATTAGGTTAATGAATCCTGCAGGTCAAAGTCCACTAAGCCTATCTTTTAATTTATGTCATCTGTGAAATCTCTTTAAAGTTTAGGTAACTTCATACATGCTCACACCCTAGACAGGCCCATAGTTGCAGGCTTTGCTGAAACTGTGGGTCTTCAGTTTTGGTGAAGTTTGGGTATTTTTTAGAAATATAACATGAACACTGAGCTAATACAGCATATATAAAAAATTATATTAAAAAATATAATGGAGAAATCCTGACTAAAATCATGCTTTCAGGAATTAGATTCACTGTTTAGGATTATAAAGCAAAAACCCCAAACTTTATAAGTGGATGGAAAACTGTAATACTGAATGGGAAGACTTTAGTATTGGATAGAATATTGTTGGTGAAACTGCTTAAGAATTCCTAATTTCAGGGGTTATCACAGTATCTTTGGAAGTTCAGAAAAATTCTGATTTGAGCTAACGTCTCCTTTAGTTTCTCTAATTCTTCTGAGGGAATTTCAAATCAATTTTCCCTTTATTCACAGGCTCTTGCTCAATTCTAGACCAATTTAAAATGAAGCGGTGCTTGGACACTAACCTATTTCTAATGCTGTCACAGATCTAATTTAAAACTCCTTGATGTGTTTGTCTCATTAAATCTGAGATTGAGACCAGATTCAAGATTACCCAGCAGTCATAGAACTTTCCTTTTCTAGAATGCAATACTGTTGTTCCCTTTTGAAGAGATTCTCTGTGTAAATAGATTTTGTGCACTCAGAAGCAATTTGCAGAGACCTGCCCACACAAAGCATGAAGATTCAAGTGTCTAATTCACATTAGGAGGCTCTTTTCTCCAATTCTGCCTGGTTTCCTGACACTATGTTTCACTTTTTCCTAGGAAAGCACTGCAGCACATGCCACCTCTATCCCTAACACCAGGCTCCACAGATTTTTCAAGCTTCTTATCACCAAATGTTTTGGAAGAAGTAGATAGCTTCCTTATCAGAATAACAAGGTGAGCTTGTGTGGTTGATGCAGTGGGAAGTGGTTTAGAAGAGTCTGTAAATCAAATTTTTACATCTTTACTTGCATGCTCTTTTTAAAGTATCTGGAAAAATACAAATACATCAAGAAACAGACACCTGAGAGATTCTGTGGCAGCTTGTCTTTATTGAAAAATAGAATGTCCCAAATTTTCTTTTCACACTGTTGTTGTTTTCCTTCACAGTTGTTGTACTACTCCAGAGGTGGAGCTGACACTCCTGGCCTTTGCCTTAGCCCGGGGGAGTGTTGCCAAAGTGCTGAGTTCCCTTTGTGCCATCACTGATCATCTGGACACTCCATACAAGGCTTCCTCACTTATCTCCTCCATGGCAGCAGTCAGACAGAACCTGCTCTATAAATATGGTAATGGAACAGTCCTGGATCCTGCACTGTACAGGCTTCAGGAAATACACAGCTTTGACTTGTCCCACTTGTTGGGTTTTAAAATGATCCAAATCTTCTTAATTAAAAGCTGTCACTGAAATCACAACCTAGCAGCTGAACTGCCTGAAAAGTTGGTGATTGATCAGCTTTCTGTGATCAAAGAGTTAGACCCAGTAGGATCTTCTCAAGAGAGAAAACATGAACTTTGTAGATGATGGCCCCTGTATCAGGATGGTGATGATGGTGTTTGTGTTGCTTAAAAGGCAAATGACAGGAAGTATTTTTCTTCTTCCAGTAAGACATTTGTTTGTGTGAGTGAGCCTCAGTGAGTGCCCTCTCCTGCAGGCATGTACAAATTTAAGATGCATTTTAAATGTAATGTCATTAGCATCTCTTTATGGTTCTCTTTTTTTTCACTTTTATAAAATGAGTTAAAATTAAATTTTTATAATCTGAGTATGTCATGAGTGTAGAGCTGTTCATGGTCTGGCATCAGGTGGTGATTTTGCTGTATTTGCTGTACTTGTTTGATAAATCTGTATATTCTCAGGTATCAACTGAGATTCTCATTAGTCTCTCATGAAGAATGCTACCCTTTATTTGCCTTTTACTTCTTTATTTACTTTTTTACTTCTACTTTATTTGCCTTCAGTACTTCTTGTTTTGTGCCAAAAAACACGTGGCTTATTTTATCATTATAGATGTTTACTTTTGAAAACTTTGAAAATTGGTTCATTTTCCCCAGAGTAGCTAATGACTTTTCTAAGACAAGTGGTATTTCATGGACTGTGAATTCCGAAGTGTGGCAACAGTTGAAGGAACATTAATTGTCATGAATTTCATTGTCCTTCTGTCTGTATCTAAAATTAACTACTTTACATTAATGTATCTCTCATATTCCAGTTTCCCTCCCCTTTTTTGGGTCTGACAGTGATAAAAATCTCATAGTATTATAATTTTTTCCATTTTTCTTTTCTGAACTAAGAACTTTGGAAAATATATTTTACCATTTTAAATGGATTTGATGAACCTGTTGATTTTTTGACTTAGGAAAGCCTTTACGACTCACTCTGCAAGCATGTGATGTAAAGGGAAAAGAAGATAAATCAGGGCCTGAAAACCTCCTTGTAGAGCCATGGACTGGGGATGGTAAGAGCCTGGACTTAAAATTCATAATATTAGAATCATAAAATCATTTAAGTTAGATTATTCCACCAAAAGTAATGATTGTTAACAATGCTGTGGTGGTGTTCCATATTTACTTATATATATTTGATTCTTTACTGTTTTATGCTATGGAAGATTTGTAATTTTAAAAAAAGGTAAACTAATAAACAAAAACCCAAACCAAAACAATATATAAATTCAATTTTGCAGTACTGTGGATTTCTCATAAATCACTTTATTGTCAAAACAAGCCAACCAAACAAAAAGATTGGATTTTGGAGAGAGTTATTAATATTCTGCATGGAAGTCAGCAGTGAGCTGTCCCAGGGAATATTCTACTAAAGCATATTTTGTGGGTTGAAGTCATGAATCACTGTTAGTTTTCCAAATATTGATGGTAGAGGGTTTGTAGAAATCATTTAAATTCTCACTGCACGTGCCTATTATTCTCCCTTTAAGCCTCTCTTTGTTAATGCAATGCTTTTATGTGCTGGATACAACCTAAACAAAGAGATTTGTGTTTCTTGACCTCCTTTTAAAGTGAAATGCCACCTAATCTTTTTTTTTTTTTTTTAATAGTTTATTGTCTTGTGCAGTGCTACTGGTAAATGAAAGCCATTGTGACAGAAAATCAGGCACTTTCTAAATGCTTATTTTACACCTCTGTTTGTTCATGTGTATTATTTGAGTTTATTCTTTAGTTATTTTGTGGCTTGTCTGCTTTTGTTTTGTGGGTCACAGTTTGGGGGACTATTCACTGAGTTCAGTGAATAGAGCCACAAGCCAAAGTAACATTTGGGAATTACTAATTAACTTTAATAAGAAAATACTCTTGAAAGTGGTGCAGATATTGCCGTGCCCAGAGAGATACTGCCTGGGGAGTAAAATACAATCTTTTAAGTAGTCCCTTTTATTTGGAAACATTTGCTAATGAGCATTTCACTGGAAAAGCTTTGTGGTTTTGTTTCCCCCTTCCAGCCCACAATCCCAGTATTCTCTTTGAAACACCTTGCACTAGCACTCTTTCCAACTCATTCTGTTCCCACTGCTACTTTAGGTTTTCTTACTGAAACTGGGAAAACCAGAGCAAGTATCATTCTTTCTACTGGGACTGAATCTTCATTTCAAGTGACACAAATTAGAATAAAGGTATGTAGTTGCTGTGAGCTTTTGAAGACTTACTTTTTTCCCCTAGTGGTAGAAGTGAATCTGGATATTTTTTATATGAAGTGAAATTTAAGTTCATTATGAAATATTGTTATTTTAGAGTTTTTCTTCTGTGTAAGTCAGGGAACTTCAGGAAGAGGAGGTCTTAAATTGTTCCAGGGAGCCACAAGCATGTCTCGGTTTGCAAAGCCAGGTGTCTGCTAAGAAAGGCAGGAGCCTCCCTTGAAATGGAAAATGTAGACCCCCCCCCTTCAAATTTTGAAATTAAGGGGCTCAGGCAAAGATAGGGGAATAGGAATAACAGTTCTTTACTAGGAAAATTAAAAATACAAACACTGTAGTACAAGAAAAGAAACCACTGACAGAGTCTGAATACGCCCTGACACCCTGGTAGTCGGGGTGTTGGCAGCAGTCCCATTAAATGGGGGCTGCAGTCCTCCTGCAGGGGCAGATGTGGTTCTGCTGGAGCAGGGATCCTGTAGAAGGTGTAGGTTTCCTCTGGGAATGCAGTGGGAAAAGGCTGCTGTGGTGTTCCAGGTAGGAATGCTTGGCTCCTCCCCTGGGCAGAGCATCTCCCAGTGAGACTCGATGGCCCATTAACAGAAGGTATCTCCTTGAGGGAGGATTGGCTGTGGAAGAGATAAAGAAAACTGCCCCAGCTGGTTTTATCAGGTGGCCAATGAACAGGAGAGAACTGCCCCACCTCTGACAGTTGGTAATAGAATACACACCCCCAACTGAAGACAAGTAAAGACATTTATTTTATATGGATTTTATCTATATCCCACAATATATATCTCAAACCAGAGACTCTTTGGTTTATGGTTTCTCTCTGAAGTGTGTGGATTTATATGCAAGGTCTTTTATCTTATGTTTAAAATAACTTCTTGACTCTGTGAATAGCAGGTATCAAGATAGAAAGCATGTGAGTTCAGAATAAATGAAGGTATTTCAAATTCTGTTTAGGCACACCAGTGTAATTTGAACATTTGGTGTGACTGTTATCTGGTGTCACAGGAAGGTCTTGTGACTAAATCTCATGGCTAAGACAAAACTTCAGTGAAGTTTCTGCAGCTGAATCGACTTATTTACTTAAGGCAAAGCAATAGTGTTATTTAATTCCTGGAGCAACAATTCTTTTTTCTATGTCAAAGAGATTTAAACATGAATGGACTTCTGGCAAGTAAATTCTAACTGGAGCTGGAGAGGCAGCTGAGTTGTTTTGCTATGTAGTGATATTAATAAGGAAACATGAATTTCGTTTTGTTTCTTTTTTTAAACGTAAAAAGAAAACAAAAGTACAATAGGAATTAATATGTGGAACTCTAGTTAATGTTAGGGTGCTGGCAGGGTGATAAATACAGTAAATAATAACCATGTAGATGATCAGTGAGTCACAGCAGTTTTCATAACATTTCTCTAAATGTGTTTCATTTTCCTGTGCAGTCCCAGAGACCAGGACTGTCAGGATTTGGTTGCTTTCCAGGAGTCCCTGTTTCCTTACTGCTCTGCTGTGGCTCTCCCCCCAGGTGCGGCGAGGCGCCATTGGGGCGCAGTGCGGGCTGGTGTTCGCCTACAGCGCTGCCTCGGAGAGGTTCCACGCTGAGCAGCACTTCAAAAGGTTTGAGAGCTACGACAAATGGAAGCTGAGGGAATTCAAACAGTTTTTAAAAACCAGGTATAAATGGGTTTTTGCAATGCATACATGGAAAAGAAATGCTATATTTGATTGTTTTGCAATGCCGCCTGAACTACTGAGAGGTGTTCCAAGTGACTTAAAAATGGTGCACCATTTAATTGTTATTTGATTTTAGTGAGCCTCAATTTGATGTGTTGAATGAAGTATGTATATAGCTGTTGTTTTCAGCCACTTGATCTAAAGGCCTGTTATAAAAGAGATATAGCAAAACAAACCTTCTACTTGAGGTGCAGATCAATATAACAGAATTTTTTAAACTAAGTTTTATTAAATCAGTTTTCAGAACTGTTGCTTAGGAGTAAGGGGAGGTTAAGGGGCCATGATGAAAAATATTTTCTTGATTTTTTTTTTTTAAACCTTGCATATGATAGAGTTTTGGGTTTGTGAAACTTTCTGTTGTCTTTATTCACCTTTATAGCCACAACATGCCCTAATTATTTTGGTAGAGTATCAAGGGCATTGCAATGTCTCTAAACTTTCTTTACAAAGTGTGTTGCATTCTTTTATACACAGAAGCAGTTGTTCATGTGATGATTTGGGAGATGATGATCCTATTGGCTGGTTTGAAGTAGAAGAAGAATGGGATGAAGTTGATGTCAAAATGCAGCAATGCAGAGTTTCCCAAGTAAGAACTCACAAAAAACCCTTGGCCCAGTCACAATGAACTGGGGCTCTTTTCTATGTCAACTGAAACAAACCTAATTCTATTTTGTGAGGGAGAACTCAGCTGTACAGAGAAAAAAATTAATAGGCTTCCAGTTAAATGACTAATTCCTCTGAATTTTATTCTTTTTCTCTGTATGTACAAAGATATATATATATAACTGTAGTTAAGTGGTGCTTCATGATCAAATTTAATGCAAAGTTATGTGATAATGTGCAGATTACTGCTTTTAATATGATTGTTGCTTTATTCTAGTATCTAGACCATTTAACTACTGTGTAGTCATGGCATTTATTCTTTCAGAGCCAGGTTCTTCAATCCATGTTTCAGTGGGCAAACAATTACGAAGCGTTTCCATCAGTTAGGCTGCTGTCCCTGGGGAATGGAGACTCATTTTGAGAATGGCAGAAGATGATTTTGGTTTTAAGGGCTTGGTGCATTTGTTGGGAATGTTGCATTTCAGATCATGGTTCTGGAGTCAGCTGTTGTAGTTCCCCAGTCCACCTGCCCTGTGGGAATTAAGAGAATTGGTGGCACTGTTGTATCAACTGGGATTTTTTCTAACTCTGTTGCTGCTTGCTGAGTCCCTGCTGCTGCAGAGGAATGAGTACATGGGGATGGCAGGACTTGCTGTTCCTTCAGTTTTGCACTCTGCACCTCACTGAGAACAGACTGATCAAAGTATGTTCTAAATGTTACATATTGATCCTCTGCTTGCTTTTAAATGCAGCTAATGGTTCTTTAACCTGCAAGAATACTGTAGCTGTGGCAGTGAGGAGCAGCATGTGCAGAATGAATCAACTGATAATGAATTAACTAACCTTGCAGGCACCTGTAGAGATCATAGAAGCATCCCTGTGACTTTTTGAAAGTAGGGAGAGATCAAACTTAGCCTGCATCTCAGAGTGTATTTTAAACCTCTGGAGGTGATAGACAAGGGACTAAGGCTTCCCCCCTCAATCCTCACCTATGTGCACTCATGCCTTTTAAAAGCCCAATTTGTACCAGCTTTTAAACCCAAATCTTGTGCTATTTTTATATCCATCTAGTACTTGATGATAAAGTTCCTGTGCACAAGACAAGAGTCAGCAGAACGGCTCGGGGTGCAAGGGCTGAGTGTTCTGGGGTATCTGCGGCCCCTGCGAGACGAGCCCTGCAGAGCCATGAGCTGCCTGCAGTGCAGGAAGACTGAGGATGACACAGTTTGTGGCACAACTCTGCTCCTGAAGACACTTCATTTCATCCAGCAGCTGGCACAGGATCTGGTATTTTTACTTCTTAGGGTTTTTTAAGCCTCTCTTTGCCAGGCTCAAAGGAATAAAGCTGTGCAAACAGCAATTCTGAACGGGCAAAGAAAAAGTTGGGGTACTTTTAACAAAGGTTAAAAAGCATGTTGTGTGAATTCTGTGTATGTTTGCTGAAGATTTATTACTTCCAGTTAAATTAGATGGAGAGGTAGAGGTTATAAAGTCTTCTGGTGGTGGAGAAAAGGGATGGGATCTTAGAAATACAGAAGGAGGGGAGGATTCTGTGAATAAGAAGGTTTCAACATGAACTGTCACATTTAGACACCAGAATATCCATGAAAGAACTTAAAACTGCAATTCATGTTAGCTGCAAATTTATAGGAAAGCTGGCTGTGCTTTCCTTTAAGCCCAGTGCTCAGGGATTTATGTTTTATAAATGTGTTCTGTATAGAGTTAACTTTCCAATCCTGCATTTTCTTTGCCTTTTTAAGGTTCAGCAGAAGGAGAGTGGATTAAAATACAAATCATTTTTAGATTTCACAGGCCTTGATTTGCAGCTGTTCTGGAATTTTTACAATAAACTGCACCAAAAGTAAGTTTCTTCTTTAGTGTCTGCTGAAGCACTAATCAGTGTGTGTGTGTATAAATAAAATATGCTTTGTTTAGTTACAGCAGTTTGTTCTTCCTAAACTACATCATTTACATAAGTAACATTTCCCTACTGCTGCCATATGGACTTTTAACTATGAAGTTATGTAGAAGCTCAAGCTGTAGATTAATTGAGCTGGTAGCTACACTTCCTTTGGCTATGTCTCTCCACTCAGTGTTTTTTATCTATCTGAAATGGTGACTTTTATAGCAATACTTACTTGGTGCAAAAGAGCTGCTTTTCTAGTTTTTGCTTCTATTTGTTTTACATCTTTTTACAGCCCAAGGGAAGAATGTATCTTTGCTCAAACACTGCTGTTGCAGCTTCTCCAGAGCTGCTTCTCTGTACTTACTGGAGATAATAAAACTGCTAAACCTCAAGAAACTCCTCAGAGCAAAACAGCTGGTCACACAGAAGCTGCAGAAGAGCTTTATAGACATTTGTGTGAAGGTAATTTTTATTCAATATATATTGACTGTTTTGTCTGCTAAAGTTTGGGAAAAGATATTCATTCCTAGAGGGCAAGTCAGCTCCTGTTCCTTTGTTTCTCCTTCAGGTCAGTGTGTGCTAATTAGTCTATCACTAGAAACTTTCCTTGGCCCAAAGAAATGGTTTGGTAGACTTTCTGACAATGTGGTCTGGAAACAGCTGCACTAGAAAACTCCTTTTGAATGTATCACCTGCTTGTGCCACCAAGGAATGTGACCCTTTGACTGTAACATTACTGGGGTTTATTTATTTCTGATACTGCATTATCAGTATAAATGAGCTCATGAGTAGACTGTGAGGTTTACAGGAACACAGGGAAGGTTCTGGAGCCAGTGAAGAGAGTGGGAATTACACATTAGATGTCATTGGAAGTAGGGTGGCACGCTCTCTATTCCAGCATTATTTGAAGAGTCTCCTGCAAAAGCAAGCTAGAGGGAAAACACTTTATATAGAATCTGTCACATCTTGAAAATTTTATTAGCTTTGATGGGTGTCAAGTTATAGTCTTCCTAGAATTCATTTACTTGGTGAATAGATATATTCTTTCTTAATATAAATCCTTCTTGCTATAAGTTAAAAAGTTTCCCCTCATTTTCTGTGTGTATAATGGGATTGCAAGGGCTTGAAGTTGTGTAGTCTAACATTTAATTCAGTTATGCCTCTAACATATTAGATGGGGTATTAATTAGAACTTGTAATTTTGTTTCCTTTTTGTATGAGCAGTAGTGGATATGGGGGACAGTAACTTCATGCCAATGAAAATGCTGAAAGAGGAAGTTAAGAACACCTTACTCAGTGGAGCAGCAGTTTTTTTCCCAGATAGACAGACCAGGCGACACCAGCTCTTCACCATGATGGTAAACATTGAATGAGAAATTGTTTGTTTAGTGCCTGCTTTCTTTATGCAGAAAAGAGGACAAATCTGAGTTGTTATTCTCAATTAATACATTGTCCCATTGAAGTAAAAACCTTTTTTTTTCTTTGCCTCTTTTTACCCTTCCCCTTTTCTCTCTGCAGCTTATCCAAAGAAAGAGGAGCTAACCCTGCCTTTCTTACCAAAAATGAATAATAGAACACAGAAATTAGAATTCTTTGTCACAGAGGAGGAAAACAGAATGTATCATAAAAATAATTTTTTTCCTTTTCTAGAAAAACATCACAGAGCAAGAACATAAGCAATCTGTACATCTTGCCTTCAGATCCTTGTGTACCCACTTCAGGTAAGGGGTCCTGAAATTGAAAATATTTGTCTGATACCCCACATTTGTTAATAAGTTTGTATTTAATCCTTTTTAGGAACGTTACTCCCCTGAACAATAATTCTCTGAAGTAATCAGCTAATGTTTAGAAGGGACATGCTACTACTCAATATTTTTATTAACTGAATAGCTCTATAAAACAGTGGCCAAGATTGGTGCTGACATCACAGTATATTGCTCTTAGGCTTCTCCTAGTCTGTCTTCCAATTTTTAAGTAATTGTTTGTCAGTGCTGATGGTTGGTATTGATTTAATTAGTCTGGAGTAATCAGACCACAAAGTTTTGGTTTTCATTCTAATTACACAGTAGGATTTTTACAGATTTGACACAAAAAATACTAGATTTCTGGTTTGGAACTGTTTGGAACTCCTTGTTGTTGGTTAGTAAGAATATCTTTGTTTTGTAGTGATCAAGATCCAGGTGGACTCTTGTTATTACCAGAGAAAGGAGTTTCTGCAAATTTTGACATAAGTGAAGTATTGTCAGTCATGGACACCCTTCTGCTCGTGGCAGCAAGAGAGGTAACTGGCTTTGCTCCTGCTTCCTTGGCATGAGTTTTGTAGGCACTCAAACACGAGCTGCTTCCCTGTCCTGGATACTAAGGAGCAGCTTCCCTGTCCTTCTGGATACATCTGCTCATGGCTGTGCAAGTCAGTAGGATTAGCTTTTCCTACCAGTTGAGTGTTTTCCTTTAAGCATTAACATTTCATAATAGTAGAGTAGGAAATGAATAATATTTTTCCAGTATGGAATATGTAAGATGTGGTGTTTTTCCATAGCATTGAAAAGACTCTCTGGAGAGACACCAGGATACAGAAGGAATCGTTCCATTTTGAGAGGATAGGATTGGGCATGCCACTAAGGGAGGTGGAAATGGAGGAGGGTTATTTACATATGCAGAAAAACTGTGCTGAGAACATGGAGTGACTCATATGTAGCTGTTCCTATTTAAAATTGTGATATATCAAAACAAAGCGCATCACTTGCTACATGGTGTTACATGCTGCTTGTCATTTGCATTTCATCTTTTTCTGGGGTGAGTGGGATGATTGTGTCCATCCCAGTTTACTTGGTGCATACTGTGTGTCATGCTGCAGCAGAAGAGGCTCCATTACATTCATGAACATTCCTTATTTTTCAGTGTGAAATGATGATGCTGGATGTTGCACAGCAAGAGAGTGGCACAGTCTTGTCTTCCTTATTCTGGTCTGTTCAGGGCAGCCTCCTTTCCTGGTGCTATCTGCAGCTTAAAGGCACTGATAATTCAGCCAAGGATCTTGCAGTAGAAATACTTAAAAACTGTAAGTGCTGGGATTGAATACAGAATTAAATATGGTGCAATACAGGACTATAAAATGTGATTTTGCAAATTGCAGTATAATTAGGGATCACCAAAGGTTGCCTGAGGCATACTCAGAACTGTCATAGCATTTTTAATCTCTCTAGGAAGTAATTAGTAGGCATATTAAGCAACATGGAGTTTTAGCTGTACTGATAATCTTACATTGGGAGAATCTTCAGAAAGCATTTCAGTGAGTTTTGGAGGCCAAATACTGAAAAAAACCCCAAACAACAAAGAGTTACAGGCTTTCATTTGAACATTTTAATTTCTTAGCATCCATTATTTTGGTAAACTCCTGGGTGGTGATGTGTGCTTTCTTGGATGTTTCTAATAGCAAGAAAGGAACTTGGTTAAGAAGCTGGGTACATCCAAGGGGTTTTGTTGGGTTTTTTTGTGGGGGGATTGTTAGATTTTTATAATGCAGCAGCTCAGTGTTGAGTTAATTGGTCCAAATACTTAACAAAGGTGTAATTTTATGTAAAATTACATGATATTTGTGTTATTTGTATATAAATAAATTTGCTGTGTTCCTGTCTTACATTTAAAAATGGAGTAAGGCTGTAATTAAAAATTCCTGCCCTCACTTGTTACTTCAGCTGCATTTCTTAGCAGTGTATGGAGACTACTGTATACATGGAGGTTGTTAAAACAATCTTGGAGTGTGTGATGAAATTACTCATCTCTCATTTTTTCAGTGATATTGTTGATAAACATGACTTGTTTCCACAATAGAAATATCCCAGAAAACTTCTCTGAAGTGTTGGGTGTTGCAGCCTTGGGGCAGCAGATCCTTTCCTGCTGTATTTGTATTTCCTGTCCTGTATTTGTATTTGTGTACATCACCATGAACCTAATGTTTGATAATGTGGGTTGTGGGAGCAAATGCTTAAGGTAGCTATTAAGGATTCTTTTTTTTCTCTTTAGATGTGGGCCAGTTCCTGTCAAATATCAGAACAATTTTGCAGTCACTCTTATCTCAATATAGTGGCAAAACAATAGTAGAAAAAATAAGTAGCTCTGTCTTTGCTATGGCAACTCGTCAGCTGGTGAGTGACCCGTGGGCTTCTGTCCTGTTCCTGGGTGGCATGGCTGTGAGGCTGGCATTGTTTTTTCATGAACAACAACACAAATGCTGTGTTTGCTCCTAGGTCATCTTCTTGTTGGATTTTTGCACTTTAGACATTCCGTACTGTACTCTGCTACAGGGATTCAGCACTTTGATAGAACCACTGAAAAGCCTTTGTAGTGAACCTCATAAGGTAACTAAGGACACAGGCACTGTTAAACATAGTGAAACAAAAGCAAAATTGCAAGAAAGACCTAGAAAACTCGGGTGATTCTGTTGGTGAGCACTGGAAAAGAGCTAGAAAGCTTCTAAAAGTGTGGGATGGGTAATGAATTGTTGAGTGAAGAATGAGAAACATTATCTACTGATGTGGGAGATGGGCAAAGTGGTCAAAGTGCAACTGGAATGAGCAGCCTGGAAGGTAGATAGGAAGGAGGGGATTCTGAGGGTGAAGAGGAAAACAAATTAAAAATAGTATATGCATAACATTTTTAGCTTCACTGCTTGTGGTGATGCAAAGAAAGTCTGTATGTCTGTAGCTGTAGATGTTTAAATCTGCATGAG
The DNA here is from genome assembly GCA_013398275.1 of Promerops cafer. Classification (NCBI taxonomy): domain Eukaryota; kingdom Metazoa; phylum Chordata; class Aves; order Passeriformes; family Nectariniidae; genus Promerops; species Promerops cafer. Next base: position 231,305 of record VZSE01014410.1, on the reverse strand, counting down.
TCATCCAGACTCTTTTTGTCATGACTGGAGTCTTGTAGTCACTTGTGGGTGAGACAGTCTCCTCCTGAGTCTCCTCCTGCAGTAGTCTGGGTGGGTTTTGCTTTAGAAGTGCTTCCTTATTACGATTACCAAGCATGTCTTCAGAACTAATTTCAGTGTAAATCAATGCTGTAGCCTTTTAAATGCCATTTGTATGCACATCTGTCAACTTAAAAGTATAGACACAGAAATCTAGTGTGGTAATTTGGTTTTTTTTACCTTTGTATCTAAGAATGCATTTTTGTTGTACAGATGGACATGGAAAGCTGGCAGCAGGAGCAGCCTGTAATATTGAGAACCTGGACAATGGAATCACCTCATAACTATGAAAATAATTGCCATGAGGTCTCAGTCTTCCTGTGTCATGGGGCAACTTACTTTGAGGTGGAATTTGATGAAAAATGTGAAACTGAAAGGAGGTAATTTAATCTTGTGCCGTGTTAAATTCCAGTGTCTGTTGGCAGAGGGGCAATTCATGTTTCAATGTGCACTCCACACATGCAATTTCAATTTCTTCATTGTCCAGGGCAGTACACAATGTGTATTTTTGAATGACCTCGTGCTGAAAGCTACCTCTCCTGGCAAATTTACAGACATGCTGTTCAAATGAATTTTATTTCCCTTGGCCTTGATCTGTTTGATAATAATGCTGTGACCACCACAGTTTGTGCTCGTGGTTTTTATTTTGCCCTCTTTCTATTGGCTTTGTTTCTCTTGGTAGCACATCAGGCTACTGCTTAGTTAAAGCACTTGCCAGATGTTAGATTTGGCATCCATTACCAATTCCAAAGTCTTTCAGGTCTGTGTTTGCTGGGACTTCTGCATTGAAACATGAAATAAATTCCTCAGCAGTCACATGAAGGTGTGGTTCAGAAAGAAGTGACAGGGTGCACTTAGATACAGCACTTGTGGAAATCCAAAAGCAAAACCATTGTCCCCCAAAACTTAAAAAGTAAATTTGTAAGTAATGAATTGCAATTTTCACAGGTATGATTACCTGGAGTTTACTGATGCCAGAGGGGCAAAAACTCGTTACGATACAAAGGTTGGCACTGAGAAATGGCCTAAGGTGAGCACCTTTAAAATTCTGAACCAAATTATTTATCCAATCTTAAGAAGTCCTTATGATTCCTGTGGAAACTTATTATGTAAAAGGATGTGTACTTTTGTGCATGGGTGTGTTTATTAGGTTTCTTAGGTGGAGGGTAGGAGATGGGGAAGAAAGTCTGAAATGCTGCAAATAAAAGGAGTTAATGAGTAAAGAATCCCTCTTTGCTCCTGTTATCAAAAGAACAATCAGTTAAAGTGAAAAGGAATAATCATGTTTAACTGCCAATAATACATGGGTAAAACTTGCTCTGCCCTTGCAGGTTTTTATATCATAAGACAAGTGTGGCCCTTCCTGAGGCTGTGCTCTGTCCTCAAATGGGATGTTGCTCTTCTGTTTTATGGCTCTGACTTTTAAATCTCAACCATATATAAAATTACTCATTAAGCTCTTGAATAGACATTTTACCTAGAAATTTTAGAAATTTTGCTTAGTACTGTGGGTTTCTCATTGAGATGGTGGGGGAAATTAGATCTGTTACGGCCAGAACATAATACTGAAACCCCAGAGTTGCTGAAGGGAATTCATTACCCTGAAACGTTTTCCTGTCATGTACATTTGGCAAAATGACTGTTTTGTTGCTCTGTAGAAAGTGACCTTTAAGGCTGGCCCACGGCTGCAGTTTCTCTTTCACTCTGACAGCAGTAATAATGAGTGGGGCTACAAGTTTTCCGTCACTGCTTACGGCCTCCCAGACGTTGCCGTGTCTTGGGGCTTGGATTTACAGCTGCTTGTCTCCCGGCTGATGGGGCGCTTGGCTTCCCGGAGCATGGCCCTCAGATCCCTGCGAGGTGAGTGCCTCCCCCAGCCCACACCTGGGATCCAGGCAAAGAGCAGCTACAAGGACTTGATGTTGAGAATCCCCTGTGAAAATGAAGTTCCTTTTGTGTTTCCCTCACGTGAACATGGAACACTTGCTGCGTTGCAAGTGCGTGGAAGACGTGGACACGTGGAAGTAATCCTACTAAGCTAAATCACATTTATGAAGTAGTATGTTCTTCTTTGTTTCCATTAAAATTGTTCCCTGGTGCTGTCATCCACCCCACATTGGGAGTGCGAATATGGAGCCAACAAACTGAAAAAATTACAGGGCTTAGGACACAAATGATTGAGTTTCACATGAGCATTTGGTACTGAATGAAATTTGAAGGCACAAGTTAAGTTTGGTTAATTCCAGTAGTTAAGCGAACTTAGGATTTCAGCCTTGAAGATAAGTAAAATAAATTTTTAAAAAATGTTTATTGTTTAATTTAAAAACAAGAACTCTTCTCTCTAGCTTCCTAAATCTGAATCCATCCACCACTCAGGAGAAATTAAATAAGGCTAAAGAGTTCTTGCTCCAATCAGGTGGTCCATATTTACCTTGGAAAATTGGACAGCTATTTACCTGCGAATTCAGGGAACTAGTTGAAGTGTTTGAGACTATTTTCTTCCTTTCTTAATATAAGCATGCTTGCATATAACAAATTAGGTGTTTAGTAGGAGAGGTAGCTTTTAAACTCTCTTAAATCAGAAAATTGCTGTAGTTATAATACACTGAAAATGTTTAATTTAAAATCCTTCCATATTGTTGTCACTATAAGATATTGATGCTGCCATTAATGAAAGGGTACATCAGTTTTCTGTACCATGTTAGAAAAATAGAGAACATTGTTAAATTACTTGTTCAGTCTATTTGCATTAACTTTTTGTTGTGTGTCAGGTTTTTTCCCTACTGGATATTTAACATTTATTATTTTCATTAATCTGTAAAAATGAAGAAAATTATTTAGTAACTGAAGGGTCTGTTCTGAATTTCTTGCAGAATTAGGTAGTGAAGCAGACTTGCCTCCTTTGAAAGTAACATCAGTTCTCAATTCTCCTCTGTGGAAACCTGTCTTCAGGCATCAGATGTGTCCTGAGGCACTCCCGGGAGCCAGGCAAAACAGTGCCAAGCACCAAGACAAAAACGAGGTACTTACCCACTGCCTGTGTTCCCTTGGCATGAAATCCCTGTGTATCACCCAGGTTCATTTGGCTGTATGGAGTTGGAATGCCCTTAAGCACATGCTGCTGTGCTAAACTTGGCATCATTTGTGCTGTTGGATTCAAATATCAAGGAGGAAAGAGGCTGTTGTTCTGTGCCCTTTATTAGTTTCTATTTTCATGGAATCATAAAACGGTTTGGAGAGACCTTCAAAGATCATCTGATTCACTCCCCACCTTGTGCAGGGATATCTTTGACTGATCAGTTTGCTCAGCTGCAGTGGATAAACTGCAAGCTGAGTTATGATTGCAGCTCATTGTTACATTTTTTCTCAGCCAGTGTTGAAGTTGATGTGTTGTCCCCTTCTCTGCAGGCTCGGAGCTCTCCCCACGACGTCTGCCGTAACTTTCTTATCGACTTTGCAAAATCAGATCCTGCCCAGGACTTCAGTGGGCAAAAATCTGAACTTTTCAAAGGACTTACACAGGCATGTAAAAAACAGACCCCAAAGACAGATATAGTTGCTGGTTCTACTGTTGATCAAGCTGTGAACTCAACATTTGCTGCTTTGGTGTATCTCACTCCAGATTTATTTGAGAAGCTTCAAAAATATGGTAACTCTAATATTATTAGACTATCTTAATAATGAAGACTTACAGTTTGTAAAAGGCTCTCTTACAGCTGAGTTTATGACATTTAAAAATCAGTTTAGTGGGGCAATGAAAAGAAGATATTCTGTAGAAAGGTATCATTTAGGCAGACTAGGTAAGCTTTCTCTCTAGAGTGTTTATTTTTTATTAACTTATATTTTTGTCTTCAGAGCACTGGCAAAATATTAATAACCATCAGAAGCTACTAAATCTGTAAAACTATACCTACAGAGGGTAGTGTTGTCCTCTGGGGCTTTAATTCAGAACAATGCAGCTCTTGGATAATTTTCTACATTGTACCTTTTCTAAAAAGCCAGCAACAACAACTTCTATTATTAACTGTTGGGGTTGGAGGAGGTGTGAATTATCTCCCAAAATACCACTCTGTGGAAATCAACCCTGCCATCCTCAGAATATATATTTAAATTTTTTTTCCCAATAGAAGATAATGTTTTGCTTTGAACTTACTAGCCATTGTATTACAATTCATGTATTCTTCAGTAGGTAAAATGAACAACTTTTTGACTTACAGCATCCTTCCTTTAAGTTTATTGATATGTTTGAAGTATTGGATAATAAGATGTTACTTGGTTTTGAAGGATTTCATTTTAGGTTTTCAATTTTTGTCATAATTTTGACACTAAACATTTTTCATTTTCCTCGAATGATTGAGCTATTTTTTGAGCTGTGAAGTTATGAGTAAAAATGACTGACACAAAGACTGACTTGATGACTAATGTGATTACTGCCTTGAGTCATTTTGTCTGTGTCTGACAATTGAGCTAATTTTCTGAGTGACATTGAAAACTGGACAAATATTAATGAATGTTTAAGAAATCCATCCCACTGTTCTGTCACTATCTTCATCTGCTGGTCGTGCTGGCCAGACTGATTTCAGGACCCGTGTTCACCTGTGCTATGGGAAGTTTGGTGAAGGGATGCTGAAAAGAATACAGGAAAAAATTAGAAAGGGAGAATGGAGGAGGGAAGACTGAATAAGAATGTCTTTTTCTCCAGAGTCATTGTCAGGGCAGTTTGAATAGAAACATTTGTCAGGTTTTTAATTTTTGCAAATTGGTCTTGAAAGTCCATTCCAGAAATTCACAGTGTAAAATAGTAGAGAAAACAAATACATCTATAGAGCTTTAAGATATTACTAAGCAATTGTTGATTTTTCTGATAAGTTTGCATCAGTGTTATTGCATGTGTAGGGAAGGATTTTATTTTCCATGGCTTCAGGCATCAATTTTGGGAAGAGATGAGAAAGATACTCGTAAATTAACTTTGTAAATAAATCAGTCAAGGTGCAGTTCATGTATTTAGAACATATGAAAGTTGGCAGGTTTATTCTCTATTTTTCTTACAGGTGTAATTCCAAGTATTGACTAAGAGATGGAGGGAAGGCTGTAGCATAATTTTAGTTAAGTAGTTGTATAAAAATGGAGTTGTCAATAAACAGGACTCTCTTCTTTCTCTCATTTCCAGTCAACAGTGGAGGCAAGGTGCCTTTGAGTGATGAGTTTGCACAAGTATATTCCATGGCTGATTCCATTAGAATATGGATGGTAAGAACACTCAGGAGGATCTCTATTAATGTCATTTACTTCAGTACTTTGCAATGCAATATTAAGGAGTAGGGTGGAACAGTTTTTCCTTCAGTTATTCTACATCAGCTATTTTCACTTAGAAAGAACATATGTTAACTTTGAAACTTTGGACTTAAACATTTAAGTGCATCTTTACACTCCTCTCCTTCTCTCAGCCCCAGCTGTGTCATCATGGGTAGTTAGGACTGAATTTGACTGAAAATTAAAGTTGTGTTATATTAATAAGAACTTACGTTGTAAATTAGAAGGATTCTTACATTGCAGTTGGAGTTCTTTTGAGGTATATCATAGAAAGAAATGTGTCTTAAGCACCATTCCATTGTCTTGTGACTTTCTCCCTCCTCTTTTCTGCCTAAGAATTCCTGACAGGTTGATGTACTAGAGTTACAATGGGTGCAGATGCATGTTGAGTAATTGCTTTTACCCACTGCATGACAGGTGATGTTTGCATCTGACAGAGCTTGCTAGTGGGGTGATGTGGTTTTGGAGGACTTTATCTCACAGCTAGATGTGTATGTCTTCCTGAGTGCTGAGGGTAAATAAGAAGCCTTCTTTTCCTTGGAGGACTGGTGCACATCAAATCACAGGACAGGGAATGGTCTCAGCCTACAAAGCTTGAGCAGCTTGGGGTGAGGCTGGTACTGCTCTGACAGTTCAGGTGCTGCTCTTTTAGGCTCCTGGGTGGTTTGCTCTGCAGTTGGGAATAGTAACTACTGTCATGTATTCCTGAGATTGAATTCTGTTCAGTCATTACAGTCCTCATCCTGCCTTGCTGTATAGATACACAGAGAGAATCATGTTTTAACTGTATAAACGTCCTGTCTACAGTTGGAAATGAAGCAGAAATCCCTGATGGGGAGGGGAAATGACACTGAGGAGAAGCAGAACACAGAAGCAAGTGAGGTGAACCCAGAAAGTCTCGGTGAGTGTTGCCGTGTATGTTTGAGCATTGCAGGTAGCTTAGGAAAGCGTTGCCTTGTAAATCTGAAGACATTATTTTTGCTTTGGAAGGTAAGTTGGCAACTGGGGTTACTTTTTCATACCTTAAGAGATAACCTAGTGTACATTGGATTAATTATCTGGGATTGTGTTCTGCTATTCTTTGCAGAAGACAGAAAATTCTGCAGGGAGTGACCTTTCACTTGGGTCACTTGGTTCTGTACTTATGTTCATCTGTTTTAGTAGATACTTCTTACCACATTTAACTGATGTTAGAACAGCATTTGATTGTTATTTTAAAAAATGTGTTTTCACTGACTACTCTGTACTTCATATGGTTCAGTGTGATTATTCAGATTTAGCATTTGGAAATCTGAACTTAAGCAACTGGTAGCATGGTGATCAATATAACCAGAAAAATAGTATTTTCTAGCTGTCTCAACTGAGAAGAAATAAGATAAATCATTTTCTTCCTAAGCATAAGATAGCAAATTTGTTGTTCTATTTTCATGAGTTTAACTCTTCCAATTTTTATGCTGCAGCAAAACTCTGCGTGCAGAAGAGCCTTTTGTTACTGAATTTTTTGCCCATAAGAGCAAAGAGGAAAGATTCTGCCTCAGACAGTTTGGAAGGCCAAGACATGGATGATCCCCAGCAGTGTGTGAGTGATCAATGCCAAAGACAAGGATCAGCTGTGGACATGGACTTCCAGGCAGCACAGTCGGTGTCGTCCAGCACAGGAATTCACCCTGCTTCAAAAGAGGGGGCTCAAACATCACAGTCTGATCTGAAAGCTAAACAAATTCCAGACCTCCACCAAGCAGAAGCTGCATCTGCATTTCATAGTAGGCCTGTTGAAAATACAGTTTCACAGCAAGAAGATGTGTCATCACCTCCTTCCACTCCTACACGGAAGTCTCAGCTGGGCCGTGGAAGGCTGAGGCTGCTGTCGTTCAGGTCAATGGAAGAGCCAAGAGCTGTGCCTACTGTGAAGGAAAAATATCCTATTTTGAAGAACATATTAGACTTCATTAAGGATCAATCACTTTCACATGAAAGGTAAGCAAATTGAAAATGTCAATTATAATATACAGAAGCTTGTCTTCACACCTCTTCAGGTGGAATAAAATATTTTAGCAGCAAGATAATATGGCAGAATATTTTGTATATAAACAGTTGTCAGACTTATGTATCAAACTTTAGTTATTCACAAGGATGTAGGGCCTCAGAGTACTACTTCATTTCATTTGCTTCTATCACATAGAATGTAAAAAACAGTCACTTGGCAATTTATTGTCTTGCTTTCTCAGATGTTTGCTGAGATGTTTTGCTTTTTATCTACAAAAGCAAAGACATGGTGTATCACTATTACCAATCCTTGGTACCAAATAGAGACGAGCTGCATCTCTCATTAAATTACCTGGTATTCTGAAAACATAAATCAAAAGAGAGATTTCCAATTCTCAGCTTGTCTGTTTTGGGCTCTAGAACACAGAGTGGTGCAGGAGGAGCTGCATTCTGCTCGAAGCTTTGTCACTCACTGCAACTAATACACTGAAATACAGCTGGAAATTCAGATACAAAGCAACTGTGTAACTAGTCAAGCACTTCTTGAATTATTCTTTTATTTCTGCTGTTTTAAGCACAGTGTTTTGAAGTTTTCACTGCTATTTTTTGCTTTCAGTGTTTTAAAGGTTCTTGCTTTGAGAAAATCCCAAGGGCAGAGTATTATGGAAGTGCTCAAAACCATCCGCCAGTGCCTGGACTCGCTTGGGCAGCCACACTGCTTTCACCCACCCTGTGTACTTTTTCTCCTGGAACTTCTAGCCTGTCAGAAAGATTTTACAAAGTAAGTAATTACTTAGGCAAGTCTCAGCCATGTGATTTACTGTCTTAGTTCTTGTGTTCCTCCAGGCATGTATATTGACAAGAGTAGAAAGTTCTGCTTTTTAATCCATGTGGATAATAAAAATATAACTTGAGGTTAGTTTTCAGGTTAGGAGGCATATCTTGTGTACTTCATTTAAAAAAAACCCAAAAATTAATAATTATTTTCAAGTGGGACTTAGTTGCACAGCTGTTGATGCCATGAACATGTTTAGGTCCTGATTTCTATGTTGTGTCTGGCCAGTGCTATCAAAACTCTGTCCCTTGGCTTCTCACTTGTCAGGAGATGATGACCACTTTCTGTGGTCATCTTGCAATGCACTGATTTCCTTTTAAGATCTTGATTAGATTTTCATAAAGCAACTTCTTAATTTAAAGGAATGTTCTCTTCTTAGTGCTGTGAGAATATTCTCTTTGCCTGTTTCCTTTCTTCACTTCTGATTCCTGGTATAGGATCCTTTCATTTTTGTTTGAAACTTCTAGACTGTGTTTTTAAATAAAACTAACATCCTTCCCACTTGTGGAGAGGGGTTAAAAAGGGCCTGTTTGTAAAATTTGCACAAATCATGCTACCAAAAATATGACAGTGAATTCTAGGCTACTAAACTGACTCTTTAATTTGTAGCTACTTTGGAAACTTGGAAGGCTGTGGTGCTGAGCTACACAAAGAGATTCGAGAGTCCTACTACCAGCTTGTTTTGTTCCTGGTGAATTCTGTGAAGGGATTTAGTACAATTAATGACAGGTATAGTACATTGTTTGCTTTATATATGTGATTTTTTTTTTGCATTCCTCCACACCTCCTCCCTTGTAATTTGTTATTTGTCATTTAATGTCTTAATTAATTTTGTCTGTGCTTTCCATTATTTACAGAACTAAATGAGGAGCCTTGATCTTGTGATCCAAAATGCCAAGTTAGCTTTTTATTACTAAAGGAATAAAGGAAAGCACAAAAACTTACCAGTGTTAAAAACTTGACTTACTGCATTTTGTAGTTGCAGTTCTGCAGTGTGTCTCTGAAGCTTATCAGTAAAATACTAGAAATAGCAAATTTATCATGGAATACTTGGGCAAAAGGTAATGCCATGGGAAACATAGCAATTCTGCAGCCATGCTTTAACATTAAAACTCATGTTTTGGCAACATTCTAGTTAGAATTTGGAGGATTTATAGCCAGGTGTCCTAGAGAAATGAGAATTTTATGGCTATAATGTCAGTCTCTCTGACAATAACTTTCAAGTCCTTTGTTCACTTTCAAGTGAAAATGTCAAAAAGGTTTCAAACAGAATAAATTCCTGCACATACCAAGAAAATGCTGTACAGTAGAGAAGAGACAAACCCTCTTGCTAATGCTCAGGCAACAGCATTAGCTTGATCTTAACTGAATCCAGAAAGAAAACTGTCTTTATTTTGAGTTCCATAGTCTCTACTTGCTAAATTGTGTAAGTTGAATACTTTGATAAACCTGAGTTCCTGCCACAGAGTTACTTTAATGCACAGTAAAGCCTGAAAATCAGTGTGTTGGGGTTTTTCTACCCTTCCTCCCCACACACAATTTCAACTCTAGGTCTGTCAACTTTAGGTCAGCTTTAGAGCTGTCATGTTTTAATGTCTTCTGTTTTTATTTAGGTCATTGCTTCCTGCCTTATCCTGTGTGCAGACAGCTCTTCTCCACCTCTTGGATATGAGCTGGGAGCCCAGTGATCTTTCCTTCTTTGTTGAGATCCAGCTGCCACATCTCCTCATGACAACATCACAGGAGAACATCAGTATCCATGACAGTGTCATTTGGTGAGTCAGGAAGAATGCAGCTTTCACATGCTACTAAATACTGATTCCATTTTACCCAGAAAGGCTCCTGAACTTCGTGCTGGAACAAGCAGTAAGGGTGCTATTAACAAGTGTGGCATAATTCTGGTCAGTATCCAAGGGCTTATCTGAAGTATTTCAATTTTTTTTGCTGCTACAAAAACTATTGGAATTTTATGTTTAACCTGATTACTGGAACACTTTGCTTGTTTAGCAGTGTAGCAGGAGGTATATAATACTGTTTATTGCCTTGATGAATGTCAAATGTTTTTAACACCTTCATATGGCTATTTTTTAGTAATTGTACTTGCACATGAGCAAATGTGAAGGCCAAAAAAACTTAAAACGTCAGATCTGATCTGCCAGAATTTCAAAAGCTGTTTTATAAGAGTAGATTTTCCTGATTTTTGCATTATGGTCCCCATATGTATTTAAGAACATGTCACAGAAGCAAGAAGCAGGTGTCTGTATGGTCATTTATTGACCAAGTGAATGGGATTTCTCACAATTGTGTTTTTATTAGCATGTTATAGCACTTTGTTCTTCATTAAAAAGTAAAGCTTTATTAAAAGGAAGCCTGATAGCATTCAAACTTAATTTTAAGCTTGCTTTTCTTTTAGTCAGTGGAGTGAAGAAGATGAAATTGCAGACTACAAGCAAAACTGTGAATGGATGGATGAATGCCAGGATGTAATGTTTGAGACCTGGTATGAAAAGATAGCTCAAGCTGACCCAGAGAAGCAGAGAAAGGTGACCTCATGTTTTGTGTATTTATCTGCAGAAGGGATAGATAAGAGACTTTAAAAAGTCTAAAGGGGAGAAAGGAATCTAGTTTATAAATAATTTTTTATTAGCTGGATCCCCGTAGACTTTCAAGAGCCTAAAATGATTAAAATATCCCCATTCATTTTTGGCAGGGGAAATGTTCTGCTTCCTGTCTGAAGCTTTCTCAAAGTCAGAAAGTAATTCTCAAGTAAATTGTGTTGATTTATTGCTGTAGATGCACATGTTTGTTGCTCGTTACTGTGACCTGTTGAACGTGGACATATCCTGTGATGGCTGTGATGAAATTGCGCCGTGGCATCGCTACCGCTGTCTGCAGTGCAATGACATGGACCTGTGTAAAACTTGCTTCCTTGGTAAGAACCACTAAATAAACCCTCAAAACCCTGTATTTGAAGCCAAAACAGTATCTTGTAAATTATACACAAAATAAAGTCAAACCCTTTTCTCCTGGCTTCTTTGGAAACATTTAACTGTTCTTTCCCTAGTATGAATGTGATCTTGAAATTAGGAAGGTCCTTTGTCAAAACGATTTACAGGGAAATCTTTCTGTACAGGTGGAGTTAAACCTGAAGGACATGAGGATGACCATGAAATGGTGAATATGGAATATGCCTGTGATCACTGCCAAGGAGTTATCATAGGTCGGAGAATGAACTGCAATGTTTGTGATGACTTTGACCTTTGCTATGGATGCTATCATGCAAAGAAATACTCTGACAGGTATTAAAAATGTGATTTGCTTTCCCCCATGTGGCAGAAAGGCAATATTTAGTGGCTAAATACAATCAGTCATTCTCATGGTGCTTCCTATAAAGCTCTGACATCAGAACATCTCCTTGGTGTCCTTTGGGGAAACAAAGATAGGACCAGTTTGGCAAAAAGGTCTGGAAACCTGCTTCAACCTCTGAAGTCACTTGGTAGCAATTGTCTTCTGGGTGTGGCTAGGAAAGCTGCAGAAGGAGTTACCAGTCCTGTATGACAGGATAGAAGAGACAATCACTACTGTGGAAAACAACAGCTTTCAGTGCTTGACACCAGAGGTCATAAAAACCACAGTTTGAACCTCTGGAATGTATTGGATTTTAAGTGGTTTCCTGTGAAGGTGTTTTGTGTTGACTGACTGACTATGTTGGTTAGCAAAAATCCAGCTGCTAATGATGTTCCTCCCCCTTCCAGCCACCTGCCCACCCACAGCATCACCGTGTATCCCATGGTGACCATCCGAATCAGTGACCGGCAGCGCCTCATCCAGCCCTATGTCCACAATTATTCCTGGCTGCTGTTTGCTGCCTTGACTCTCTACAGTGCAGATCTGGCAAGTGGGGAGGAAGTAGAAGGAGAGAAACTGGATCCCCAGGTCCTCAGTCATGCCAGAGTTCTGCAGCATCAGTGCATTCAGCTCATTGGGGACTGCCTGATGAAAGCGCAGCACGGAAAAGGTGAGTCAGCTCCTCCTGCTCTGAACAATGCTTTCTCCAAGTGGCAGAAATGTCTCTGGTTACTGACTTTAAAGTTTCCAAAGGAAAGGGGAAGCTACTGTGTACTTCACTGAGAATAACTGTTTATGTAGAAAGCAAATGTAGAACAAGTGGCGTTCAGGGTCATTGGAACACGGAAAATAGAGTGCTTGAGAAAACTAATTTTATGCTTACATAAACATTGGACACAACTTGGCAAGTCTCTGGTTGTTTTTTTTTCCATCTTAGCTGTTGTAAAGGGATCAGTCAATACAGCTTCATGTTCTTTTAGTAATGTATCACTGACAGCTGAAGGACAGCAAATAACTCGGTGGAAAAAGTTTTTTTGTTCTGCATCTCTTGGGAAGAGATTTTTAACTGTGTTTGTGGTATAAATTTCTGGCAGTGGTGTTCATTTGTCTGCAAATGGGGGTTTCTGTGAACAAAGACAAAGACCTTCTACAGAAAATAGGGTTATACAATAGGGGCCTATTTTGAATGTATCAAAAATTCTAGACTAAAATTCAAATAAGTCTGCTGGTAGTTTTTGTGAGCAGCTCTAATACAATTGAAATGCCACCACCACCAAATACTTAGGCATACTCATTAATTATTCTGTTTACAATATACAATTCTATTGTGCAAGTAGTCAGAAGATTGAAAAATAAGACAAATGTCATTTGCTATTCATAATTTACACTCTGCTGCTTTCTTAAATTAAGACCTCTACCCCAATGGCATCTTTGAGGTGGAAGATGTCACCATCTGTCCATCACTAGTATTTAATGGAACTACATAATTACATGTTTGATAGAAAACTTGTTTTTGATGGAGTTAATGTTCAGAAAAAGTGTGTAAGAAGTTTACAGTTCTCTTTTAAAGTGTTTCAGTTCTGCTTTTTGTCTGTCTTGCCACTCAACAGCTAAATAACTTCATAACTTTTTTGCTCCCAGGACTGAAAAATTTGGCTCTCCTCTGCATGTTACCAGAAGATGAGTCCTTCTCAGAGAATGACACTGTTTCAGGCAGTCCTCCCACAGACAGTGCTCCAAAAAGTCATCCTGGTGACAGAGCAGGGAAGGGAAGAGATGAGAAACGCAGCACGGGCTCCTCAGTGCATCACAGTGTAAGCACCTGTTATTTCCAGAACCCTGATGTCAGATATGTGATCTGATATTAAACATCTTCAGATGCTTAAACAGCCTATTCTGAATGTGGGACTGAAATAAGGGATAGTGATGATTTCCTGTGTAGGTAAAAACTGGAGGGCAAGGGGACAGTTGTTTTTTTCATTAGGTCTGGCTGATCAAAACCTTCTTGTTCTGAACTGATTCACAAAAGTGTTGCAGGAGAGGGGCATGTCTTGTTCTTTGTGAAAGGGCTATCATTTCCCCTGGTTGTTAGCACTGTTGAGTAGGAGTATGAGTTTCCTACAGTTTTGTACAGTCTTTAAAACTATTATAGTGCAATAATTTTATGCAGGGAGATATGAGCAAAATAAAAGAACATAATTTAATTGTATGGAAGCTTAAGACATGAATACATCAAGAAATCTAGAAGGTTTTGATATTCAAAGAAAAATGTTTGTCAAGTGCAGATGACTGAATTCTTTCCATGCTTGTTCCTGCAGGTATTACATTTTGTTTTAATCTTTTATTACTTCTGTTTTATTTTTAGGGGAAAGCAGATACTCACAAGGAAATCCAGTCTCCTGCAGAAGATAAAATAGGAAAACAAGAAATTGAAATCAAAACTGTCTCTGCAAAGACAGCTGTTGTGAGACAAGAGTCAGACTTGTCTGTGGATGGGAAAGTTCCTGCAACAGGTACAAAATGATTTCTCATTTTCCCTGTCACAGAAGTATCCACTCATCTGCAAACAAACAGCTGTCCTTTTTATTCCTAATCCAGTTTTGCATATTTTCAAATGTCTATGTCTGCTTTGTGAAAACCTGCCAGACATTGCTTTGAACAAATGCTTTGCAGTCTGTTTAAAGGAGTCTGGAAATTGGAGTAGATTTCCACAAATATTTATCCATGTATGGAGATTATAGTCCCTGTTGGTCTAACACAACACTTGTGTGTTCTGATGCACTTGAAACCAGAAAATAAATGTATTATCCTGTTAAAGACTGGGATTGTAAGAATTTTGATAGTTAAATGGATCTGGCTGTATGTTTTAAATTTCTATACCTTCTGTTTCCATATGCTTTTATAAAGACCTTATTCTCAAATGGTAATAATTCTTTTTATAATTTCTATTTATTTTTAGATTCGGATTATAAAAATTAATCTATCACTTCTTTCTTTTAATTTTAATGTCACTTAGGGGATTTTCTTATTTTGTTTTTATCTACGAAACAGGTGATTCCCTCTCAGAGGATTCAACCCAAAAACCAACAGAGAAGGTTTTAATACCTAGCCAGGAACAAGTATTTGCTGAATGCTCTCAGAAGAGGATTTTGGGGTTGCTGGCAGCTATGTTACCACCTTTCAAATCAGTTAGTTCTTTTTACTTCCATCAGGCTAGTTTTCTAGGTGCACAAATAACATGAATAAAATCCATAGGAATTAAATGTGGGATATGGGTCCATGTTGCTTACATGTTATGAAATGTGGATTTGAATGTCTTCAGACTTTGACATCACTAAGGAATGTAAGGGCTTGTTCCTGAGTGGGGGGAGAGGGAAGGGAATTTTAATGTATCTGTGAAGAAGTGTCTTAACTGTTTAGCAGAGTTTAAATCTTCAGTTTAGCTTCACATTTCAGGTCACAGTAACAGGCCAATAACCTAAGCAGGAATGTAGTTCCTCATTCCTTCTGTCCCATTTAAAAGACCTCCAGAACAGGAGCTTTTGCATGTGCTAGCTTTGACTAAAAATCTTGTTTTCTTTCCCTTCCTCACCGAGATTTTTCTCTCTCCACAGGGTTCCACAATGTCTCTGATCAACCTGGAACAAATACTTCCACTGATGTTTCATGTTGTAATCTCAAATGCTGGCCACCTGAATGAAACTTATCATTTAACCTTGGGACTCCTGGGCCAGTTAATCCTCAGGCTTATGCCTGCAGAAGTGGATGCTGCTGTGACTAAAATCCTTTCAGCCAAACATAATCTGTTTGTCCCAGGAGATGGGTCTACAGTGCCAGAAGGATGGAAGACAACTCATCTTCTCTTCAGTCTGGGAGCTGTGTGTTTAGACAGGTGCTTCTTACCTTAACCCAATTAGTTCATCTCTGCTGAACAGTAATTTTCTTTCATGTGTGCCTCATGCATAGAGGCTTTTTAATAGAAAGATTATTAAACTTGTACCCTGGTCATAGAAGGGGCTTAGCATCTGCAGCCTTTGTTGCTGTGGGAATTTTAATTTCCTTCCAGAAGAAGGCTGGTTGCTGAAGAGTGGCCTAATTTCCTGTGCTTACCTGCACAGCATGTCGTGGAGGAGGAAGTGAGATTTGGAAGCTACGAGGAAAACCAAAAATACAGTCCTTTATTTTTTGTGTGACATTAAATCTCTCACATTGTTACAAATCTCTTGTGTAACTTGGGAAAGGAGAAGGGTGTGTCATGTCACTATCACCAGTGCTGAGTTCTGGATCTGGCCCTTCTACATAAGAGTATTTGAGAGAGAGGTTTTTTATAGTAAAATTGCACTGGAAGCAGCAGGGAGGGACAGATTTTGAAGATCCTGAGAAAGTTCTCAAGCATTCTGAGATTAATGTTATGCCTGTTAAATGTGACTTACTTTTTATTGTAGCTGTGTTTTACAGGGAGAGTTCATAAACAAATAAAAAAGCATATGAAATTTAAAGGCAGAATATGAAGACCATAAGCTGAGGGAAAGGATTTTCTCAAAAACTAACTTTAGTGTAAGAGACCAGTCCCTGTAGGTTATTTGTGTGATCCACAGAGTGAGCAGGTGGTCACGTGGGAAATAAACCTCTTGCTGCCATGCAAACAGAAGCTCCTGAGTTCTAAACTAAAATTCAGAGTCAACAGTGGCAATGTTCAGGCACATTTTGATTTGGGACTGTAGACCCTCTCAGAAAACAGAGTAGTATTTACGCTCTATGGAAAAGAAACAGAATAGTATTTATGCTCTATGGAAAACAAAGCAGAATTCATGTGTCAGCTGTCATGAAAGCTTCAAGTATCTGGAAAAACAGTTGTGTAATAATTTGAAAGCTGCAGCTGGGACAGATTTCCAGTGGTATGCTGTCTTGAGGAAGAACAGCTGCAGGGGATCTGCAGTCAGCCCTGCTGATGCAGCCTGCTCTTGCTTTGCAGTCGTGTAGGCCTGGACTGGGCGAGCTCCATGGCAGACATCCTCCGGTCTCTGAACTCCTCTGCGCAGTGGCACCACGTGATTGCTGCTTTCACTGACCACTGCATCAAGCAGCTGCCCTTCCAGCTGAAGCACACCAACATCTTCACTTTGTTGGTGCTGGTTGGCTTTCCTGAGGTAAGTGGCCTGTCAGTGCTAAAGGAAACAAAATTGGTTAAAGCTTTTAGGTATCTCTTTCTAAATAGTACGGATTCCATCAATGGGGGACAACCTTTATAAACTCTCAATACCTGGTGTGTGTCAGGGTTCACATCTTTCCACTTGTGCACAATTAATGTTGATTTAATGAAGAACAATGAGCTGGTTTTGCCTGGCATTTCTTTGGATGCTACTTATAACTGCTACAAGCAAACCAGCTTCGTTTGTTGCAGTATGTAAAAGGACTTTTGTACAAACAAAACAATCCATTCTCCATCTTGATGTTCATAACTGATACACTGCCTATGTAACATTAAGTTGGTTGTTGTAGACATCTCTTTTATAGACTCAAACTTCCAATCTCTAAAGATCAGCAAATACCAGGCATCAAGCAGTGGTTCAGCTAAAAAATACAATAGCAAGAATAAGCAAATATAAGACATGGCTGTGTGTTTGTAAATAAGTTTTCCAAATCCTGACTGAAGTTCTGCTGCCGTTTCAGGTGCTGTGTATGGGCACTCGTTCTGTGTACATGGACAATGCTAACGAGCCCCATAACGTGATCATCCTGAAGCACTTCACTGAGAAGAACAGGGCAGTGGTTGTAGACATCAAAACCCGAAAGAGGAAAACAGGTTCTGTGACATTTTTGTTTTATCAGAGAATCACAGACTATTCCCTTACAGTTTGTTACAGATACCCAAAAGCAAATGTTAACAAGAGCATTGTGCAGGTCTGCAGAGTTTGAATTCCATTATTAGTAAGTTGCCTGACTTTCTGCTCATAGGTTACCAAATTCTGCTTGCAGGTCACTGCCAAATTGTGAAGCTTCTGCAGTAATTATTTCAGTTATCTTTATTCAGAAAAGGATTTAGAAAACTGTTGAGACCATTCTGTTGATTGAGAAATCTCAGAAAGAGGAGGGAGGTGAAGATGGAGCAGTTGTTTCTGTTTCAAGATTTGTGTAGTGCTTGTGTCTTATCATTTACAATCCTGGGCTTAATGTTTTAGAACAATTGCTAATTTAAAAACAATTTGGATATCCCTAAAATTTGAGACCAGGTGAAACATTTAATATATAACAAATCAGTTGGATTTTTAGGAGCAAGGGCTTTTCTCTTTGTACGACCTAATATTGTGAAGTTAATAAAGCAAAGGTTGTCCTAAGATTTGACTACTGAAGTTGTGTAAAAGACATTTGGAAAAATCAACAGACTAAACCTCTTTTTGATATTGAAGGAAGATTTGAATATAAAAACTTGTCTTTTTGTTTAACTGTTGACATTTTAAACAGTAAGATCAGCAATATTTATCTCATCATACCAATTGCAGGTCAGAATTTTCCCCATTTTAATTGTAAAATACAACATGTGCTGCTTTGTGTGCTGTACTGCTAATGTGCAAATGTGTGCTGTTGCCAGAAGTGACCCGGGGATTTTTAACTTGTACTGAAAAATGAAATACTTTCTTGACTGTTCAGGAAATCTGAGGTAATTTTTGTATAAGACCTTTATTAGAACATAATTGATGTAAGGATGTCTCATGTCTCAGCCTACTCATATCTATTAAGAGATGACTACAGCATTTTGGTGTGAACCAAGTGAATTGTGTTTTTTCTCTCATGCAGTGAAGGACTATCAGTTGATTCAGAAATGTGGGCAAGAAGGCAGTGATTCCCAGACCCAGCTGAGGCAGTACCTGCAGCACTTTGTCCTCATCTGTACCCACCTGCTGCAGACCAGCATGGACAGTAGCTATGCTGAGGCAGTGGAAACAACTTGGGTCTTGTCGCTCGCTCTGAAGGGGCTTTACAGAACTCTGAAGGTACCTGACACAGAATATGATAGAGAAATAAAAATTCATGTTCTACCCTGTGCTACAGGAACTTGGGTATTGGCTGAGCACACTGGGGAATTACCACAAGGGCATTTCTGTCACAGCTGGATCTCTTTATTCCCAGTCTGTAGGGGGTTGAAAATGTTGCTGGGCTTTAAATAGCTTTTGTGAGTCTGAGCTGGAAGTTGTTTTGCTTCTCCTCTGTGGGGGCCAGCCATTCAGGAGAGCTCAGGAAGAAATTCCTAGAGATAACATTTTATGGGGTGAAGCTCACTTTTCTCACTCCTGAAGTATTTGAAGAGTTGATTTTTCTTTTTTTTTTTTTTTTTTTTGACTGTCAAGTCAAAACAGATACTCAGTTACTACCCTGTGCACGTCATAGATGATACCCTTAAGGTATTTGAAGTGGGATTTTTATTTTAGGGAAATGAAAAAAAAAGATTCACAGTGTAGTTCATCTGGGCAGGAGATTCACCCAAGGCTGTGTGACAAGGCCTCACAAGCACTGTGATGCACTGTTCCCTTTTTAGTTATTTATCTGTGTGTGTGTCCATGTGTGCAGATTCATGGCTTTAAGGAGATCCAGTCTGCCTTTCTTCAGTCTGGTTTACTCAAACTTCTAGTAAAGAAGTGTAGCAAAGGAACTGGCTTCAGTAAGACTTGGCTTCTCCGAGACTTGGAGGTAAGAAAAGTGACATTTTGTAAAAAGTCAGGCTTCACACAGTGGCATGAAAGGTTATGGCAGTACACTGCCCTTCTGGGGACTCGAGATTATCTCTAATTAGGCTCTAAAAAAATGTTCACTTAACTGTATCCCTGAATCTGTCTCCTTCTGCCCATCATAATCGTGTGGATAATAGACTCAGTTCTTTAAAGCAGGAGCTGATTTTCACTAATCTGATTTTATTTGGAAAAAAATTTGCAGGATGAGACATTATTCACCTACTCAGATTGTTTTATGGATTTTATTTAGACTGTTCTTGAAAATGCCATTCTTCAATTTAGAAAATAAGCTCAAAGAAAAGCATGACTTGCACAAGGTTTTGCTGCAGTGCAGATGGGGAGATCAATGCACACGTGGGCATATTCTTTCACAGTGGTTGTTAATTGCTGAAAGATAAGTGTGGTTCAACTGTTAGTTATGTTTTATCTTAGGCAGGAATTGTGTTCATTCATTTTTAGGACTGTGATGAAGCCAAAGGGCTGTTTCCAAAGGAGAAGGGTGTGTAGGGGCATCTCTGGCACTTTGGTGATAGTCACCTTTGCTCTGTTTTGGAATCTTCAAATCTTTGGTGTACTGAAATGGTTGAAAAATTACTTTCTCAACTTTCTTTGCACTTTCAGCTAATCACTGAAGTTGTCTTTGCAGCAGCATGGAAGGTGTAACTCATTAGTGAAGTGGGAAATGGTTTTGTTTTGTGGTTTGGGGTTGTTTTTTTATTATTAGGTGTGCCTCTTTGTAAAATAGCGTGTGTTAAGCACTGTCCAGGTCTGATAATGTTGCTCTAAGATGCTGATTGCAAATAAACTAATAATACCTACAGCTGTCACACCATATGCTACCTTTTTTTCTGTGTAGATTCTGTCAATAATGCTGTATTCCTCAAAGCAAGATATCAGTTCCCTGGCTGAACAGGAGGATACTGAACTGGAAGACAGGGAACAAGATCAAGATGTGGAGCAGCCTGTTGTTGGTCCTGTTGACTTAGAGCAGAACAAACTTGATCCTCTGGAGGGCCTGGATGAAGCCACCAAAATATGCTTCTTGGTATTTAAATTAGTTTACCCCTTTTTGGGTAAATGTGCATTTGCTAGTTGCATAAAACATTTGGTAATTCATATGGTTGTTTTCCTACTAAGTTTATAGAGTATAGATTCTGGAGTATAGAATGATGCATTGAATCTATGATTCAATGCATCATTTTTTAAAGAAAATAAAATAGAACTACAGTAATGAATGCTACAAAATCATTTTACAGTGTTTTGCTAAGTTGTTTCTCATTATAATTAATCCAGATACTAAGTTCATTAATTCTCTGCCCACAAAGTGGAAAATAATGCCTAGGTCATCCTTAAAGAAATTCAATCTTTCTTTTGCCTCTCTAATGTGTTTTTGGGGTTTTTTTCATTTCTTTTTTGCTCCTTGCTCAGATGACACACGATGCACTTAATGCACCTCTCCACATTCTTCGAGCCATGTATGAGCTGCAGATGAAAAGAACAGATTCTTTCTTCCTGGAAGTTCAGAAGAGGTACGTGCAAGTCTGGGTCTGGCAGAGAAATAGTGGTGGGTGAAAATATAAAATCCTCTCTGTGCTGAAGGGAAATTCTTCCAAGGATAAGATTTGGTTTTCATGTGTGAAAAACTAAGGAAATAAACTCCTGCTAAGTTGTATTTATGGAAGCAAGTCACCATCTTCTGAAACACATCACATGCTCTTTTCTGTGTGGTAGCTGCCATATGAAGATCCACTATGGCTCTGAATTCTGTGAACTGAGGAAGAGTCAAGAGCTCACATGTGGCTTCTGGTACTCAAAGCATCTCAGAGACACCATGTTCTCACAGAAATGAGTGATTTTGTAACATTTCAATCCCTTGGCTGTTAGAACAGGGGAACAGTTAACGGGCTAAAAATAGGCAGAGTTTAATCTTTCCAAACCAGAAGGTGGGAAAATTTAATTTACATTTAATTGCCCTTATTGAGTTTGCATTACTTTGGAAACACATTAGTGTATTTTTGATTTTCTTTTGCCTCTGTTAAGGTTTGATGGGGATGTGATCACCACAGATGAGAGGATCCGGACGCTGGCTCAGAAGTGGCAGCCCAGCAAACGCTTGAGGCTGGAGGAGCAGAGTTCCAAGGCAGTGGATACAGATATGATCATCTTACCCTGTTTGGTATGAACACCTCTACAAACAGGAGCAATTGGAAAATAATGAATTTTGGCATCCAGTAGCTTCTGTTTAGTAACTTCAAACCTGAGAAATTTTTTTTTTATACATCTGGAATAATCTGTTATCAATGTTTTATGTCAAAGTCAGTGAGCAGCTACAAGAAATAATTTCTTTCTTGTTATTCCTTCCTTGAGGAAGTGAAAGAACTTGATTCCCAGGTCAGGAGAACAAGTTGTGATTGCAGGCTGTAATTTCCTCCCCTTACACAAGAGAGATTGTGTCTCATTGCTGTAAGCTTATGCCATGCTACTGTTTAAGCATATCACTGTTATCTTACAGTAAATTCAGCAGAACAAGGAAGCAATGAATTTATCTTGTAAAGTAGACACCACACTCACAAGCTTTGGGTTTTGCATTCAGTAGCAGGGCCCCACAGCCCTGCTTTATTTTGAGGGTTCACTCCTGGCCGTGTGGTGTCACCAGCACAGCTGTTTATCAGTTGCACAGCAAAGGGGAAGGAGCTTCCTGAAGCAGTTTCACATAATTATAAGAAAAGAAATAGCCTTTTTAACAGCTTATACAGAGGCTGTGCAATATCCACGCCTGGAAATTGCCCAAACTTAACTGGACAAAGCCCTGATTTTGAAGTTTTCTCAGCCTTAAGTCACATTTGCAGCAAGTGATCTCCAAAAGTCCCTCCCAGCTTGCCTCATTTAGGGGCACTTGGTAGCTTTGCCTCTGTAGGTGAGCTTCAGTTAACACTTCTGGTTAGAATTCCAACTGCTGTTTCCACAAATGCATCAGTTTATAGTGAGGTGTGTAGACATAAACAGTGTTGCTCAGGAAATCTGTAGCTGTGTGAAGAGATCCCACTTTTGTGGGGTTTTTGTCAAATTCATTTGTAAATTCAGCTTGCAGTTTGACTGGTCAGATATCCAAACATAAGGGCAGTAAATTCTTGCCAGGCTGTTTTCAAACTTGCATTTCTCTTCTTGCAGTCAAAGCCTGTACTCTGTGATAAAGCAACAGAAGAAACCAATCCTGTTGCCCAGAAACTCATCACCAACACGGAGAGTGACCTGCAGCTCAGCTACGCCAAGCAGCGGCGCACCAAGAGTTCCATTCTCCTGCACAAGGAGCTGGACTCCAGGAGTAAAAAGGCTGTGAGGGACTACCTGTATCGTGTCAATGAGGCAATTGCAGTTCTGTATGCCAGGCATGTGCTGGCATCCTTGTTGGCTGAGTGGCCCGATGATGTGGCAATAAATGAGGAAATCCTAGACCTCAGTGGCCCAGCCCACATGACATACATCCTGGACATGCTGATGCAGCTAGAGGAGAAGCAGCTATGGGAAAAAGTAAGTGGATTTCACTTAGACATGTGAACAGAACCTGTGCCTACATGCCATGAGACTCTGACTGACAAAAATACTTGCAGTTCCTTTTTTCAACTAAATTGAAACTCCAAAATTTAAATTAGTTCTGAAAAAACAGTTGGAATCTGTCAGTGTCTTGATGTGCTGATCTTGTTAACAGAAAATGGAAAGACTAGCTGTGTAGAGAGAACTCTTTCAGTTATGAAAGAGAAATTGGTAAAATAGGCAGTCTGTTTTGAAAATAGACAATCTAAATGGTAATCTAGAGAAATTGGTAAAATAGGCAGTGCCTTTTAAAAGCTGCTTTTTCTTAGATCTCAATGTCTATATTGTAATAGCTGCTACTCCACTGATGAGCTGGTGGTGGAAGTGATCTTGGAATTACAATAGAATGTTGTAAAGAAAGTGTCAGCTCAAGGCTTCACAGCAGTCAAAGCAAATCAAGTGCTGGGATTCTTCAAAGAGGGAATGAAAAATAAAGCAGAAGGTATTGATAAGTCACTGAACCAATACTATGCACTCTTCTGGACTGCAGTGACTCCCTCATCTCATTAAAAAATTAAAATAAGATGCAGTACAACTGGAAGAGGCCTAGAGAAGAATGGCAGGGGTTATTACAGCCATGGAATAACTTCAGTATGAGGAACCAACTGGTTTTCTTCATTCTGGATCTTTCCCCTGTGGGGCATTGAGGGAAGAGGAGTAATGGAAAAGTCTGTTCCCCTTTCTCTGTAGATTTAAAGCAGTAAATAGCATGCAAAAGCTAAGAGCAAGTATTATTCACTGGCCCTCCCAGTAAGAAAACAAAGGAGTGTCAGATTAAGGTAATAAGTGGCAGGTCCAAAACAAACCAAAAGAACAGGTTCCTGACACAGTAAGTCATGGAAATTGTTGCCCCAGGGTGTTTTTATGGCTTCAGAAAAGGGCAGGATGAACTGATCGAATAAAATCTATTAAGGCATATTAAATGCAAAAGCCTAGCCTTTGTCATAGGCTGTTCTGCAAGTGCAAGGCAAGGAATGCATTCAGGGAACTGCTACATGCTGCCTTTGTTTTTTAAACTCCTTTTCCCAAGAAATCAGTTTTTGGCAGATTTGGAGATGAACCTGCTGGCCTGAGCTGGTGTATTACATCTTATAGGAATGAGGAGGTGGCAGGTGAAGACATGTAATGAGTTGCTCTGATGACCTGAAAGGGCCTCAGGTAACAGAATTCCTGGATTCAGGGCTTTTATGCACTATTATAAAAATAAAAAGGGAGACTCAGGTCGTTCTGAATTATATTTAGTGTGTCCTGATAGATTAAAGGGCATTTTTGGGTAGTTTTAAACACAAAGGACTTGCATCTGCTGCTTTCAAAACTTCAGCCATCTAACTGATACTTTATAATTTCTTCTTATGCACAGATTTGAACTGTTTTTTTTTGAATGCTGAAATACATGACATATTCTATTCAAATCAAAACCTGTAGGTAAAGAAGGTAAAGGTGCCTGTTTAGTATGTTAACAAAGTTGTTTATCTCACTTGATTACAGCTTTAGTTTCCTGCTAATTACTTTATGGATTAGCCTTGATTCTAGCAGTTGTGTGAAGAGACATAGCCAGTATCTGTCATGTTTTCATCAAATAAAGAATGAAAGATCTAGAATAGAGGGCAGAGTGAAATCTTTTGTGCTTATGGAGATGACACTTGTAGGCATCATTTCTGAATTTATCTTGTTTCTTGCTGCTACCTCGATTCCCTCTTCCAAAATACTGTGTGGCCGGACGTGACTCGAGTCAGCCATCAGCATGTGGAGCTGTAAATGTTCTTTTGGCAGTAAACTGGATTTACATGCTGTTTCTCCTCCCCAGATTCTCCAGAAAGTGCTGCACGGGTGCAAGGAGAGCATGCTGGGGACCATGGCACTGACAGCCTGTCAGTTCATGGAGGAGCCAGGGATGGCAGTGCAGATGCGGGAATCTCAGCACCCCTACAACAACAACACCAACTTCGAGGTAAGGCAGCCCTGGGTTACAGGGCATGACTTGAGCTGCAATCACCCAGGGGCTGGAGCAGAAGCCTCTCAAAGTTCCATGTGGGTATCTGTGGGACTTCTGTGCTTGAAGCACCTGAGGAGTCTGTTCAGTCTTGCTTGGAAAAGGCTAATGTCAGATAGCTCAGGCCTTGCCCTGCAAAGAAACGTGTTCAGTCAGGCACTTTAATGTAATTCTAATTCAATCACATGAAAAGTGCAGAACTTACATGGTTTTACTGTGCATGTATTTGAAGCAGATCAGATTTGTAAATGGTTTCAAGGCCTTCATGATCAAATGTTTCTACCCTTCCTTCCAAAGATTTGTTTCAGTTGGTCTGTTACTCCCTTATGCTGTTAGATGAAAGTAGGAGTGGTGTCTTTTTTCTTGTATTTCTCATTTTAGAGACTTTCCTGACACAAACAGTTTCTGATTTTCTTCTCTTGATACTGTTTGATAGCATTTTTCTGATATAGTTTGGTAAGTAATTATTGCTTCTGGGCAGTCTTGGGATTTTTAATTTCCCTGCTGCTCTGACTCTTGTGGTTTTTATTTTTTAAATGCATATAATCCCTTAGGTTCTGGCAGTGAGATCAATATCAGCAACAATTACTGCTTTTGAAAAGGGAAAGCATTGCTGGCAATTCATTTTACATGCTTAACAGCTAATGTGAACAATAGGCCATGCTTTACATTTGTTAAATTAGCTCTGGGTAAAAATATCAAAGAGCTTTTTACTCACAGAGATGCTGTCACATTTTTTATATCTCCCTTGTTTGTATGGTGAAAGTTAAGTGGGTTCTGGGCAGTACAGTGTGACAGGACACAAAGCCCCTGTGTTTATTTCTCAGGACAAAGTTCACATTCCTGGTGCTATCTACCTCTCCATCAAGTTTGACTCCCAGTGTAACACCGAGGAGGGCTGTGACGAGCTGCTCATGGCCAGCAGCAGCGATTTCCAGCAGGACCGGCACAGCTTCAGTGGGTCTCCGCAGAAATGGACTGACTTCGAGCTTCCAGGTGAACGTGCACTGCTTCAGGGTTATGTAGGATATTGCTGGGGCTCCTGAGAGAAACTCCTGATGAGTTAAACATGGATGTTCCTGAGATGTGTAGGGAAAAAGCCAATCCTTTCCTTGTCCCACTCTGTTTGCTCTGACGTGCTGCTCTAGCATTTGTTTCTGCAAAGTGGCTTATCTGTTGTTGTGCTGTGACCTTTTCTTTCCACCCCTCAGTCAAATCATGCACTCAGCTACTGGAAACAAATTTCATCTTGATTCTGTTCCAACACAGTCCTTGTTCTGCACGATATTCGCTTACATTGTTTATGCCTTGTCTTACTTTCCACAGGAAGCACTTTTTTTTTATTAAAAAAAAGAAAAAAGAAAAGATATGCTTATCTCTGTCTCTGTGCTCTGCTGCTGCTCTGAGTGAAGAGAGCCAGTGCCAGCACCTTGGCTCCAGCTGGTGCCACAGAGCACAGCTGGAGAAAACCCAGGGTTTGACTGCTAGCTGCACTCTGGATTCCCTAAGCACATTTGTGAGAGCACAGTGAGGAGCAAATGCCAGAGAGCTCAAGGACTGCACAGTCCCCTGCTTCTGATTTTAAACTGCTTTAACCCACTGAGCACTGGGGCACTGCAGGAAGCTCTTGACTTCAAGGACTGTCAGTGCCTGTAAAGAGATTTAGGAACTTTCTTAGCAAACCAGTTTGGGTTACAAGGTGCTAGTTAAAAGCAGATGTGTGTTCTGTAGAAATATTTTAGATTTTTGTGAACTTCCATCTGTCTTCTTTTTCATCCCTAATAGTTGCTGAGGTTTGCCAAGGAGCTGAACTTCAAAGCCCATTGTTTAGAGCAGCCTTGGCTGTGAAACTTGAGTTTCACCTTGTGGAAGTTCATTTCCAACCAAGGCTGTCTGGATTAAGGCTCTTGATTCCAGCAGGTTTTAGCTGAAACCAGACATTTGAAGGCTTCTGGGCTTTTCATTTGATTGAAGGACTTTCTCCTATGAGTAGGAGAGAACACTGTCTCCATTTCATGATAAAAAGGGAAATTCTTTTATAGATACTTCATTTTAAATCCTAAAAAATGTTTTCAAAATTATTGCTGTTCATGAAACTTGAAAATTCTGCTTCCCAATGAAATCTAGCCTGCTTGTCCCAGGGTGACAGGCTTTTTCATGGGGCAGAAAGATATTTTAAGTTTTAACAGCTCTAGTATTATAGAGCACAGTAGGTAAGAAGATGTTTTGTGTAGCCTTACAGCCAACTACCAGGATTTATCTCTGAAGGTGTAGATGCTACAATGGCAAAAACCTTTTGAATGTTTTTTTGCCTGATTGTAAAGTGTCAAATGTTTTGATAGTCCTATTTTTAAGTTATCAAGTATAACAGTTTTCTTCCTTGGAGTAAAAATGTTCAATATAATTTTCTGACACGTAAAAATTTTACTTTCAAATATTTTAAACCTTTTGTCCAATGAATTCAAGTGGTGTTGTAAAGAACTTGGCTGCCTGTATAGGGGTTCTTGTTTTATAAATCCTAACTGATCCAGTAACACAATTGGAAAAGTGAAGTTACATGTGCAGAATATAGAGTTTCTTTAATTTTCTCTATTTAGTTGTCAGAAACGTAAAAGACATTATCCTTCCTATCCAGTATCTTTAGACAGGGGAAACCATTGTGGTTTTGCTTTAATCTCCTCTTTGTCACCTGTTCTTTGTTTTTCATAGTTACCAAAAAATAAAAGACCACCTCTCTTGAATGAAGACGTCTGGGATGAATTAATTTCAGACTTTTCATTTAAGTTGTATTTGAGATGGCAAAACTAACTCAGAAGATAGTAATGTGGGCTTTCTTCCTTCCCTGCACACAGGAGACACACTCTACTACCGATTCACTTCTGACATGAGCAACACTGAGTGGGGTTATAAGTTTACAGTGACAGCAGGTCATCTGGGAAGGTTTCAGACAGGTAAGAGATGATCAAAATGTATTGAAAAGGGCCTTTTTTAGTCATTTTGCTGAGCTTTGAGAGACCTGTGGTTATCCCTGTTCCTTAAAATTTGCATTCAGTGTCTTAGAAATAACGTGATCAGTTTTGTTTAAGGTGAAACTCAACTGGTGTCTCTTACTTCCTGTGACTTTGGGGTAGAAACACAAAATCTTCACAGAGACTTGGAGATTACAATTATAATAATGTAATTTGCATCCAAAATCTCATTATATGGTAGTAATTACACAGAGTATTTAGTAAACACTCCAGGATGCTGTAATTTGAAACAGAAATAATGGTAATTGCATTTTTCAAAAGTGGTTATCCATTAAAATAGGATGGCTCTGGGTCTAATTTTTAGCATAAGAGGTTTTGTTAGTTTATTTTAGAGTTTAAATATTTTTAATGAAATTGAGGCTAGTGGATTATTTGCTATCAGCAAAACTCTACTGCATGTCATATAATAGGGAGGGCCTGTGTTTGTTTGTCTTATTTGGGCAAAAAATTTAATTTTGGATGTGATTCTTTCTAATTTTTATGTAAGTTTTGCCTCAGAAAAGAGTTGCCATGTCAGGATGGAATCTAGATTTATCTCAGATTTTTGTTTGGTATTTTAATTCAATATTTCTGGCTCGCAATACTTAGTGTATGGAGAAAACTGACTATATGAACAGAATGTGTCCCTACAAAACTGAACAGCTGTTTGAATTTTCTTTTTTTCCAGGGTTTGAAATTCTAAAGCAGATGCTGTCTGAGGAAAGGGTAATTCCTCACCTTCCACTGGCCAAAATCTGGGAGTGGCAGGTGGGAGTGGCGTGTCGCCAGACGGGCCACCAGCGTCTGAAGGCCATCCACCTGCTCCTGAAGATAGTGCAGTGCAGCAGCCAGGGGTGAGTGCTCTGCTCCTCATCCTGCACCTGTGGCAAAGGCCAAGGGAACAAAAAGGCACTAAACTGATACTATTTTGAAGCAAAAAACCCCCTGTGATTTGAAGCAGGTATTCTTAAATTTGCCTGTCAGATGCAGTTTCCAGTGCTTTGATAGCAGAAATGTTTTACTCTCTCTTCTTTCCTTGCTTTTAAAGAAGTCTAATGAATTCAAATGTTATTGTAAAGGAAAAAAAATCATCACAAAACAGGGCAAAGGTAGATTTCAATTAATTTTCTAGAAATTTATTCTCTTTGTATTAGTTATACTGCAGAATTAAGGTAAGGATGAAATAATAGCCTGGTGAAGTGATGATCTGATTCTCTGTAAAGTAAATAGCTTTTAAATTATTATTTTTAGTTGTACCACTAAGCCTGTAATTGAGTTTTCGAAGGGATATGTGTCCTTAAGCTTATGTATGTATGGCATGAGTATTTCTAGATGCAAGAGCACTTAGCAAAGTGGTTATCTTTTATTTTTAACTGTCACAAATGTATGGTTTTGTTCTTTTAAATTTGATTTGCTTTTGTTTTCCCCCCCACCTCCCCATTCCCAGAAATGGCCATGGTGGTTACTCACTATTGCATCACGATTTCATTTAAATTACTTTTTTTTCAGAGACTGTGACCTCACCTTATTGAAGCCACTTTGGCAGCTTTTCACCCACATGGAAAACAACTCGTGTCACGACACGGCCAAGCCTGGTATTCTCCTTCCTCTTCATCGTGCACTGGCAGAGCTCTTCTTTGTGACAGAAAACAGAGTCACTGTAAGCAGTCCCTGTGTTTCTATCCCTCCTCTCCTCAGTGCTGGGAATAACAGAGGATTCAGTGTTACACTAAATGCAGTTTTCCTTTATCCCTCAGAGCTACAGAAACATTAACAACTTTCACTTGTGGAGTGTGGCAGAAAATTCTAATTAGAGGGGAATTCTGTTACCTTATCCATCATTGGACTTTAAGTAATAGTCATGACTATTAAGGCCCTAAAGCCACTGTTTATTCTGAGAGTAATTCTGGTTTAATAATTAAAGATATTTGCATGTGGTTTTTGTTGAGTTGGTTTTGGACTTTAAATATGAACAGTGTCATAAGCTTATTTCTGTGATCACAAACTGCTCTAGTTTGGGAGAGTCTGGTGTGCAGTTCTGATACCTTTGGTTCTTGGGGACTTCTCTAACCATCAGCATTTTAATGGCAATTAGTAGAATATCACCTTTGGTAGAAACATGGGTGTTCATTGCATGTTTTCTGGCTGCAGGAGCTTGGGTCTCTACAGGAGTATTTGCTTGCCTTAAATACTGAAGATCATCTTCATCGCTGCACAGCACAGGTAGGATTGCACAGCCCCAGGGCTGGGTGGGTCTGGGATCTTTGTGGCAGACACTGGATGATTTCTCATTGCCCAGTGGAGTTTATAAAAGAGATATTAATGTACTTGGTCATTACAGTACCTTGACAGGCCTCTGACAGTTGTGAGTGAGCTATGCACAAATGCTTTTCTAGGATATTGGGAAGAAATTCTTCCCGTGAGGGTGCTGAGGCCCTGGCACAGGCTTCCCAAAGCAGCTGTGGCTGCCCCATCCCTGGAAGTGTCCAAGCCAGGTTGGATGGGGCTTGGAGCAGTGTGGTCTGGTAGAAGGTGTCCCTGTCCATGGCAGGGAGTGGAATGAAATGATATTTAAGGTCCCTCCCAACCCAAACCACTCCATTATTCTAAGTTTCTATTTCTGTTCAGTTTCATACGATTTCTTTACACTTTGGGCTTGAGGAGAATATTTGGTGTGACTTTGTTTTTCCTTTTCTCTTCTAGGCCCTGAAAAACATTGCTGCTATCAGCCTTGCCATTAACTATCCAAACAAATCAACAAGTTTCTGGAATGTTTAATACTGGCTCAGGCCGGAGTGCATGGGATAGAGTAGTTTTTCCATAGGACATTGGAACAAACATCTTAACTCCATTCAGGAGAGGTTCCTTCAGCTTCAGTGTATGAGCACTCTGCAGCCTTCCTTCCTTCCACCTTGATGTAGAATTTGTAAAAGTAACAGCGCACTTCAATGAAAAAGCACATCTTGAAGTAACTCATGCGTCGCCTACAGTTATGTATGCACATATTGTAGCATGTTAGAGTAAACAGAACAATATTGTTTTTTATTCAGAGGAAGTAAAGGAAAGAAGGTAGCTGAAGTATGAGAATGGAAGGCCCCCACGTTTGTATCATCTGCTCCTGAGGAAACTTGATCCATGAAACGTGTCAGCTTCAGAAAGTACTGCTGAACTCGGGGTGATGCCATCAGCAGCATCTGTTGTACATCTTCAGAGTGAAACAGGCAAACCAGAATCTGGTGGCTGCTGCAGCAATGGTCCACGCTTGAATCCTGTCATTTTTGCTTTGGAGGCTACTTCCCAAAGAAAAGGATTTCAATTCTCACTAAACTACAGGTTGTAAAACAAATTGTGGGTGATTTGCAAAGCAGTTGATGGATTCCAGTTTCACAACATCCTCATGCAAGAGCTTTATGTTTCTCCTGTACTTCGATTCATTCATCAGGGTCACCTGCTCTTACATTGCTTTATCTCCAATGTATTATTCCAAATAGTCAATTATTGTAGTGCAGAGAGCAAAGGCTGGCCTTCAGTCACAAGGCACTGGTGATATGAAGACCTGAAGAACTTGCATGTTTCTCAAAAATCACATCTTTACAAGAAATTACGAGGCTTTTTTTCCTTCAGTTATTTCAGTATCAGTGGCTTAGGAGGTCCTTCTTGGCATGTTGGGAACCCGGACTCCCAGCACTCAGGGTGGGGTTCATGATCAATCCACTCTTATCTTACAGAGCAATAACCACATTTCTCTTAGGGAACATGGAATGAATTGCAGACCTTCTATGCTGAAATCAATTGGCTTTCTTCTTGTACAGCTACATTGATTATTCCCTTTCCAAAGACTTAAAAAGAACACAGAAAGATTTGGGGGTGTATTTTATGTACCATTGCACAGTTTGTAGAGCTGGTCTTGTCAAATATAAATTCAGATTACTTTTAATGCTAATTATTTTCTTCTTCGCTTCTTCACCCCAACACTGGAGTATGGAAAAAAAAGGCAGCCAAAAGCTCTAGTAGTAACTGAATGCAAGTTGTGTAAAGCAGTGGCTCTGTCAGAAGGAAATGTATTTATTGACCCTGCTTGTCCAAAATTTGAGTGGTGCCCAAATACCAGTGCACGGGAGCCCTGCTCTGGGCAGTGTCCTCTGAACTGATGGTCTTCTCAGCTGGGACTGGAGTTTAAGGGTGGCCCAATCTCCCTCTGAGAGGGAACCATGCAGTAATACATCCCTTGGATTTTTTTTGATGGCCTCTTGTGCTGAAGAGTTTTGTTTTGACTTCTGTTCAGCCAAGTGAGTGCACAGTGAGTGCTTGAATCAGAATGGGATTATTCTGCCTGAAAGACTTCAAACTGAAGACCAAGAAGCACCATGCTGAAGCCATTGC
Source organism: Promerops cafer (assembly GCA_013398275.1). NCBI lineage: Eukaryota > Metazoa > Chordata > Aves > Passeriformes > Nectariniidae > Promerops > Promerops cafer. The sequence goes on along the minus strand of VZSE01014410.1, from coordinate 199,037 downwards.
CTTCAGGAATGGAGTGGCTCTCTTAGCAAAGGAGAATGCCAGGATCCAGGAAAGTGTGGTATTTGTGAAAGACTGAAAGGAAGCAGATGCTGCTCTGAAAGCCCTCCTTGAGCATCCTGAGTTGATTTCCTTAAAGACATCAGGATGGGAAGGGAATTACCAAGATAGTGGTGTACCTGTAATGCACGGATCACTCTGTTCCCACATCCATGCAAGGTGTTGGAGTCTGCAGCCTCCCTGCAGGGCTGTCAGAGATCCCTGGGGAACCAACTGCTTCACACCTTGTCCTTGTTTGAACAGATTCTGGGCTCGGGGAGCTGCTCCAGCAAAAGGAGATGTTCCTAAACTGATGTTAGGGAGTCATGTGCATGGGGCAGGTGAGCACTTGGAAATTGCTTCTCTGGAGCAGTAGGACTTCTCTTCACTGCCTCCATGGGCATCCATGGCTGAGGAATCGCGGATCTGCAAGGGGCTGCCGTGCTGAGCTGAGCAGCTGCTGAGATCTGCCTGGTCAGTCAAAGAAGGCTTTTTCTTTTTTCACATCAGGGATGAAGACTGTAAATAAACCATTCGTAGAACCTGTCACAGCTCTGTCACAGTCACGTTTTTTTCTGTTGGACTGTCCTTTTGCTTTCTGGATGAAGACATGAGGCTGCAAGGATGACACAGGAGTGGCCAGAATTCCTTGCTAGGCATTACCACTCAACTTACTTTACCAGCAGTGACTGGCCTCGTGAGTCAGTCTTCTTGCCCTGAAGGAACTGTCTAGGAACAGTGTCCACTAAATATAATTTCTACCCACTAGATGGAACTGAAGGACTGTGACCTGAGTTGACACTGAATCTGTTGCTGCCTTATAACTCAAATCATTAATTATGGATTTTTTAACAGACAAGAAACACTGATTATTTTTTTTCCTTCTGGTAGCTCTAAAGAAAGAGGAATAGAATACCAATAATGAATATTCATGATCAATCACATTTTGAAAATTATGCAGAAGTTCCAAGTGGATGTGAATGATGCTATTGAATTGTATAAAACTGTTTGGAAAACAGGTATGCTGAAAAAAATGTGCCTAATATAAGAAAAACTAAAAAAGTTGTCCTGCCTGAATCACCTATGATGTGTTTAAAACAAACCATATTGTTCCTAATGATACATTTGACTTGCTTTCATTAAACACTTAAAAACAAGAGTTTTATAATTTCTTTTCTTACGGGTTTACTACTTTGCAATTTTTATCAGTTGTTTAAAATATATCAGACCTTTAGATTTATTCCAGTTCAGTTCAACATGTAAAAAGAAAGCTACAGATGTGGGTAAAATATGCAAATGAAGAGAAATATATTGTAAAAATTCTATAAAATCAAAAAAAGTACAACACGGTGTCTGTTTTGTGTTTGTTTTTCTCCTCTCCTCACTGAATGTTTAATGCTGGAGTTTGTAGTGAGATCCAGGGTTTTTCTTAGGAATCCTCATTTTCCATGCCTGTAAGCAAACCTGCTTGTCCTCATGTGGTTGGTAAATATCTGATATTACATCGAGCTATGCAGGAACCAGACTTCTGGAGTCATCTCTTAAATTCCAGCCCTGCTGTTTACATTCCAGTGGCCTTACCCTAAAAATTCAGTTTTCCCGTGGATATCCATTGGTTTCAGTGCCTGTGTATATTTACTTTGAGACCTGAAACACACATCTGGAGGCTCCAGATGTCTCCTGTAGAACTGAGATTTGTATTAGTAGGTGTTGATTCTAATTAGTGATGTTTATTAGCAGAGGTGTTTGTGCCTACCTGCTGCAGTGGGTTTAGTTGAAAAGGTTGTTTGCCTTGGGTTTGGCTTGAGGACAGGGCTGTGTCAAAGTCAACATCTTCCTTTATTTGCCTAAAGCTGCAAGTTGTTTCCTTGGAGAATGCTCTAATTAGGTAATTTTATTAAACACAAATAATAGGATTCTGAGGGTGTGGGATAACGAGGACTGTTCCCTGAGCTTTAAGGTTGCAGGTGATAAACCTGAAAAAATTCAGTGTAATTGCTCTGAAATGTAGCGTGGTGCCAGGCGTTGGAATGTAACAGAGCACTTTGGATCTGCTTTTCAGATCAAGTGCATTAAGACTGTTTTTCTTCCAAGAGATAAAAAGTAGGCTGCAAGTTAGCTTAGAGGTGGGTGACTTCTAAAAAATCTGCTTTTAGGAGAAGGCTGAGCTGTGTTTAAAACAGAACTGGCCCAATCCCTGTGTTTTCACAGCCCAGCTCAGGTCTGGTGTTTCCAGTGGGTTTTGTACCTTCACAAACATGAGGGTAACACCTGCCTGTTTATACCATTTTCAACCTGGAATGACTGTCTGCAACTGCCTGGAATACCCTGCTGTAAAATCTGGGCACCCTGGGGCAGAAAAAAGGCCCAATAATCTGATTTAGTCCTTCCCCTTTTCAATGGTGAATCCCCCTGAAGTGAATTGTGTTGGGTCTGCTGAGGAGGCACCAGGACAAGCATCATTCCTGTTTCCAGGGGACAAAACCACAACCATGGGAGCCTTGAAAAGCATGACCTGGCCTTTAGGGAAAGCTCTGGAATGTTGGAAAACACATTAGTATATGTAAAGAGGTTGGTTTTCAGCACTGGACCAGGAGGTCAGGCTGGGTAGTAACTGGAACAAAGAATGTCTGTTTGTAACATGGCCTGGACAAACAGGAACTGTACTGGGTTTTTGGGGGATGAAGTCTGGCCCACCTCACCTCTCATTTAAATCAAAGTAGTCAACCCTGATTCAAGTGAATAAGAGAGAAATCCACTGTGAATAAGTAAGAGGTGAAGGAAGTGAGATTAAAGCTCATTCTTTCCATGATGGTCAGGTCTAATGTAATCAGGTCTATTCTGCAGTAAAATCTTTCCTGATTTTTACCTAAGAAAGAACAAATAATAAAAAGCTGGTGCCCAGCTCCAGCCCAGACTGCAGTGGGCCTCACACGTGGGTATGCAGGAATAAACACTTGGGAAAAAAACCCCAAACTCTTTTTTCCTCCAACTGGAAACATCCACAAGCATTCCTGATAAATAGATGGAAATCTTGGGCAGTTTTGTAGTGGTACTTAGCATTTAGAAATTCCCATTGCTTGAGTATAAAAGGAATCAATGTTTGGAATTAGCATGGGAAAAGAGGGGGAGAAGAAATAACTGGTCTGTGTCAAAGATGGGGTCGTTCCTCACAAGTGCTGAGCAGTTGGCTGGGGAGTTTTTCCTACTAATCCTTTTCTGACAACAGCAATGAATTTTTTTTCTTTCCATTCCCCACTTTACTGTCTGACTTTCCATCATCTTACTGCATAAATCTTATTGCATTTTGGAGTTTTTTTCTTAACATTTGCAGTGCGAATAACAAATATTTAAACTTGTGTTGCATGGAAAAAGTCAGTTTTATGAAACCTAAGGAAATGTGAATTGAAGTGCCTGCAAATGTTTGTCAGTGGTAGCTTCTCTTACAGGCTCATTTCTAAAACACTTTGTTGGCATCTCCTCACAGCTGGATCATCACATCCAGTAGGTGTTGGTAAGGCCACACTAAATTCTTTTTAGCTCTGTAAAACGAGTCACTCTCCTTACACTGGCACAGGGTGCCCAGAGCAGCTGTGGCTGCCCCATGCCTGGCAGTGTCCAAGGCCAGGCTGGACAACACTTGAAGCAACCTGGGATAGTGGCAGGTGTCCCTGCCCATGGCAGGGGTGGAATGGGATGGGCTTTAAGGTCCTTTCCAATCCTATTCCATGATCCTCTGATCTTTTACACACCTTTGTGTTGTGGGCTGGACCTCTGTGCTCACCTCACTGCCTTTCAGACACGCAAAGGTTTTAACTTCCTCAACCACATAACAGTTATAAGAACCAACAAAACACCTGAGGAATCACAGGAAATGCTCCCCCTTAGGACTTTTTACTTTCTAATCAGCAAAAGCATCCTGTGCAGATTTTCCTCTCCAATAAGTCATCTACGATAAGACTTCGATGTGCGTATGTAGGTAGACATTTACTGGGGCTTCAGTTCATCACTGTGCTTATCTTGGATCGAGTTAAATATGGAATTAAGGTGGAATCTTAAGCACATCTAGTTCAGCTTTTAAAGGTAGGCTTTAAATTGAGTTTGTTGCCTTGGAGCCTAAACAGACGGTGCTGCTGATGGGAAGTGCGCAAATCGTGTGGCTTTCCCTGGCATCCAGCAGAATCTGCAAAGGCAGAAAACAAAAAGATGAATTCTTGAGTCAGGAGAAGTGTTGAGTCAGGAGACCTTTAGTCTCATCATTTTACTTGAGAATAAATCATGTCTGCGTTTCTTACCCTTCTCTACATCAACCACCCACAGAAAGCTCATTCATCAAAAATGTCAATGGCTTCCCAGAAATCTCCACTCACACCGTGGGGTTTTTATTCCTCTGAGCAGCAGGTTGGGCTCTTTTCTCCCCACCAACGTTTTTTTCTTGGGTGGGGGGAGTGAAGGGGGAGGCTGTTTGTTTGCTTGTTTTGGTTTTTGGTTTTGTTCCTTCCTACTGTGACTTGATATTCAAAAAGAACATTTCCTCCTCTGTGGGGTCAGTATTGGATACACTACTGGGTTTTAAACATCATTTTTTCCCCCCACTCAACTGCCGGTTTCAAAATACACCGTGATGTGTTTGATCTTTTGCCACCTTATTTTTCTGCAGAAGATGGCTCAGCCTCTTCAGAGGTGATGGCATCTGGGAGGGTGCTCAGTGCTCGCTGCTCTGGCTCCTGCCTTTCCCTTAGGTCGAGGAAGGCAGTTCTGTGGGCGCAGGACCTGGGGAGCTGAAAATAGTTCCTTTATTTAGCAGAAACTCAAAGCCTCTCTGACGGAGAGCAAGTCTCTCCTCCCTCTAGCACTAATAATGCTTAGCACCAGCAGAGCTGCTGCTGGGCAGAAATAGTTTGTCTTTAATTAAGCCGACATAGAACTGAGGGGGGCCACCACGGCCTCATGTCCAGGATGCCCCAGAGCCTGTCCCCTGTGCTTGTGCTTGCCTTGCACTGTAGGAATTACTCTGCTCCACGAGGCTTCCTCACAGCCAAAACCAGTGTTAGAGGGGCACAAGAAAGATCCCTCCAGATCCTTGGGGTTTTTCCCCTGCTTTTTCCAACGCTCGATGCCCCTTTGTGGGGTCCAGCGAGGGCTCAGGGCAGTCGTGGTGCCGCTGCCCTCCAGGCTGAGTGGCTGCTGCTCTTTGAGAGTTTGTTCTGCACTCAAATCGCGTTTCCTCCCCGAGCCCTCGCCAGGCAGCCGAGCGCGGAGCTTCGCTCGCTGGGAACGGCGTGTCCCGTGCGGGCCCGGGAGCGCCCGTTCCGTACCGGGACAGCCGCACTCGGCCCGGGAGCGCCCGTTCCGTACCGGGACAGCCGCACTCAGCCCCGCAGCGCCCGTTCCGTACCGGGACAGCCGCACTCGGCCCGGGAGCGCCCGTTCCGTACCGGGACAGCCGCACTCGGCCCGGGCTGCCCGGCCCCGCAGCGGCTGCCGGCGGTGCCCGCGGGGAGCGAGGTCCCGCCGGGCTCTGCGGGCCGGGGCAGCTGGAGATGCACCATCTTCCCCGGCTGAAAGCGGCTCTGAGGCTTCTCCGAGCTGCAAGCCCCGTGTGTGACACTGCGGGGACGGCTCTGCCTTCCTTTTGCAACGCGTGTTTTATTCCTGGGCTCCTGCGAAAGAGGAGTTTGCATTCCCTGGCGGAATTCTGGATTTCCCCCAGAAAGCAGCACCCTATCCCTCACCTTCTCCCGGGACCAGCTCTCTGTGGCAGCCCTGGACTCCCTGGTTTGTGTTCAGTTTGTTCCCTCCTCAGAATGTGGCTCGTGGCACACAGGTGGCCCATTAGCCCTTTATAACCCTGATGGACACAGCAACGATGCCGCCAGGGGCTGCCAGCGCCAGTGGTCCATCATCTGCCCAAGGCAGTCTCTGGCTTTTTCTTTTTAAGACTTTTCCTCTTTGCTGTGGAGTGGAGTGGCTGTACACGAGGTCACACAGTTGTCAGTGCAACTGATCCTTGGCTTTAATTACAAACTAGTCATTTGGAAAGCCTCAGATAAATGAAACCAGAAAAAATTAAATTGCAGCTCAGCCCCACCTGGGGAGCAGTTGGTTCACTTGGGCATTCAGGACCCCCTGTCTGTGGCAGAACTCGACCCGAGTGTGAATCTTTTGGGGCAAAGGCTGGTGTTGGTGTCCCACCAGTCGTCCCCTACAGCCCCTGGCTCCCGAGCTGGCTCTGCAGTTTGACCCTCTGAGCTTCTCTTTAGTGGCACAGCCAAACTCCTGCCTCAGACATGTCTCTTCTGGCTGCTGCATCTCCCAGGAGGTTTTTGCTGCACCGGAACCTCAATTTCTGCAGGGGCTGCAGAAGAAACAAGGCAAGCCTGGAGCCTGGGGCTGTTCAGGGGTGCTGCATCCCTGGACACCATGTGATAGGTATTGGGTTGATCTGCTGTTGTTCATGGTTTTGCTTTAGGTGCTGCCATCAGAGCTCTTGCAACAGCTGCACAACCCAGCAGCAGCATTTCATCTCTCCCACTGCAGGTGCCTGGGATGGGAGCAAGGGAGGCTTGAGGGTGGTGTCCAGCTAAAGCACTGGGCAGGGCACCTGCACTCCCCACCCAAACCTCGGACACCTCTACAAGCCAGAGAGCAGCAGCCCCAGGCTGCAGCTGCAAAGGGTAACAGGAAAAGCAGCATCTGACAAGCAGAGCCATAATAAACCATAATAAACCATCCCTTTGGGTTGCCTGCTGCAGAGCTGGGACCCTGCCGTGCTGCTGGGGGCAATGGAGCAGCCCCGTGCACAACCACAGCTTTCCATGAGCTGCTGAGAAACCCCACCCTGGCTCCAGCCCCGGGGGATGCTGCAGGAGGCAGATTTGTGCTCAGTGCAGTTACCCCCGTTCTGATTTTTCAACAATTGCTTTCCACGGCCGTGATCCAGCCCCGGCGCCTTCCCGGGAAACTCTGCCAGCTCATAAACCACTTTTAATCTCTCAAGAAGGTCCTTTGTGCAGCCTTTTGTCAACAGGGCCTGTCCCATTGCTATAGCTACAGCCCCTTTGCTGCCGGACACACCTGTTTGTTTTTCCAGCTCCTTTCTGTTGCGGTCAGATTTCTCTGCCACCTAAATAAAAATCCTGAGAAAAGCCCTGCCCCGATCCTGTGCCCTTGCTGATTAAGAAAACTCCTTGCTCCCCTGGGATCAGTTTTCTGCAGGCAGTGGGCTCAAAGCAGCCTGCTCAGCCAGGGCCCCTTGGTATGGCTTTGTTTTCTGGTTATTACCCTTAAAATTACTGTGTGGAGCAGGGCTGGGGATGCTGTTGTTTGCAGCCAGGTCCCCAGGTGAAGCAGATTCCTTGGAAAGGCTCAGGAAGGGTGATGTCCCCATGGCCCCTCAGCACAGATACTGCAGATACATCGTGGAACATGGGGTTTTCTCATTGAATGCTTCTCTCCTCATACATAAAACTCCCCCAAATTAGTGCTTTTGGGATATCAACCTCATGTGTCCACTTGGGCAGCTGGAAGTGCCCCGGCCCCTGGGCTCAGCACGGTGTGGAGAAAGGCTTTGGCCCCAAAGGACTCTGCTTTCCCTGGCACCAGGAGCCTTCCCAAGGGTTTGCACTGCCTTTTAGAGACACTGGAAAAAGGAAAATATTCCACATTCATGAGCTGTGGTTGTTGCACTCCCAGAAAAAAACACCCAGAGATGGAAACTATCCAGAGGAAGTTGCCCTTCATTTGCAAGGTGTTTTTCCTGCACCGGGTTTGGATGGCCATGGGTTTCAAGAGCAATTCTGTGAGCAAAGAGGGCTTATCGTGACCTTTACGGGGTGAGTTGACCTCAGGAATCCTGCTTTTGTCTTCCCATGTTTCATTTCTTCCCCTTCCAGATGTAGCTGAGGTTTGATCCCATCACTAACACCGTAGGATCCACTCTTCTTGCCTCCCTGCTCTGCTCCTCGGCACGGCTGAGTCACGCCCTCGCTGCCGCTGAGTCACCGCCGGGACAGCTCCGGGACAGCTCCGGGAAAGCTCCGGGAAAGCTCCGGAGCCGGGCAGAGAAAGCCCCCCCGGGCTGCAAGGCTTCATCCCCCGGGCCAGAGCCCCAGCTTCCTCCTGGCACCCGAAGTGATGCTGACAGAGAGCAGGGAGACGCCTGGGGATGCACAACTCCAGCAGGGCACAGACACCTGATGGTGTTGGTGAAAAGGATGGGCTGGGGCAAGGAGCAGTTCCCAGGATTTGGCCCTACTTTTGTGCAATAAAATAATTAAATGAGACTTCTTCATTTCAGCCGGATGTTATTGCTCTTTATTGTCCCGCTGCTTTGGCATAGCTTCTAAATATTTAATGTGTTGGAAATGGTATTTCTGATTAATGGGAGGTATTTGGTGCGTGGTTATAGTTTTAAAAGGGAAGAAAAGATGACCTTTAATGCTCTTAATGAAACAAGACTGGGTTTGGCAACACCACTAAGGCCTTGCACCTCGTCTGGCCCTGTGCTGGGCAGTCCTCATGCACGCTCTTACCCTGGCACCACGTTCCAGCTGTCAGGTCTTGCCTGAAATTCAAGATATAACACGAGTCATGCCCCCAATTCCAGCTCTGTGGGGACACACTGCTGCAGGTTTGCAGTGATGCTGCACATCTGGAGCACGGGCACATGTGGGCAGCTGCTCCAGGAGGGCCAGAGCAGTGCTGGAGTGCGCAAGCAGGAAGGGCAGGGGAACAGCTGGAGGATTTCAGAGATGTCCCAGCTCTCCCTCTGCTCATCGCCCCACGGGCAGACAAAACCAAGCTGCTGCTGGGTGGAAAATGAGCTTTTCCAGGAGAAAGGGCCACGCGCAGCTGGACGCTCCCGTAGCCCAGAGGGCTGCAGGCAGCAGCGTGTGGCGGCAGCTGCCCCGCGCACGGTCCCGTCTGTCTTGCAGGAAAACATCCAGTTTTGATACTTAAGATTTCCAGCAGTGGAAAATTCACAGCAGCTGCGGGCTGGGGAGCCAGGCGCTAATTGGCGGAACTTGTAGGAAGAGTGTCCCTCCAGCTCTTTTCCACTGGAAAATCCAAAAGCTTTCTCCAACTGTTGATTCCTTGTAATAACTAAAACAAAACATGCTGGGTGGGGAAGTAGGGTTTAGGGAAGATCTTGAAAGTGTTGGAGCAGCTCTTTTCACTCCATCAGTACAAATATTTACATTTTTTTTATTGTAACCTTACTCTTGTTTGGGAATAATTTGTTTTATTTTGCACTCTGTTACCAGCTTTGACAAATCACAAAGAAAACAAAGTGACTTTGCAGAAATATGATGTTTTGGCTAAAGAAGAACAACTGCTTTTATTCCCTAATTTTTCCTGGGAACATTGACATTTTGGGGCCTTTTCCAGCTCGGAAATTTCAGAGCGAGCTCTTGTCCCTGCTTCTCCAGCTGTATCACAGAATAGTAATTCTTGAAGGGTTAATAAATCTCACAATAATTTTTTAATCCATCCTGTACTGCCTGGTTCTGGGGACTGGAGCCATCTGCCACTTCCTATTGCCGTGCTCAAACCCACCCAGAGCATCTGCTGCTCCCGCCAGCAGCACTGCTGGGATTGAGGAAATCAATTAGAAATCATTAATAAACGAGTGCTGCAGGTCACACCTTGAGATCATGCAAATGGCATTTGAAAAGAAAATATTCTTCTTTTGCAAACCCATCTGTGGCTGGGTGAGCACAGGTGTGTTTTCTCCCTGTAACATCCCTCCAGGTGTGTGAATTGCTCCATTTCCCTGCACTGGTAATTAGTAATGGGAATAGGTACAGGTAATTAGTGCTGGGAATATGACCACAGGTAATGGGGCCAGGGGAGGGCTGGGGAATCACATCCCTGCCCATGGTGGGAGGCACAGATAAGAGGGGAGGGATGGGGAGGTCCCGGGAAGGCTGAGGGCTCCAAGGTTGCTCTTCATCAACCATGTGGCCATATCATGACCACATCCAGTCTTATCTTGGGGTTTTCCTTTGGGATTAAGGATGCATTGAAGCACTGCTGTCCCCATAGCTCTTCTGTGGGTTGCAGCAAGGTGGACACAAACACTTTGCTTCCCAAAGTTGGTACCACCACACGTGTCCCCAGGGCAGTGGCTCCAGAGTCACAGTGCTTGTCATCCCTTTCCTTCCCAAAATCTTCTTTGACTCCTGCTCAGTCAAACCCCTCCAACCCCAACCACTCTCCTGCTGCTGTCAGAGCCTGTGGGTGCACCCATGGGTGTGGAGAGGCTCCATCCCTTTCATCCTGCAGAGCTATTCCCATCAGGAGCTTTGCTGCAGGGGTCTGGGGGGTGGGTGACAGCCCCTCCTCAGCAGCAGGAGCCTCCCCTGGGGATGTGCTTGGGGACAGCTGACACTGAGGTGCTGGGCCCATTGCATGGGGAGCAGTGAGCACAGCTGGGAGCGCTGGCCAGGGCTGTCCTCTGTCCCAGCCATGGGGAAACTGCTCCTGATGGCAGCCCTGGCTCCCAGCTCATTCCTCACCCAGGGCTGGAGGGTTTGCATGGGGTGCAGGGGGTGGACTGTGGGGCAAACCCCTCAGAATCCATGAGCTTTCTGCTGGAAACCTTCCCTTTTTGTGCCACCATGCCCTGTGCAGCAGTGGGGGAAGTTAGGCCAGGCTTGCAGGTGTAGGGAGCTGGTTCAGGTGTGTCAACAGGACTAAGCTCTGCCTAGTCAGTCGGGATGGGCAAAGGCCAGTCTCTCCTATAAAACCCTTGCAGGCTGGTGATGTGTGACATCCTGCCCAGGGTGGGATGTGCAGCGTTTCTTGTGTGAGATCTTCCTCTGTTTCCAGCAGGTCCAGAATCGCCTCCCACCCTGCATCTCCTGCTTTCAGCTCTCCTGGTGAGCAGGTTTGCAGGGCCCCTGGTCCAGGCTTTCTGTTGTGCCCCCCTTGACTGCCATGAGACACCCTCTTGTCCTGGTCCCTGGCACGAGCTGGGCACCAGTGCTTGGGACAGGAGACTGGGCACCCTCTCCAGCACTGTTTTTTGGGATGCTCCAGGGCAGGGGCTCAGCAAAGCCCGGGGGAGGCTGCTGGGGGTCCCTGCTGTGCCTTGGCAGTGCTGGAGGGTCTTGTCTCACACAGGGCTCCGTGGTGCTGCCTGTCCCCTGTTCTCCTCTGGCACATCCTCTCGCGCAATCACTTCCTTCCGCCCATCCCGTTTTTCCAGCTGCTGTCTCCTGTCCCAGCAGCTGTTTTATAGCACTGGCTATTTTGACTACTCAGTTAACTATTTATCCAGATGGAGCAGCTCTGCTGTCATGAGCCTGGCATGTTTTTTCCATATACAAATTCTGTGTCAGAGCGGAGGCGACAAATCCCAACTATCTCTGTGAGGTGTCCGGGGTGTTTGCTTTGGCCACGTTCAGCATCCCCAGGTCCCAGCCCTTCTCCAGCCCCTTTTAGATCAAATTTGGGTGTTTTGTTCTCCCTGTCCCCGCTCTTTCCCTCACACAGGTCCCACCAGTGGACCTCGCCCTGGCCCAGCTGCAGTAAGGAACTGGCTGCCTTTATTTTCCTAACACTTAATTTTAATCAAATGCAAATCCCGAACGCTTTGCAAACCCGGTGACCTGTGCAGATGTCAATTGTTCTGGCTGGGGTTGCCATTTGCTGCCCTGGGAAGAACTCCCTAACCCTGCTGCGAGTGGTGGGGAGGGGTGGCCCCGTGGCCATTCCTGGCCCTGCCCACCATTGAGGACACACAGCATCCCCAGCCCCCAGTGAGGGGGCTCAGGGAGGATTTTCTGACCTGTGCATCCCCCCAGGGCCCGAACACTTCACTGGGGCTTTGGAGCTGGATCTCTGCAGCCCCAGGTAGGGCACAAACCCACTGCAGAGCTCCCAAATATGCTGCTTTTTCTCCCTTTTCTGTTGCTGCATGAGGACTCTTGGCTTACAGCTGCCTTTTCCCCAGCAGGGTGGTGTGATCACCTCCGTAGCCCTCATAGCTCCCCATCTCCACTAGGGATGAGAAATAGCTTCATCTGAACACCTCCTTGAGCAAATTCCTCAGAGGATTTTCACCTCCATCCAACCCTCCAGCTGGACTGAGGATTTCCCCAGGAGCCAAACCTGTGGCAGGTCCCAGCAGAGCGGAGGGTGCTCTTACCCCTACGATCCCCTGGAACATACCAAAGGCCAGGTTTGGCTGTTCAGCAGCATTTGCATTTGAAAATCCCAACTTTGAAATGCAAAAAGTGATGTGATGGAAGCAATTGCAGCAGGGAGTTTACAGAAAAGCCTAAATATTTATTTAGAAACATTGTGGTTTTCCTCTGTTCTTGAATTTCATATTTATTTCCTTTGCTCCATCCTGAGCTGGGGATGAGCAAAGGCTGCCTCAGCTTAGCCATACTGGAAGGTACCTTTCTCACCATCTTACAGCAAAACTAGCTGAAATTCAGAAAACAATTCTCAAACTCTCTCCTCCAACATTTCTTTTCCTTCCAGGTCGTTTCTTTGCAGAGAGCCTGAAGTTTCCAAGCACACTTGTCACTCAGTGTGTGAAAGGAAAGTTGGCAGCTCTCCAGCCTATTGTCACGGCCCCTTATGAAACTCAAGGATTTCAGCTACATTTCCTCCCCGCTGACCTTATCGAGATTCTGCATGTTTTTGGCATTTCTTTATGCACTTGCAGAGTGCAAAACACCAAAGGCACCAGGCACCTCACCCCGAGGTGCCTCCAGCCCCTTGGAGGGATGCATCGCCTGTGTGAGGGTTCTTTAATGAAGATAAATTACTCCCAGCACAATTTATTTAGTAAATCTCCTGTTGTTCTGTTCATGAGTTGTCAGCCAAAGTTTGCTGAGGGGCTCGAGTTGATTTGTAGCTGATGGTTGGTTTCTGAAGGCTTTTTTTTTTCTTTTGGCAGCACCTTGGGGTGCATCATTGTATCCTGGGACTTCAAGTATCCCATCCCGTTCACAGGGCTGGGATTTATGGCAAGAATGTGTGCATGAAGGGTTGAGTGATGTAAGAGTCAAATCAGGTCAGAAATGTTTCTTTTCAGTCTGTGCTGGTTGCAGGACACGCTGCCACCCTCGGCTGCTGCCAGCTGAACTCCGTGGGTTGTACCCAGAGCAGGAGGGACCAGCCCTGCTGTGTTTCTGTGGAACAGAAGTGCACCCTTGGCCAGCAGCCACCGAGCCACAGCACGAGGGTGTTGGGCTTCCTCAAGCTGCCTGGCCATGGAGATAAGCAGTGGAGCAGGAAGTGTCTCGCTCCATGCTGGGATGGAGGAGCTCTGGCTTGGGCTGGGAGCTGGAGGGCAGCACCTGAGTCCCTCAGCAGTGCTGGGGATATCCCTGGGGTTTGTTCCATGCTTTGCTGTGAGGTCCCCTGCTGGGAACAGTCCCAGTGTGGCTGCGGTGGGGTTGGAGGGTGCAGGAGGCAGCAGGAGGTGGGGCAGCACCTGCCAACATCCCCATCCTGCAGGCACGTAGCCACCCTGGCTGTGAGCCTGCAGGTAACACAAGCACTGTGGCACAAGCACCCCAGGGCCCGGTCCACACTCACCCCAGAGAGGCAAGTTGGAGGTGATAAGGGTGAATGAGTTCAAACTGGAAGAGGAGAGATTTAGATTGGATATTAGGAATAAATTCTTCCCTGTGAGGGTGGTGAGGCCCCGGCACACCAGAGAAACTGTGGCTGCCCCTGGAAGTGTCCAAGGCCAGACTGGATGGGACTTGGAGCAACCTGGGATAGTGGAAGGTGTCCCTGCACTTGGAAGGGAGAGTTGGAATGAGATGATCTTTAAGGTGCATTCCAACCCAAATCATTCCATGACTGTATGCAGTGTCCCCATTTCCCAGGGGAATGCAGCCTCACTCTGACCAGACACGGAAACAAGGACACCTCCATCTGCTCGACATCCACAGCATCACTGAAAGAGCCCACCTGCCTGGGGAGAGGGAGCTTTTTGCATGCTGTGCACAAGTATTCAGGGATCTGCTAAGCGTGGGGCATAGAAAACCCCTCTGCCCCAGTGATTATGTCAGAGCAGGGTGCTGCACCCTCCCCTGAGCCGGGCTTGGGAGCCGCATCCAGCACGGCCACTGAGGTTTGTGGTGGGCTGTGCTTTGCCAACAGCAATTGGTAAACAGCCCTGCCCATGGTGCATAAGGAGGATTCCAATCTGCCTCCAAAAAAGCAAATCCACCCGAAGTTATCTTCACAAACCAAGCCTGGAAATGCAGGAAGAATTCCCCTCTGCCAACAGCCTCTGCCCTCCCCCATGCTGGGGATAATTGCTCCATCTACCAGCAGGCTGCTCCTGGCAGTGCCTGGTTGGGACACAGCGTTCCAGGGACCGGCTGCTTCCCTGGGGCCCTGGGTGCTGGCACAGCCACCAGGTGCTTGCTGCCTGCTGTCTCCTGGGATGTACCTTTGGAGCAGGGCAGGCAGGGAGTGGGATCAGTCGCTGGGGCTGGAGGCTGCTGGAGGGTTTGCAAAACAGCTCTTGCTAAGAGACCCTGATATTTTATAGAATCCTAGAATCCCAGGCTGGAAGGAACCTTAAGGATCATCTGGTCCAACCTTTCTTGGCAAAAGCACAGTCTAGACGAGATGGCCCAGAACCACATCCAGACAAATCTTAAGTGTCCAATACTGGGGAAACCACCACTTCCCTGGGGAAATTATTCCAATGGCTGATTGTTCTCATTGTGAAAAATTTTCCTCTTGTGTCCAACTGGAATCTCCCCAGGAATAACTTGTACCCGGTGCAGGGTGTGATTTTTTCCTAAAGGGTTCTTGCACACAAGCTTTTCCTGGAGGGAGGAAAAAAAATAATCAGAGTAAAAAGAAAATAATTGGAGCAACAAAATGGGGGTGCACATAGGGCTGAGCATCAGCAAACCCAGCATGTCCTCCAACAGCAGCTCCATATCCTGTATTTTATTTTTTAATGCAGTGAATAGAGAAGGGCAATGGTTTGGCACAGCCAGAATGATTCCAGTTGTGCCTGGGACTGGGTCTGTGGTGAGCTTGAGGAGAGGGACCTGACTCAACCAGTCACTAGCAGATCATTTAAGAGTTTTATTTCTTTATTGGTGATTTATGGTAGTGTTTCATTTCTAATGGAAGGAAATAGGGACGAAATAGTTTCTTGCCTTCATTTGTCAGGGATTTGTTTAAAAGGGCGCTCGGGTTCCCTGGAAATAGGTCAGGGCTGTGTATTTCCAGGGATGAGAAGCTGCTCAGGCTGAGGCTGGGTGTCAGGTGTTTGGATGATGGAGGACCCCAGGCTTTCCTGTGTGAGGCCATTCCCCTCTCCTTCCCATCGCTGTCCCCTCGGCCCTGTGCCAGGGACACCCTGTGTCCTGCTGCTGCTGGATGGAACAAGGGGGTTTGAAGTTCCCAGCTGAAGCAGCCTCTGGCTGCACAGAAGATCAGCAGTTAATTGGGTGGAAATGGATTTTCCTGGCATGTCCCTGCAGCAGACTCTGCTGCAGGCAGCGTGAGCTGTGTAAGGAGGGTGCATCAGCCCTGGGAGCCGTGTGCCTCCCTGAGGGTTTTTGGAGCAGGTAGACATAGAATCATAGATTCCTAGATTTATGAAGGTTGGAAAAGCCCTCTGAGATCACAGAGTCCAACTGTTCCCCCAGCACTGCCAAGGCCACCACTAACCCATCTCTCCAAGTGCCACATCTGCATGTCTTTTAAACCCCTCCAGGGCTGGTGACTCCACCACTGCCCTGGGCAGTTGTGCCAAGGCTGGACAACCCTTTGGGTGAAGATATTTTCCCCAATATCCAACTTAAACCTCCCCTGGCACAACTAGAGGCTGTTTTCTCTTGTCCTGTCCCTGTTCCCAGGGAGCAGAGCCTGACCCCCCTGGCTGCCCCCTCCTGTCAGGGAGTTGTGGGGAGTGAGAAGGTCCCCCCGAGCCTCCTTTTCTCCTTCAACTGCTCCTCATCAGACTTGTGCTCCAGACCCTTCCCCAGCTCCACTGCCCTTCTTGGGCACACAAATACATTGGGCACGGAGCTTCCAAGAGAAAAATCTTGGTTTTGAGTGGAGGGAATGTATTGCCCACAACTCCCTGTGAAAAACAGGGACTGGGCCAGCATCACTGGGCCAGTCCCATGGGCAGAAGATGGCAAAGCCACTGTCCCATGTCCTTGCTGCTGCCAGAGCAGAAAAGCTGAGATGGAGTCACTGCCACTGGAATGTCTGCCTTGTGCCATGACTTGTGTGTTGGCCACATGGTGGGATGCAGTGGGAAGGTGTAGAAGGGTTTAACAGGGCTTCACTCCTCATTGCTGCCCTGTCATTGTGCTCAGTGTGGCACTGGGGGAGAGTTTCAGAGGTAAATAAGAATGTCTGGTGTTTTATAAATGGCAATTTCTGGTCAGTTTGTGCATTGAGGTTGAGATGTTTCCGTGAGTTCAGAGCCCAGGGCTGAGCAAACCCAGGGCACTGGGTCACTTGAGGTGACTCTTGCCACCATCCCAAGCCCCACAGCAAAAACATTTTGATGTCCTCGAGCCAAATGTGTTATTGATAACCTGAGCCATTAAAAAATTCATTTGTGCACTGAAAGGACTCAACCTTTGGAAAAGTTACTCGCATTTTTCTCCAGCTGAAATAACACCATTCCTAGTGGCCGTCCTTCCCCAGCCCCACTGTGGGCTCTCAGCCTGGCCAGGCAGTGGGAGCCCGAAAATCCTAGCAACAATGACATTGTTTGCTGTATTTGCATCACTCCAGCCTGAGCAGAGCCGATGACACACCGTGGAGCTGGCAGTGGAGCTGGTATTGATGCCATCTGCAGAGAGCCGCCTCCACACCGGCTTCAAATCCAATGTTCTGAACTCTTTGGTTTGTGCTTCCCCAGAACCAGCATTCGGGGTCTCGTGGTGGGCACCACAGTGCCTGGCCAGGAGCCCGGGGTGGCCCCAGATGGGAGGATGCTCTTTGCATCTCTCTGAGCATGGATGCAGAGATGTCACATCTCGTCCCTTCCCTTGGCACACGTTGTGTGCACAAGCTCCTTCCAGACATCCCGCCCTCCCCACGAGCAGTTCCAGCAGCAAATGTTCTTGTGATTTTTCTTATTTGATTTGATTTTTTAAAAAACCTTTTTATCCCGGGCTGTTTCTGATGTAGGAGACAAGAGCTCAGCTCAGCTCTGCTCCATCTTCAGAGCGATGCAGCTGGGTAGCTTGTAAACCCTCTCAGTCTTTATGCACCTGGGGATTCTTATGTTTTAAATGTCAGTTTGGCTCTTTGTATTTTACTTAAAGTGCACTTGGGGACTCATGAGCTTGTGTGATCGGGTTGGCTGAGGGGAAAGAGCTTCTGTTTTCACAGGGAAGCTGGAAAACAGGCACGTGTCATTTCACAGGGTGAGGGGAAGGAAGCCAAGTCCTACATTGCATCCCACCAGTACCAGGAGATGCCCTGCGTGGTCCTTCCTCCAGAGCTGTGAATTTAGACCTTAAAGAAAAATTCAACCAAACCTTGTTTTTAAAGAAATACTGCATTCTAAATATAGGCATCCTGGGGTTTACATTTGGAGAGCACTCTCTGCATGTCTACAGCTTGAAACTTGGAGTGTAAAAATAGCATAAAAGCCAAGATTGGTGTGAGAGACTCCAGGAGTAGAGGCAGGCACAGCACATGCCAGCTCACATGAAACCACTTGTCCCCACACAGGGGACATGGTGCAGCCCTGAAATGCTGTGGGGCTGCAGGTGCCATGAGGATCCTGCACTGGGGGCTGTGGACAAGGGGACAGAGACAGCAAAAAGCAGCTGGGAGGGGTGAATGAAGCAGCGAGAGAGGAGGTTGGGGTCAGCTGTGTTTAATCCCTGGGGTCATGCTCGGTCACTGGCACGAGATGAGCCTGAAAATTGCTGACTGTTCCCTGCTGCCAGGAAGGGAAGCTGGGCCAGCCAAGGGAGGATTTCCCTACCTCTAATAGGGCTGCTTGTACTTAGGGCATGGTGAAGACTTGCAGATACTAAAAATAATCCATATAGACCAAAACCACACCAGGCCCAACGGCCCTTGAGCAGGCAGCCTTATAAAAAGCCATCCCCAAAGGAGCCTGTTTTCCTTTGGCAGTGTCTTTTCTCATTCCCCAGTGCAGGAGCAATGCTGGTCATACCCACTGGACTGCTTTTCCTGCCGTTCCTCTTCACACCTTTGTCCAGGAATAAGAGAAGTGGCTTTGGGAGACGAGTTATCCCAAGGGGCCCATTTTTTTCCCTTGAGCCACGGGGTTTATTTTCCTCCACGTGCCTGGACCTGCTGAGCCCAGCACAGCCATGGGTTTAGGGGCAGCATTTCCCATGGAACTAGAGGCCACCCTGTGGCACCAGCGCTCCGGCCTAGCGACGTTCTAGACGCCGTTGTGTTCGGCTTTCCCACCCCGCCACGTGCTGTGCCCAGCGGCGGAGGGGCACTCAGCATCCTCAGTGCCCTGGTGATCTGGGGCTGGGGGAGCAGGGGCATGGAGAAGGTGTTGCAGGCCGCGGGTGATCCTGCCGTGTGGGCTGAGCGTGGGAGAAGGCCGCTGGCTCTGTTTGCGTTGGCGGCCGCTCAGCCCTGCGAGCACCGTCCTCGCCGCCGGCGCTTACCTGAGGGGACATTGTCCGCTCTCGCGGCGAGGGCAGGAGCCAGGAGAAGCCTCTGCGTCCACACCAGGGCTGAGTCACCCCGGTCGTGAGGAAAGGAGTGTGTGTGTGTGGGGGAATTAGGCAGTCAATCATGCTTTCAGCAAGCCTGAAATCATCTGTGATATTTTTATTTCCAGATTCCCGGCTTCGATTTCTGTGGGAAGGTTGTTCCCGACGTCCCGACCGCAGTGACGCCATGCCGAGGGCAGCCCTGGCATGCTGGTGCCGGGGGTGGTGAGCAAAGCCTGGCTCCATCCCATCCATCCCAGAGCTCCCCTCATCCCTGCCCCACAAGCTGAGGGCTGGTGGCAAATTCCAGCAGTGAATTTGCTTTTCAGCCCCTTGATCAGCCAGGGGAGGGTGGGCACATCTTCTCCTTGGCTGCCAGCTCTTCCCTTGCACCCACGCGCCCCTCAGGGGCTGTGGCACCTCAGAGGCCCCTTGGAGCCACCTGCCATGGCAGGGAATGGTGTGCAAGTAAGGACACAGTTTTTGGAAAACCTGGGAATAGAAGGAGCCTGCTGGGATGGAGGAGCCACACAAGCCTCTGCACTTAGGTGAGAAGAGCAAAGCGAGCTTTATAAAAGAACATACAAAATAAATAAAAGCAAGTAAGTGGTCCTTGGTTTCAGAAGGATGAGATGTGGCATTTCCCCCTAGAGAAGCTGTGGCTGCCCCATCCCTGGAAGTGTCCATGGCCAGGTTTGATGGGGTTTGGAGCAACCTGGTCTAGTGGAAGGTGTCCCTGCCCATGGCAGGGGGATTGAAATTAGATGGTCTTTAAGATGCCTTCTAAACCAAACCATTCCATGATTCTCTGATCTTGGGAACGTGTTTTCTCTGAAAGCCTCAGTCCTTGGAGCAATGTAAAGAGGAGAATTTCAAAAGGTTGGTTTTTCTGGGTTGTTTTCTTTATTTTTTGCCAACTTGGTCCCCGGTTTCTGGCCACAGGCACAGCCTGAACCTGCTTGGCCCAAGCCCAGCAAGAACAACTAAAGCAACTTGATTTGGAGGGATGCTCATGAACCATGCTTGGAGCTGGGAAACCATCACCAATTCCTCAAGCTGGAAGGAAAAAATGGTGGGAAAAAAGCTTTAAATCTCCCACAAAAGCCTTGGTGTGAACAGCAGTCCACAGTGATTCCAGGCTCAGAATCCAAACTGAAACTGAGCAATCACACACTTTTTTTTTCCATGTGGAGCCAAAAGCAATTCCTGTCAGGCTATATATTTGCTCTCTGATTAATATAGGAGATTTTTTTTTCAGGGAAGAGAAATGGAGAAGCTGACAGCAGCATGTGAAGTATTTGGCAAAGAGTGTCTTTTATGTTGCATGTAGGTAGCGCTCGATATATTTGAAGCTATAAATAGCCCCATAGTTATATACCTCCCTCCACATATTGTTTCCACTTCTTTTGCAGACTACCTGCAAAACACAGACGCCCTCTGAAGCTGTAAATACAGCCATTACTCTGACTGACAGCCCATTCTCCAAAGTTTTGATGCAAAACACCTTTGTGTTTTCTGGGGAATGGTGCAGGGATATGGCCCATGTATTTTGGGGTATCAATGCACCCAGAAGAATAAGGTGTCCTGGAGCTGTAGCAGTGTGTTGGATAATTCATGGCAAATTTTCAGATGGTTGAGGAATGTTCTTGGTGTGGGTGTCAAATTGGGGTGGTGGTGACTTGGCTTTTCCTTTCAAGATGAAAAATACAGTAAAAATTTTGGTAAAGGGAGCTGCAATAAAAAAAACCTTTTGCTTTGGTCCCTCCAACCCAAACAGTCCTATGATTATCATTTGGGATTCCTCCCCTTCTTATATAGAGCTAAATCTTTAAAGGGAAGAATTCCCTTTTTTTTTTTTTTTTTTTTTTTTT